>NIVC01000878.1:0-43812 GCA_002269645.1 Macrostomum lignano | reverse complement strand
CATCTCGTTCGTCATTCTGCTCGTCCCCGCCACCGCCTGAAGGCAGCCACCTGCTGGCGAACGGACTCCAGGGCGGTGCCGCCGAAGGCGCCGTACTGCTCAACGCTTGTCTCAAAGTCCACAGCTGGGTGACTTCTTCGCCGAATGTGTCGCTGCGGGACGATTGGGGACAGTCAGTCAGTCAGTCAGTCAGTCAGTCAGTCAGTCAGTCAGTCAGTCAGTCAGTCAGTCAGTCAGTCAGTCAGTCAGTCAGTCTGTTTGGGAGGTAGATTAGTAGCATTGATTTTCTTTCCAATTCCACTGCGTGTTTTAATGTACGTACGTGTTTATTATTCAATTTTCTATGTACGCTGATTTAGCCCAGGCCCATCTCACCCACCCCCCTCCACGCTGGCTGATTCTGACTGACTGCAATATATATATCATCGAGAGGGCTTATTAGCCCTGTGTACGGTTTACGCTTTTCGTTTTGTTAGCGTCTCGCTTGAGCCTCAGCTCCAAAATAGTTTGGCGGACCATCGGTCTTTTCATTTCTACAGTACATTTTGGTAGCAGAGCGTGGTTGGACAAGCCTAACTTACCACTGACGTGGCAAGCAATAGAATCCTACTGTGAAACGAAGGACCAAGATGGACAGTGACGACGCCAATGAACAACAACAGGAAGCCCAAGACGATGCCGGCGCGCTGCGTTTAGAGAAGCTGCGCTTCGAGAAATCCCGAAAAAAGCAGCGTTCACTCGTTGCAAAAACAAACTGTCTTGGCTGCTAAAGACGGGCGCCTCTGATGAGGAAGTGCAAGCTACCTGCGATGCTCTATCCGACCTGCAGGACCTGGTCAGCGCCATCCAGGAAGAACTGCATCAAGGCTACGCCGACGCCAAGGACAACGAGAGGCGACAACGCCTACTAGAAGAGATGGAGGAGACTGAGCGCGACTACCAAGCTGCCATTCAGCGCGTCGAAAGTTCCAGAAACCGGGGATTGCAGCGCGCCCAAGAAGCCCCTCCTGCGCGAGTTCAAGCGGTGAGAACGCTGCGGGTGACCAAGAAGAAGCAGCTGGTGAGTTAGACAAACTTTCTGGCAGTGCTGCGTCCAGCAAAGGATCCAACCCGAAGGAGCTTTCAAAGGATTTGTGGAAGATGCTGAAGCGTGTTGAAATCCCAACGTTTAGTGGAGAAAAGCAGAAGTATGAAAACTGGAAGGCAGCCTTTGTTGCGTGCATCGACAGCCCCTGCAACACCAGAATTCAAGTTGCTGCAGCTTAGGCAGTACCTCAGCGGTGAAGCTTTGAAGGTTATAGAACATCTAGGACACTCCGCTGCTGCATATGAAGCTGCAAAAGAGAGATTAGAGAGAGAATTTGGTGGACAGCGTAGGCAACTTGCTCTGCACTTGGAAGAGCTGGACAGCTTTCCGATCGTGCGAAATGGAAACGCCAAGGATCTGAAAAGCTTTGCTAATCTACTGGATGTGGCTGTCGTTAACCTTGAGGATGCGGGTAAAGAGGCAGAGCTTCAAGATGGGATGTTGTATGTGAGGCTGCAGAAAAAGTTGCCTGAGCAGATGGTTGCCAGCTACCGGAGGTGGATCTTTGAGCAGCGGAAGCCGGAGACTGTTAGAAATCTGAGAATTTGGGTGCTGCAAGAAGCAGAGTTTCAGACTGAAGCGTCAGAGATTGTGCAGGGCGTTGCCACCATGCAGCAGGAGCGTCAAAAGCGAGAGCAGCGACCAAAGACTTTCGTTACTACGGACAGTGACAAGAAGGTACAGCGAAAGATTTGCATTGTTTGTCAAGGTGATCACGAGCTGTGGTCCTGCAGTGAGTTCAAGGAGCTTCCGGTGGAAAAACGCTGGGACGCGGCGCAGAGCTCGAAGTGTTGTTTCCGGTGCTTGGGCCAAGGACATCTTGGCAGCCAATGTCGGCGCGGTCGTCGGTGCGGCATCAACAGCTGCACAAAGTTCCATCATCGCCTGCTTCATGCAGAAAAAGTGTTGGCCAAGTCTGGTGAAGCGAAGCAGACTGCATCCAAGGACGCTAAATCCGCTTCCAGTTCAGGAAAGACTGGACCGGTGACGCTTCTGTCGGCTGGTGAAACGGCAATCTCGCTACGAACGGTACCTGTAGTCCTACGGAACGGGTCCCGGAAGCTGAAGGTGAATGCCTTGCTCGACGATGCCAGTACCAGGAGCTACATCAACATCGGGATAGCAGAAGCGCTTGGAGCGCATGGAGTGCTCGAAAAGGTGAAAGTCGGAGTCATCAATGGCCAAACAGAGACCTTCATGACAGCCCCAGTCTGCTTTAGCTTGGAAAGTCTGGATGGTCAGACCAGCTCAATGATCGTCGCCTTCACCGCTGATCACGTGACCGGGTCCCTCAAAGGCGTCGACTGGCACGAAGAAGCGCAGCAGTGGCCTCATCTGAGAAATGTGCCGTTTCCGAAGCTGTGTGAGCCTGCAGTAGTGGACTTGCTGATTGGTGCTGATCACCCGGATCTTCACGTGTCCCTCAAGGAAATCGCCGGACAGCCGCTGGAGCCAAAGGCGCGCCTGACTCCCCTGGGTTGGACGTGCATCGGTCGCACAGAGCAGGACAATTCTGAGATGCAGAACGCCCATTTTGCTGCCACTTTCTTCAGCTGCGATTCCGAATCTGGTCAGGTGGCTAAGATCCTGCGGCAGTTTTGGGAGATCGAGAACGTCTCAGAAGGTGCCAATCGAAGTCCGCTGAAGGCCGATGAGGAGAGAGCCGTCCAGCAAGCCAAGTCGTCGCTAAAGTACACGAAGGGCCGTTACCAGATCGGGATTCCATGGAAAAAGGATCGGCTGGCTCCAGCAGGCACTTTCTCAATGGCCTTGAAGCGACTAAAGAACACCGAACAGCGGCTGATTAAGGAAATGAACGTCTGCAAGCAGTATCAGGAGATCCTTGAAAAGTATGAACAGCAAGGTTATATCCGAAAAGTGTCGCAAGCTGAGACTGAAGGCCGCTGTTTCCTGCCGCACTTCCCAGTGCTGCGGCCAGACAAGACTACAACAAAAGTGCGGATAGTCTTTGATGCATCGGCTGCCAGATTGAACGACCAGATCCTCCAGGGCCCCAAACTGCAGAGGGATTTGGTTGACGTGCTGCTTCGGTTCCGCCGACACCCGATTGCGATCGCATGCGACGTAGCGGAAATGTATCTCCAGATCGAAATGGACCCGAAGGACAGGCCGCTGCACAGTTTCCTTTGGCGGGACGCCGATCCTTCAAAGCAACCGGATGTCTACGAGTTCAACAGAGTGGTGTTCGGCGTCACCAGCTCTCCTTTCTTGGCACAGTTCGTTACCCGCTGCCATGCTGAAAAGTTAAAAGGTGAGCTTCCAGAGGCGGCCGAGACAGTACTCCACTCTACCTATATGGATGACAGCCTGGACTCTGCGCCCACCGAGGCAGCCGCCTGCAGGCTGTACGATCAACTCAGTGAGCTCTGGAGGCGCGCCGGCATGCACGCGCGCAAGTGGGTCTCGAACTCGAGAGCTGTGCTCGATAGAATCCCACCTGAAGACCGTGCAGCAGTCAGTCAGTCAGTCAGTCAGTCAGTCAGTCAGTCAGTCAGTCAGTCAGTCAGTCAGTCAGTCAGTCAGCTGCTCACCTGACAGTCCGGAAGTCCTCAAAGGTCAGCTGGTGCAGCTGACACGCCTTGGCTTCGGCCAGCGCCACGCAACGCCCGGAGGCGGCGTGGGCCTCCCTGAACGGCACCCCGCGGCGCACCAAATAGTAGGCCAGGTCGGTGGCCAGCATGTCGCAGCTGAGGGCGCCGGCGCAGGCCTCCGGGTGCACCGTCGGCGATTCGAACCACGGCTGACACGGTGTCAGCTGAGTCGAACAAGCCCTCCTTGTCCTCCTGCAGGTCCTTGTTGAAGGCGCTGGGCAAGGACTTCTGCACCATGAGCAGGGACACCAGGTGGCCGCACAGCCGTCCGGTTTTGCCGCGGATGAGCTCCAGACTGTCCGCGTTCTTCTTCTGCGGCATGAGGCTGCTGCCGGTGCTGTACGCGTCCGACAGCGTGACGAAGCCGAACTCCTTGCTGCAGAAGAGGATCAGGTCCTCGGCGAGGCGGCTCAGGTGGTTGCCAATCATGGCGGCCGCGAACTGGAACTCCGAGGCGAAGTCGCGGTCCGCCACGGCGTCCAGACTGTTCCAGGTGACCCCAGAGGTGAAGCCGAGGGCGTCTGGGATTTTTGATGGGGCTGGTTAATACCTGTTAAGGATTCTAAGAATACCTGTTGACGATTCTGAGAATACCTGCTCACGATTCTAAGAATACCTGCTCACGATTCTAAGAATACCTGTTGACGATTCTAAGAATACCTGTAGACCATTCTGAGAATACCTGTTAACGATTCTAAGAATACCTGTAGACCATTCTAAGAATACCTGTTGACGATTCTGAGAATACCTGTTCACGATTCTAAGAATACCTGTTCACGATTCTAAGAATAACTGTTCACGATTCTAAGAATACCTGTTGACGATTTTGAGAATACCTGTTGACGATTCTGAGAATACCTGCTCACGATTCTAAGAATACCTGTTCTCGATTCTTAGAATACCTGTTCACGATTCTGAGAATACCTGTTCTCGATTCTTTGAATACCTGTTCACGATTCTGAGAATACCTGTTAACGATGCTGAGAATACCTGTTGACGATTCTGAGAACACCTGTTCTCGATTCTTAGAATACCGGTTCACGATTTCAGGAATATCTGCTCACGATTCCAGGAATGCCTGTTCACGATTCTAAGAATACCTGTTCACGATTTTACGAATACCCGCTCACGATTGCTTGAATATCTGTTTACGATTTAAGAATGCCTGGTAACGATTCTAAAAAATACCTGTTCGCGAATCTAAGAATGAAAGACAATACTTCCTATTCCCAATTCCGCACGCCTTAATTCCCCACACCCGAATTCCCCAAACCCCGATTCCACAGCTCCGATTCCCTCGCCCTACCGGCCAACGCCTGCCTGTCCACCTCGAAGGGGTTGCCGGCCAGGGCGCCGCTGCCCAGCGGGCACATGGCGGTGCGGGCCCGGCAGTCGGCCAGTCTCTGGCAGTCCCTGCGCAGCATGGAGGCGTAGCTGAGCAGCCAATGGGACCAGCGCACCGGCTGGGTCCGCTGCAGGTGGGTGTAGCCCGGCATGAGCACGCCGGTCTCCGACTCCGCCCGGCTGACCAGGGTGTTGATGAGGTGGCGCAGCTGGGGCAGCAGCTCATCCGATAAGTAGTCCATGAGCCACAGGCGGATATCCGTGGCTACCTGAGCTCTGAGGGTTTTGGTAGAGACTGGTTGTGACATGTGCAGTGACTAGCGGCCCTCGCACCCCTTTTAACACCCCGAGTAGCCAGGACAATGATGGGGTCCGTCCCCCTACAAATCACCTGGATAATGAGGGGTCAGTCCACCTAAGCTACCTGGATAATGAAGGGCCAGTCACCCTAAGCTGCCTGAATAATGAGGGGTCAGTCACCCTAAGCTACCTGGATAATGGGGGGTCAGTCCCTCCTAAGCTACCTGGATTATGAGGGGTCAGTCCCAAAGCTACCTGCACATCAACGAGGCCAGCTCAGGCTGAGGGTGCCGCACCCTTCTCCCCAGCCCCACCTGGTCATTCCTGCCTTCCACGCCGTCCGTGGGAAAAGCAATCAGCGCGGCTATGACGGAACTAAGCAACCGCCCTTCGACCTCAGTGGGGCGTCACCAGCTACTTCAGTGGGACAATGGCTCCTCCCGTTGCTCAGGCCGCTGCCCGTGGACCCAGGCCTTGACCTGGGAACGACAAATGGTCCGCACCAGCACAGACCTTCCGGAGACACGCCGCCCGCCGAGCCAGACAGCCTCCATCGTGTCCTGCGCCTCCGCGGGGGTGGGTTAGACAACGACACCACAGGACGCAGACGCGGCAAACGCAGACTAAAACTGCGTCGCTCACTTACCTGGGGCTCCAGAAAACGGCAACGCTCAGGGGATTTCTTTGTCCAGAGTGGCGATTGCCCCAAAAAAGGTGCCGCCTTTATGCCGGTTGCCCTGTGGAATATCACTAAAACTCAATCCTATCCTATCGCTAGGATTGAAACCAACAGCTTCATAGCAACTTAATACTACTCAGTAGTAGCTTTAGAATGCTCCATCTTATAGTATCTATTGCGGTCAATAAATAGATAGTGTACAAACTTTTCTTGATCACCTTATCGATGTCACTTGGCAAACTTTATGCTAGCTGCAATGACAATGCCCCATGGCTACGAAAAGAGAAGGCGGAAAGGAAAGGCGGAAGTGAAAGAAGACAAACGGAGAATGGAAGAAGAACAAGACAAAAGAGTAGACTAAAAACTGATCAAGATGGTCTTTGAGACACCTGGCTCTTGAAAATGGATGGCTGGATGCCAGGATAGCTAATGATGCAGGTTAGAGCATTCCATAATTTACAGTAAGTGGGAATGAAGCACCGCTTCCATTGCCAGTTCTAGACAAAGGAATCTGAAGGGAGAAGCCGTGCTGTTTGCTGCTACAGCGGAGACCAAAGTGTGACTGTGGAGCAAAAGGGGGCAGGTGCTGCTGAAGTTCGCTGGAGCCTCGACCCCGCAGAAGTCAATGAACAAAAGCAAATCCACCAACAGTTCAGCGAGCCCTAAGGCTATATAGAACCTCGAAGGAGTCACCAATGATCTTGGCAGCCTTCAGCTCGACACGGTCCAATAAAGTAAGATGGGGACTCGCTAGCAGATCAAACCGACCCGGGTGACAAAAAGTGGTCTAATTTTACCTTTATACTCGTAGGGTAGCCAAATGAGTTTAAGGAATAGGATGTTTAGCTCTAGTAGTCCAACCGAGTATAGAAGCTGCTTTTCTTCTTTGGGTTAAAAGGTACTCATACAATGTAAGTCTATTATTGTTAATTATTGTCAACCAAGAAGTGTGACTTTATTAGAAATATTGAAGACTGAGTTTTCAAAAAGCAGGTGGAAAATCACAGAAATCCTTCCTGCTGCTAATGATTATTTACTCAAATTTATTAGAATCAAACTTGACATTCAAGTCAGAACCCCGTTTGAGAAATCTTTTGAAGGTCTGTGCTCAAATAAGATGCAACATCAGTTCTACAAATTTGTAAGGCCTAATTAGGTGGGTGGCAAAATTTAAAAGAGGCATGTAGAGTGGTATCATCTGAAGACTTTCTGAGCTTCAAGAAGGTGATTTATTAAAAGTAAGAATTTGAGGACCTAAGACAGATTCCTAAGAAACACCGGCATTAATATCTCAATTTGGGAACAATTTTATCAAATTGAAACACATAATTTCCTGTTTGGTAAATAGTAAGAAAATCAAGAAATAAGGTGGCCAATTCTATCCCATAAGATGGTAATTTGTCGATAAGGCCCCAATGCTACACCCGATCAATAGATAGAGGATGTCAAGACAAACTACATTAAGTTCATCCCGTACACACGTGTGTGAAGACAATGCAATCTGCCGCTGAAACTGCACAGCTGATTGGTGGCTCTTTATAACTCAGATAATATGTGCTCAGTGCTGCTGGTAATGTGGAATCATTGCCTGATCTCACCAAGAGTAACATTTCTGTCCAAAATCGTCTTCTAAAATCTTCTCCCAAGCCTGGACGCTAAAGTTGGTCAGGATCGCCGCCGTAGGGGGTGAGGAATACAAACGGAAAGGCAGCTCCAAGGCCAGCAATTGTCTGTTAGACAAATGGAGGACGAAGAAATTTAAATAAAGCCCTGGCTGTTCATCTCTTCATCGATCAGTTAAATGAGTGATTGATAGATAAAAATATGGCTGTTAGCTGACGGCCTAAAACCGAGTGACTCGCAGTAAACAGTTCGGCTCACTGCGAATGAATTATATTAAAATGAAATATGCCATTTTTGATGCAGCTAATGGCTTCTACCCGTGCCCAACCAAGCTGTAATGGCCCTGCTGCGTTCCGGTTAGTAAGGGACTCTCAGCTTAATCTGACTCACTGCATCGTATTGAATTATTCACAGCCAAACCCATTAGAAATTTGTGCAAAACGAGAGCTGCATCTGAGCTTAGGCTGGCACTCAAAAGGCTGCACTTGGCTGCACACCTCAACAGGCTGGATTGCCGCGAGCTGTTGGGCATTAAATTTTGACAGCGTCGCTCTGTCAGCGCTTTAGTGTCTTTGGTTAGTGAGTCGCAGTTAAAACCGAACCCGTGCTCAAAGCTGAAAATTAAAGAAGAATGAAACCATTGGCAATGCTTTCAGAGAAGAGATAATGTCTTATCATTGACATGTTCATTATTGGGAGGCAGGAGGAAGAGACAGAGCGGGATGGAGTGTACGTAAGCGATATCCCCTGGAAGGCAAATGTCTGCATGCCCCATGAACGATCTGATCCTTGACTATTTGATACTGAATCAGATCTATCTATAATGAAATGGAGACAGGCATGGAAGCATTGCGGTAAATGAGCAGATCGGCCAAATCCAAGTCTTGAAGATGCCCTGAGTCACTGATGCCAAGCAATAGCGGCTGTTGAGAAATATCACCAACGATAATTGTCTTCACGCAAGTGAATTCTGCTAATGATACACTGATAGATAGATAGATAGATAGATAAATAAATAGACAGATAGATAGATAGATAGATAGATAGATAGATAGATAGATAGATAGATAGATAGATAGATAGATAGATAACTAATGGGCCTAAAGAGGTGGCTTCAGTCTGTCTTATTCATTACGGCGGCCAGTTGCTCCTCATCTTTTTAGTCATGGAGGGCTGTGGGTTAAAACTGAAATTCATTTATTGACGCAGACACACGGTAGGCTAATGGCTTCGTCGCCACCTGTGCAGCTGAAAACAGATATCTATGGGTGCTCATGCAGCTGTGATCAGCTGCCGCAGTCTCGATGCGACAACGACAGAAAGCAAATCGAAACTCTCAACGGTCTCCAAGCTCACTGATTCTGGCTAAGGGCACAGCGAGTTAATGCATGGAGCTAATGGATTTCAATCCGGCTCACGCCGCACTGACAGCCCTGTTTACCGATAGGCAAGCGGCTGCCTGCTGATCGAGAGTCTCCATGGCAACGCATCAATAAGGCTGCTGTTATTTAGCCTCTCTCTCGCACAGAGATTCGGCAATATTCTGCTTAATGCCGCATTGACAAACCCAGCCTAGCCATGCCTCTCTACAGGATTCTCTGTACTGCTCCGATCCTGAGCTGCCTGACCTGCGCCGCTCTCTGCCGCCAGTTCCAGACCTCGGACCTCGGCTGCTTCGTTGACGGCGCGAATGGCGTGAGAGACGTCGGTGACATGAAGAACATTGGCCTCACACGGATCGGCAGCTCGGAGGTATCACAGATAGACTATGCTATCAATTGCGTCCAGATGACTCGCGAGGTGTGCAGCAGCGTCTGCGCTCTTGGCGGCTTCCAGTTCGCGGCTCTGCAGGCCTCATACTGGTGCTTCTGCGGCAACTCCTACGGGTCGCAGGGCGCTGCTCCTTACTGGGAGTGCAACTATGCCTGCAGTGGAAACGGGGGCCAGAACTGCGGAGGCAGCTGGCGAAACCGGGTGCTCCAGCTGAGCTACACCAACGGTGAGTTGCTGCTGCTGGTGGCCACTTGTTTAACATCTGTTCGCCATATGTTGCTGCATTGGATTTGGGCCACTAAACTAAGTTTGAACTGAGTTTGAAGCAGTAACTCAAACATTATTAAGTGGCGAACTGTTTCATGTCAAATTATTCATTTCGAATCGAAGGTAACAACTTCTTCGTCAGCGGCAACCGGACCTTCGTCGAACTCAACATCCCTGATGCGCCGAACTTTACGACTGTGAGCGCTTTAAGTCAGCTCCATTGCGCGTATCTGTGCTCCAGTAAAGGTTCCGGTTGCCAGGCGGTGATCTTCAGCCAGCAGCAGCGCCTGTGCCACCTGCTGGAGTATGCTGCGGTCCCGGCCGCCTTCAGCAGCGAAAGCAGCGGCGACTTCTTTGTCCGTGGCTGAGTGCGAATGAAGCAGGTGCTGGTGCGGTTGAGCAGAGCAGACGAGCTGTAAGAACCGAAATTTAGAGGCAAATCAAAACAAACAGTGTCAACTAGCAAGCATACCTAAGCCTACTCAAAGACTTTAAAGTACTTAAAAGTACTCAAAGTACTAACAGCTGTAGACGTCTGCGTCTGAAATCAACTGGCCGAAATTGAACGCGAACCTATTTTTGCTTCTCATCCGAAAATGCTAAACCTTTTTTACTTTTACCAAAATGTTTTAATGTACTTTCCTTTATAATCTTTGCGAATGCACTTCTGTGTGTTAGGCATTCGATTTCTGCTTTTGTTCTGTTAATTGTTGATTAGAAAAGAGAAGTTTTGCGCGCAATCGGATACTTTTTGTCAGGATTCAAAACCAGAGAAATTGATTGGCGTGTTATAGTTATTTATTGCCTTTGGTTCCCTCTCAAACAGCAGCTTTGTAATCTTTTGAAGACTCAACTTTCCTGCTACTCGGATACAAGCGGCTGGCCGCTGAATTCTGCACACCTTCAGTTTTTTGCAAAGGACACAGGATTTTACATTTCTTTTTTGAAGCCCGACACTTACAAGTACTCAGTGTTTTTCTGACACTGAGAGTTGATATTTTAACATAATCGCTAATCATCAATCACTAAACTAATTCTACTCCTGCAAGCTTTGCAAGCGCTACTAACTATTAGTATAGGTACCTTCACACAGTTATTAGAAGCAAAATTCTGTAAATCGATTGAGACAGCGAGGACAAAGAAGCTGAGACTGGGGTGCCACACGCAACATGGCGATAAAGGTAACAGAAATACTCGACAGTGAGTCATGTAGTGGAGCAGCCGTTCGCTGGAGTAGCCGTTCTCTAGAGCAGCCGTTCGCTAGAGCAGCCGTTTGCTAGAGTGGCCGTTCGCTAGAGTGGCCGTTCGCTAGAGTGGCCGTTCGCTAGAGTAGCCGTTCGCTAGAGTGGCCGTTCGCTAGAGTGGCCGTTCACTGGAGTAGCCGTTCGCTAGAGTGGCCGTTCGCTAGAGTGGCCGTTCGCTAGAGTGGCCGTTCACTGGAGTAGCCGTTCACTGGAGTAGCCGTTCGCTAGAGTGGCCGTTCTCTAGAGTGGCCGTTCGCTAGAGTGGCCGTTCGCTAGAGTGGCCGTTCGCTAGAGTAGCCGTTCGCTAGAGTAGCCGTTCACTGGAGTAGCCGTTCGCTAGAGTGGCCGTTTGCTAGAGTGGCCGTTCGCTAGAGTGGCCGTTCGCTAGAGTGGCCGTTCGCTAGAGTAGCCATTCACTGGAGTAGCCGTTCGCTAGAGTGGCCGTTCGCTAGAGTGGCCGTTCGCTAGAGTAGCCGTTCGCTAGAGTAGCCATTCACTGGAGTAGCCGTTCGCTAGAGTGGCCGTTCGCTAGAGTGGCCGTTTGCTAGAGTGGCCGTTCGCTGGAGTAGCCGTTCACTGGAGTAGCCGTTCGCTAGAGTGGCCGTTCGCTAGAGTGGCCGTTCGCTAGAGTGGCCGTTCGCTAGAGTAGCCGTTCACTGGAGTAGCCGTTCGCTAGAGTGGCCGTTCGCTAGAGTGGCCGTTCGCTAGAGTGGCCGTTCGCTAGAGTAGCCGTTCACTGGAGTAGCCGTTTGCTAGAGTGGCCGTTTGCTAGAGTGGCCGTTCGCTAGAGTGGCCGTTCGCTAGAGTGGCCGTTCGCTAGAGTGGCCGTTCGCTAGAGTGGCCGTTCGCTGGAGTAGCCGTTCACTGGAGTAGCCGTTCGCTAGAGTGGCCGTTCGCTAGAGTGGCCGTTCGCTAGAGTGGCCGTTCGCTAGAGTGGCCGTTCGCTAGAGTAGCCGTTCACTGGAGTAGCCGTTCGCTAGAGTGGCCGTTCGCTAGAGTGGCCGTTCGCTAGAGTGGCCGTTCGCTAGAGTGGCCGTTCACTGGAGTAGCCGTTCGCTAGAGTGGCCGTTCGCTAGAGTGGCCGTTCGCTAGAGTGGCCGTTCGCTAGAGTGGCCGTTCGCTAGAGTGGCCGTTCGCTAGAGTGGCCGTTCGCTAGAGTGGCCGTTTGCTGGAGTAGCCGTTCACTGGAGTAGCCGTTCGCTAGAGTGGCCGTTCGCTAGAGTGGCCGTTCGCTAGAGTGGCCGTTCGCTAGAGTGGCCGTTCGCTAGAGTAGCCGTTCGCTAGAGTAGCCGTTCACTGGAGTAGCCGTTCGCTAGAGTGGCCGTTCGCTAGAGTGGCCGTTCGCTAGAGTGGCCGTTCGCTAGAGTGGCCGTTCGCTGGAGTAGCCGTTTTCTGGAGTAGCCGTTCGCTAGAGTGGCCGTTCGCTAGAGTGGCCGTTTGCTAGAGTGGCCGTTCGCTAGAGTGGCCGTTCGCTAGAGTAGCCGTTCGCTAGAACAGCCGTTAGCCGTTCGCTGGAGTAGCCGTTCGCTGGAACAGCCGTTCGCTAGAGTAGCAGTTCATGGGAGACTTTCAGCAGGCAGCCGCTTGCCTATCGATAAAACAGAGCCCTGGCAGAGCTGCATGAACCTACTTTAGCCCAAAGCATTAACTCGCGGTCAGTCAGAATCAGCGAGCAGACTGAGAGACTTTGATCTGTGCTAGCCATTTGAAGCCTCGATTTGCTATCTGTCACTGTCACATCGAGGCTGCAGGAGCTGCTCAAAGCCGCATCAGCCCCCACCGAGATGCCACCAAAGCCATAAGGCCCACCGTCTGGTCTCATTTCTTAAATGGGTTTTAATTCTACCTCTACCTCTACCTCAGATCTATCTATCTATCTATCTATCTATCTATCTATCTATCTATATCTATCCATCTATCTATCTGAGTGACGCCGTTTTATACTGCAGTCTTCTAAATAAAAAAGTTGCTTTCGAAATTGAGAATGCATATCAAATCAGTCAGACTAAAAGATATTTAAGGTATTTACGAGCTGGAATCGGCAAATAGTTAAGCGAACATGCTCACCACTTGAATGCCCGACCCTCAGCCTGAGTCCTTGACTTGGCTCAGAAGGTCCGATGCAAGGATAACTAAAGTAACATTAAAATCACTATTTATTTTCCCGGAATGCTCATACTGGTGGACAGGGGACACGCTCCCGTAAAAGCTACGGGCCCGTAAAAGCTATGGGCACGTAAATGATTTTTCCACCACATGCACCTAGTGACCCGTTATAGAAATATATAAATTAGCTATTTGGCTTTAGGGCGCCAAAATATAACGCCCGTGGCGCCAAAATGAGTGTTTAACAACACTGCAGATTCCCCAATTAAAATAATGTACGAGTAGAAATTTAGTGATTAAAAAAAATAAAAATATGTCTACAGATTGGCTTGGGCCGCCATCATAAAATCCATGGCAACGTCCCAGTTGTACGTACTTGAGAGCTCCGACCGGCGTCCGCGGGCGCGTAGTTTGCATGATTGGGTCTTATGGCGCGATGTGGTGTTGGGCCATATCTACATGTTCTAGCCGAGTACCATTGGTCGATATATTTAGGGCCAAGTGGGCCTCCGTCTCGAAAAAACGTACGTAATCACACATGAATGATGCGCGCGACGCAACCATAAGAAAATCATAAAGACTTATTGATGTCTTAACTGAAAGAGCATATGTTACTGCATATTCTGCGACAAAGTAAGCATCTTACGATCAATAGCGTACACAGGAGATATATTAAAAAATCGGCCTCCAATGAAATTTTCACCAATTCTGAGTCTTGCGTCCTTCTACTTAAGTAGTCCTTGGTAGTGTATAGTGTAGAGTTGAACTTAAAAAATCACCCTAGACGCGACCATAAGAGACGATCTATAGGGGGAATCGCAAAGATGTCTATAGGCTTTACATGCATGTGAATTGTGGAGGGGGTGAATTGCTGAGCTATCAGGGCTCGTAGGGGAATTTCACTGATATGTCAAGACTCATACGAGCGCATGCTGTTTAAGCTGGGACTGCTGAAAATGCTGTGGCTCATGGGGTGCCAGATTGCTGCAGGGATGCCAAGAGATAGATCATTTGGGAGTTGTTAGTAGGTCAAGCATCAAAAGACATAGAGTAGACTTAAGCCATTGGATTAAAGGAAGGAAGGTCTTGATGACAAAGATCACAGCAGGGATCCTGTGATATCTTAGGCTAGACAGCTGGCTTCCGGGGCTTCCGGAATTATGACAAGAAATATCTGATTGTACATGCACAGAAAAACTACTCTTTTCGAATCAACGACAATTAACAGAACAAAAGAGGAAATCGAAAGTTTCACACACAGAAGTGCATTCGCAAAGACTATAAAGGTAAGTACAGTGAAACATTGTGGTAAAAAAAGTTTTTGAATTTCGGGACAAGAAGCAAAAATAATTTCGTGCTCAATTTCGGCCAGTTGATCTAAAAGGCACCCATCTACAGCTGGTTTGTGCTTAGAGTCTTTGAGTAGGCTTAGGTATGCTCGCTAGTTGAAACTTTTCGTCTTGATCTGCCTCTAAATTTCAGTTCTCACAGTTTCTCTGCTCTGCTCAGCTGCATCAGCATCCGCTTCATTCGCACTCAGCCACGGACAAAGAAGTCGCCGCTGCTGGCGCTGCTGAAGGCGGCCGGGACCGCAGCGAACTCCAGCAGGTGGCACAGGCGCTGCTGCTGGCTGAAGATCACCGCCTGGCAACCGGAACTTTTACTGGAGCACAGATACGCACAATGGACCCGACTTGAAGCGCTCACAGTCGTAAAGTTCGGCGCATCAGGGATGTTGAGTTCGACGAAGGTCCGGTTGCCGCTGACGAAGAAGTTGTTACCTTCGATTCGGAAGATTAATTTGAAGGAATTTGATATTCTGCCTAAACTTAGTTTGACTCTAGACAAAATCCAATTGAACATGTAAATAACAGAAGTAGTATGGGTTAGCAGAACCCTGCCGAACAGTGCGGAGATAGGAGACTCCGGAGACAGAAAGGCGATGGGCGGAGGTGAGGTGGTGCAAGGAGTTGGGGTGGGTGGGCAGAGTGGCGGGTTGGAGGTGAGGCCGGCGCAAGGAGGGAGGTGGGTCGGCTGAAAGTTAGCAGAACGCTGCCGAACAGTGCGGAGATAGGAGGACAGAAAGGCGATGGGCGGAGGTGAGGTGGTGCAAGGAGTTGGGGTGGGTGGGCAGAGTGGCGGGTTGGAGGTGAGGCCGGTGCAAGGAGGGAGGTGGGTCGGCTGAAAGTTAGCAGAACGCTGCCGAACAGTGCGGAGATAGGAGGACAGAAAGGCGATGGGCGGAGGTGAGGTGGTGCAAGGAGTTGGGGTGGGTGGGCAGAGTGGCGGGTTGGAGGTGAGGCCGGCGCAAGGAGGGAGGTGGGTCGGCTGAAAGTTAGCAGAACGCTGCCGAACAGTGTGGAGATAGGAGGGCTGAAAAGGCGATGGGCGGGGTGGAGGTGAGGCCGGCGCAAGGAGGGAGGTGGGTCGGCTGAAAGTTAGCAGAACGCTGCCGAACAGTGCGGAGATAGGAGGGCTGAAAAGGCGATGGGCGGGGTGGAGGTGAGGCCGGCGCAAGGAGGGAGGTGGGTCGGCTGAAAGTTAGCAGAACGTTAGTTAGCAGAACGCTGCCGAGCAGTGTGGAGATAGAAGAGCGAGCGTACGGGGTAGGGGGGGCAAGTCAGAGTGTGGGGTTGGTTGAACTGGAGAAATTGGAGAGGCCCAGCGCGCCTAGCGTGGGGTTGGTCGGTCAGGTGGGGGAGGCAGGTAGCAAAGCAAAGAATCGGAAGGTTTTGGAATAGCAGAGTAAACAAATTGACAGAGAGGTGAGCTCTAAAACAGTTGTTCAACTCTGCCGCACTTTCACTGTGCAGGGACAGAGAGGTGAGCTCTAAAACAGTTGTTCAACTCTGCCGCACTTTCACTGTGCAGGGACAGAGAGGTGAGCTCTAAAACAGTTGTTCAACTCTGCCGCACTTTCACTGTGCAGGGACAGAGAGGTGAGCTCTAAAACAGCTGTTCAACTCTGCCGCACTTTCACTGTGCAGGGACAGAGAGGTGAGCTCTAAAACAGCTGTTCAACTCTGCCGCACTTTCACTGTGCAGGGACAGAGGTGAGCTCTAGGCGCACTGGCATTGTTAATAAATGAGCAATAAACTTTGCAACGGTTTGTGTGGCTGATGCTGACGAGCAGCCGCTGCTTGATGCCGAATAAGCAAAAAATTGGGTGGGTGCTCATTCTGACACCCACCCCACTCCGCTTTGAGGGTATATAAGCCCCCGATTTTTTAAATTCAACGGTAAATCTATTTTTTTCTTGAATTCGATTTCACAAGTTTTCGAAGTGATTTTGTGTGAACTATGGATATTAGTGAAGGTTACAGAGTGCAGGTGCAAGAATTCGAAGGCCAGAAATACATCGCGATCAGGAAGTTTTACCGACATGGCAGCACAGCAAGCCTCAAGCCTGGTGTTCCTGGCTTCAACCTGAATGTGCAGCAGTGGACGAAGCTAAAGGAGTTAAAGCGCTCCCTGGTGAAGTCGGCTCTGAACAACGAGCTCAAGGTCATCAAGCTGGGCTTCGACAAATTTGTTCAAGTCAAGGATGGCCTCATCTGGCTAAAGCGGCTGCCTGAGGACTGCTGTGATGAATTTATGAAGCGCAACACCGTGCCACTGTCTCCGAAGCTCTGGTAGAAGCTGTGGCAGACTTCGGACTGGATAGACCAGCAGCTATCAGAGCCCTACCAAGGTGCGGGGGCGAAGTACGAGCTGAGCTCATCCGAAGATGAGGACGAAGACGCCACCCTCATACTGCCGGTCAAGACTGAGGCTGCTGAAGGCGAGGAGGAGGTCGGCTCACCATCGGAGCTGACAACCGACATCGAGGCTGTGACTTCCACACCTTTGGCCAGAGCCGGCACATCGACTGGGAACATCCCGGCGGAGGACACGGACCTACAGCAGGATCCGGTGTGGTACCGATTCCGGGCTCATGCCGCTGAGGTGGAGAACAATCGAAAGCGGAAACTGCCGTATCCTCTGCGCAGGCAGGAGACAATGAAGGTGTCTAAGCTGCGTTTTGAAGACTGAGCTGGAGGTTGGATGAGACTGATGAGACTCAAAGGATAATTCAGTTTGGTTTGCCTTTGTCTAATTTTATTCAGCTAAGTTAAGTTTTGACAATTGTCGTAACCGTTTAGTCTTATTTATTCAGGTGTTAACAAACCAAGTTTATACTTAAATGCATGCAATTTATACTTATTTGCACTACTCAGTGTTACTATTTCCTGCAATCTTCTTTTTAAGATCACTAACTGTTCGCAGTCCCTAAGTTAAAAAAATATAATAAGTGTACGCTGTATGAGTTTAATATTGGAATAAAACCTGTCTTTTAAAACGCCAATCGTTGTTCTTAAGAAAAACATACCTGTGTACATCTGGTTCTTTTTCATTTGAGGATGGAAAAAATTTACTTTGACCCACAACAGCCGGCTAGTTTTTCTAGTGCTTCTAAACTGTTGAATGAAGTTAGGAGAAGAGGAGATCGCAAATCCACTAAGTGCATAGAACAGTGGCTCAGTGAGCAGCCAGTGCACACCCTACACAAGCCAGCTAGAAGGCGATATCCAAGGGCCCCAATCATAGTGCGGGCTATCGATGATCAGTGGGAACTTGACTTGGTAAAAATGATTCCATTCGCAAAGTATAATAAAGGCTACAAATATATTCTCACATGTATTGACGTACTGTCAAAGTGTGCTTGGGCCAAGGCACTGAAAAATAAAACTGCTACAGAAGTGAAGTCAGCATTCGAGAGCATACTGAGAAGTTCAAAGCGCCAGCCACGCACAGTTCGCACAGATCAGGGGAAGGAATTTATCAACTCCACTTTCCGTCAATACTGCATTGACAGAGGGATTCTGGCTTTCCCAACTAACAGCGAGCAGAAGGCGGCTGTCATTGAGCGATGGAATCGGACTCTGAAAAGCAGAATGTGGCGCTACTTCACCTACAAGAGCACACTGCACTGGCTTGATGTGCTGCCTAAGCTGGTAAAATCTTACAACAATACCTACCACAGAAGCATCAAAATGGCACCCACTAGTGTCTGCAAAGAGAATGAATCTGAAGTGTGGATGAACCTGTACGATGGAAAAGCAGCCGAGACTCTAGAAAAATTAAGGAAGCCTAAGTTCGCTGAAAACCAGTCAGTGAGAATTTCCAATGCTCCACGGCTATTCAAAAAGGGATACAAAGCGAGCTGGAGTGAGGAAGTGTACACCGTGGTGAGCAGAGCCCCAAAACATTATCCCTACATGTACAAGATTAAAGACATGCGGGGGGAAGAGATTCGAGGACTCTTCCATGAGCACGAGCTGCAGGCTGTCCCGGACTCACAGCGCCTGTATGTGATTGAGAAGATCCTGAAAACGGAGAAGCGGAAGGGAAAAATTCGCTATCTGGTGAAATGGGCCGGCTACGATTCGACTGGCTGGGTGGATGAAAAAGACTTAAGAAAGGTTTAGCTTTGGCACATCCCTCATCATGAAGTTTATCTTTATAATGCGAACTATTTTGATTAACAGTGAGCATGCTGAAGGTACTCCTAGTGACTTTAATTTTTACCTGTCTTCACCTATTTACTTGGATCGAAATGTGGACTATGAGGCAGGTCTGGCTGAAATCCATCTGCCTGCTGCATGGTTCAATGTTGACGAGCCTTACTGCTTCACTGTCTCAGATGGAAGAGAGCATGAGGCCCTGGTTCTTCAACCCGGACGCTTTGCTAGAGTGGAGGAGCTGGTGGAGCGCCTGAATGAGCTGCTGGCCAACTCTGATTCGCTGTTCTTTGATGCGATGAGTGACAGGGAGTCTGAGATGGAGGCTGATGAGTCCGGCCTGATGGGGCGTAGTGGCAACAGGGAATTTGGTATGAAGTTCGAAATCC
The DNA here is from genome assembly GCA_002269645.1 of Macrostomum lignano. Taxonomy (NCBI): domain Eukaryota; kingdom Metazoa; phylum Platyhelminthes; family Macrostomidae; genus Macrostomum; species Macrostomum lignano. The sequence continues at coordinate 24,886 of NIVC01000878.1, read as the reverse complement.
GCAACTCACGAACTGTGGTGCACAACAACACTACGAGAGCAGAGCTGTTTCTCCCATCCAGCAAAATTCTGCATTGGCTGGGATTCGGAAACCAGGCTGTGAAAATCCAGCCAGGGAGCCGCGTGTCCGAGCATTGCATTGGCTGCCCGCGCACCAGCTTAATCAATGTGCACTGCAGTATCATTGAGTCAACTAATTGCAACTGGGGCTCCTTGTTGAGAACAGTTGGAATGAAAGCTGGCATTGAATGGGGCAACTATCAAACAAAAATATTTAAGAAAACAATATTCTTCCCGATTCAACGAATCAGTCTTCTCCACAGCATTCGAGTTCAGCTGCGGGACATCTATGGTTGCCCACTGATTGCACAGACTCACAGCCCTGTTCTGCTCACAGTTCAGATTCGGGAGAAACGCATTCAATGAACTACCAGCAGCTAATACAGCAATATTCGGGGGTGAGGACAGGACACGAAAAGCCTGCACTCAATGGCTGTGGGAGCTTCCCTGGGATCATGACATACCAGCCTCCTCCAGCGGCTACATCATTATCCTCAACGCTTAGCAATGTCAGGCGCAAAAGAAATGCTGAAGCAAGTCCGAAACGATTGAAGAAGAAGAAGCGCACCCGAAAGGCAACTGGTGGCGATCGCCTCAATAAGAGGTCCAATGGAAGAAAGCCGAGCAAGGCTAGTAGGAAAAAGCTTAAGAATCGGAAGACGAAAGCAAAGAAGAATAGAGCAGGCGGAGGAAAGCGACAGCAAAAAGTCAGCAAGAAAACTGTGAAACGCGTGCTCGACTCTGTCATAGACATGGCTTACGGATTCAATCCCAGACTTGATTTATTAAAGACGCCCGTTCTACAAACCTGCATTGAAAAAGCTACTTATGTTGATATTCACCCAGTAAATTCCATTACTGCAAATTCTCCCATTGAATTTGACTGCCACCAATCTGCCGATGAATACACAGATCTGCTTAATTCTTTTCTTTATATTCGCTGCCGCCTTGTGAGACTGGATGGGGGTTTGCTGAGGGAGGATGTTCGAGATGGAGATGGCATCATCACCGAGCGCAGAGACAGTGATGTGCACCCAGAAAACTTTGTTTTGTCTACAGCCTTCTCAGATGTAATTGTGAGCATTAACCAGCGAGTGGTGTCTGGTGGAGACCAGCTCTATCCCTACCATGCGTACTTCAAAGCACTAATGAGCTCATCTGATGCCCAGCAACTAAAACTTTACCCTGCTGGCTTCCTGGAGCCGGACTCTGCAGCTGAAGAGCACACGGAGAGCCACAGGGAATCCCGATGGATGGAGTATGCGGGGCCGCTCTTCAGCGATGTTTTCCAGTGCCCAGTGTTTCTGCTAAGCAATCTGCACTTGCACATCAAACTGGTCCCAGCGATGGGGCCTTTGCCATCAGAACCCCGAATGTAAACAACGCGGCTTATCGCATGGAAATCTCTCACAGCATTCTTCATCTTCGCCGAGTCAAAGTGGTGCCCCACATCAGCCTGGCTCACGAGCAGGGGCTGACAAACCAAAATGCACTGTATCCCATCGAGCGAACTGAAATGCAGAACTTCATCCTACCCCAGGGCATTCAATCTAAAAACATTGAAGGATTCACTCATGGAAAATTGCCGAAGTTCATCATGCTGGCCTTCGTGAGCCACCGAGCATTCAACGGTCATCATCACGCGAGTCCGTTCCAGTTCCAGAGCTTCAACCTCAGCCGGTTGGCTCTAAAGAAAGGTGGAGAGACCGTGTGCCACGGCGCCTTCACACCTGAAAACAATTCCTTTGTAAGAGAATACTTGCACTACCTGAAAAGCTGTCAATCTGCAAGCAATTCGGTCCCGTGGATCCCCTACCAGCTCTTCTCCAACAACAACACGGTGTTTGCATTCGATCTCACACCAGAGAGAGCGGCTCTGTGGTACGGACAGAAGGAGGGCAACCTGCGGCTGGAGATTCGCTTCCGACAGGCTCTGGACGAAGCGGTGTCCCTGATCGCTCTGTGCCTGTATGACTCGCTGATTGAGGTCACCAAGCACCGGGAGCTTTTGCTGGACTATTCCTCTTAATTGGCATGGACGCAATTCAACTACTTAATCTCGCCAGAAAATTTTTGTCTTGCCGAAAATTTCTCATCATTACTTTACATTTACGCTATAAAAATGTTTTGCCTTTGAGCCTAAAAAGAAAATATCGATCAATTTCCCTTGAAAATAAGTTTGTTTTTGTTCTACTACAGCACAATGGCTCATTTGGTCATTGGGTGGTGTGCTATGTTGGACAAGGAAATTGCATTGAGCTGTTCAACTCCCTCGGCTGGGAACCTGAAATTTTATCTGTGGTTTATAATTTGTTTCGAGAGATTAAAACAACTGGCTTTTGGCTCCGAAGCAATATAAACAGATTTCAATGTGCTAACTCTAATAAATGCGGAATGTTTTGCATCTATTTTGCTTATCAAAAGTTTCTGTTCAATCGGTCATTTGAGGGGATTTTGAAGCATTTGCATGCTAATGAAAAAAATCATTTGAATGATAGAATCTTACAGAGGTTTGAAGCCAACTTAAGAAAAAGATGTTCTAGAACTATATTTATGCATTAGACATGGGAGAAAAGCGAGTTTGCTACGATATCCGCCTCAGACAGGGAAGCTGCATGATTGTCTGCGGGCCCACCAATGCAGGAAAAACAACCTTTGTCAAACACCTGATCCAGTACAGAGACGCCATGTTTGATGTGAAGCCTGGCAGAGTTCTGTGGTACTATGGGATCTCACAGGCAGGCCATACAGAATTGAGCAACCTAGGTGTGCAGCTGCGCCAGGGATTTCCCACCAACATCGAGGCAGCACTTAGGCCCAATGACCTGGTTGTTTTCGATGACTTAATAGAGGAAACTTCGAATTCTGCTTCAATGCGAAATTTTTTCACAGGAATCGCACATCACTTGCCGTGCTTTTTGGTGATGCTGACTCAGAATATATTTTTCAAGGGAAAAGAGTCGCGAACAATGAGCTTGAATGTAATGTATTTAGCTATCTTGAAAAACCCCAGAGACCAGCTGCAGATTGCAGCACTGGGCAGGCAGTGCTTTACAGAAAAACCCGGCTTTCTGCTTTCAGTGTTCAGGCATGTAACAGCACAGGGAAGGGGAGCCTATCTGTTTCTGGATTTTCATCCATCAACTCCTGATGAGCTGCGAGTGCGAGCTAGAATTTTACCCAACCAGCGACCCCATCTTGTCTATGCTTAAGAATAGCTCCGTTGCTTTGTAAGCTTTTTTCTCAAAAAATGGAAGCTCTTGAATTGCATAGAAACATTTTTGTAATTCTTGCGTCATCAAAATATACTGTTAGCTTTAAGCGCGTACTAATAAAGCGCGGCCCAAGAGAAGTGAGAAATTTTCTTGCCGAGGCCTGCTACAATCTATTGGAAAACAACTTGTCTTTCTCGCTTACTGAAAAGGCAGTTTTGGTTAAGTCGAGACACATAATTCGAAGAATTACAACTCAAAGAAGGAAAGAAGACTTGTGCAATGCTGCATTCATAAAAATTCTACCTATTCTGTTAAAGCTCGTCAAGAAAAAGAAAGAAGATGAACAAATTCACCGAAATGGTTCTGATCTCCAAGTCCGAGTATGACATGCTGATGCAGAATTTGAAGCCGACTGAGTCTGCAAGCGAATATAGTTTAAAGCATGCCCAGCAAAAATGTGATGATATCTTGTATACTGAGGATTATCCCGCAGAAGTAAAAAGAAACATGTATCAGAATGCAATGCAGAGTGTTTTGACCAAGCGCAAGCAAGCAGAGGAAGAAGCTACAAAGAGCAAAGCTAAAGCAAAGACGATGAAAGCAGATCTGCCGCAGAACAACTGGGAGGAGAAGATCAGCAAATCAGTGCCTCAGAAATTCAAGACCAGGGCCCGCAGTCTATGGGCAAGCCTGTCAGACAAGCCTGAATTGATTCAAGTTTTGGGAAATGGAGAGGTGGAAATTTCAGGCACATCGATTCCTTGCTCAAACATACTGGACTTAGTTCAACACGCAGTGAGGGATTCAGTAGGTGGGAGTGAACCAGTTGGGTGGAATGAATTTTTTTGGTTACTACAGCGAAAGCAGCTGAATGTTCCAGTTTCGGCAATCGGGAAATCAGTTAAAAACCAACTATCACTAGTGAGTGACTCGGCAGGGGCTGAATTGAAAAAAGAGCAGCAGGATATAGTCAAGGGACTAGGAAGCAAGACAGCCTGGCTGAGGTTGAGCCAGAGAAAAGTATATAAGAAGACAAAGTGACAATATTTAAAAATCAAAGTGATCTTTCTCAATATGAACTATATTGACATCCAAGGATTTCCTTGCGAAAGAGAAAGCAAAGAATATATTATAAAAGAATTTGCTGTTGTTCAAGTCAGAGCAGGAAGCTTCTACGCTCCCCCTTATCCATGGGAGAGAGTTTCACCTGAGATGCGGTTCTACTACAAGAGGCTATCAAAGAATTTGCACAAGCTTAAGTGGAACGATGGAACCCGTCCGTACATGGATCTAGCAGATGACACTCTGAACATTACCAGTGGTCCTATCTGGACGAATGGAGCGAAGAAGTCGATGTTTTTGACTAAGTTGCTTGGCAGACAGGTACACAACCTAGAAGATTTGGGAACACCTTCAGTTGAAGAGTCAGACACCGGGTGTGCAGTGCGGAATGCATTGATGTACTACAGTTGGCTCAGACCCAAGTTCTGTATCAGCTTAAGAAGCGACCAGTGTCCTTGGCACGAGAGCAGGCACGAGAGCGGGCACAGCAGCATTGGTGAAGAAATTTCCGATCATAATGTGTTCAGCTCTAAAAGTGACAAACCTAGTCGGCGGAGTAGACTTGAAACTGGATGGGGGCGAGGGCGCTCAGCTGCCTCTACGGGAACTGGCTCTCAGCATGGCTCATGTGATCTACCGGCCCGCCTGGCCCCGAGTGCTTATCAAGAGGATGCGGACTCCCAGAGTAACGTTGCTACTCTACCCTACTGGCCAACTGAGCATCTGTGGTGCCAAGACCCACGCAGACGCCAAAAGGGCTGCCCATCGCTTTGTGGCTATGCTACATCGCAGAGTTTCGACTCAACTGCTGCCTCCTCAAGTTATCTGTTTTCGAGTTAAGACAATAACTGCGCATGGTCAACTTTCAATAGGCTCTGCATTATCTTTGCTGGACTTGTCAAAGAAAATTCCAAAAGCTGAATATGAACCTGAGTCTTTTTCTGCGTTAATTTTTGATGTCAGTTGTTGCAAATGTCTTCTATTTCATAGTGGCTCATTTGTATTAAGTGGTGCTCGGTCAATGGCACAATTGCGAACTGCCTGTATGCGTTTGCGCAAACTAGTTTTCCAGTCTCAGTAAAAATAAACTAAAAAGTCAAATTCTGTGCATCGGTAAATTTTGCTTGGAATTGAGCATATTGTGCTTGGTTTTTTATTTCACGTTATGAAAATGATAAGAGCAAAAACTGATACAATGAAAACAAAAATTAAGCAAACAGAAAAACTAGCAATATGAAAACATTATTGTCAAACTGAAAAACATTTAAGCTCATGCAAAAGAAGTTGAAAAAGAAACAGAATTTTATTTCACAAGCAAACAAATTTATTTAAAGAAAAACTACAAACAATCGTCAATAAAAATAAGTACTTCAAATTCAACTGATGGGTAACAAAAGAATGGAGAACGAGAACCTACGGTCGTAAGTTTCTCTATTAAAAAAAGCAGACATGAAACTTCATTTGTACGTTTAACCTATCTTTTTACAACATGCAATCAATTCACTGATACAATCGATAGAATATTGCAAAATTTATTAAAAAGCATAACAGCTATTAAAATTACGAACATCAATTCAACAATCATTTAGTCTAGCTCGCTTGGGACTGCCAATGAAAGGCACTTCGTAGGTCGGCCGCTTAAGAGTCCGTACTTGGGAGTTAGAGGTTCGCAATGCACAGTGACCAAATGGAAGACTTGACTTTGCGTCTGTCCATGCTCGCTTATCCTCCCAAACTGTCAATGCTCGCTTGGACTGCTCAGTTGTAAAAACACGATGACGCTTGCTGCCGATACGTCGAACTTGAACTGTTAGCTCTTGGAGAGAATAGAATGCTTCTCGGTAGCTCTGGTGTGTGATTACACTGCGGACGACAGATTTTTGTACACCCTTAGCGACCTTCTTGTTTATCTGAGGGCAGCTTTCATCTGCAAGCATCGAATAAAGCTTTGGGCGAAGGAGAATCCACTCCTTAAATTTTGCACCAGACGATTCGTCCTTCAGACAGCCAAGCCTTGCTTTCAGTTTGTTAGACTTAAGAATGTGACCATCAGGATAGTTGCTTGTGTCTAGCAATCCGGCTTTAATCATTTCTGGTAGCACGTAACCTTGAACATCTAGGTTCTCTAAACATAGAAACAGCGAGTCAGTGTCTCCTCCACATAGTTTCAATCTGCTATGAGGAACCTGCTCGAATCGCGACTTAAGCTCACAGTAAAAGAGGTTATACATGACCAATTTAGAATTGTCTAAGACACACTGCCCGATATAAACAGGTCGGTTAAGCTTGATATTGGTCTTCGATAGTTGGAATATTGATATTGTTTCATTAACAATTAGGAAGTCTTTCAGCGTAGGCTTGGAACAGAAGATTCTGGCTTGTTCTTCGCTTGTGCAAATTCGAATATCTTTTCTTTTCCGGACATTTTCCATTGTCTTTCCGAACAAAGAGTTATTTTTCAGCTTGTAGTAATTTCGCTCAAAATCACTGGTAGCGGCCGATCGGCACTCACTATTTTTTCTAATGTAGGGCTCAAATACACGCTCTTGTGAGAAGGCAATCGCCCGATGAATCTTCTTGATCTTCATCCCTTGCTGAAGATAAAATTTGAGTATGTTCGAGTGTACTACGTAGCGCTCTTTGTCGTAGCATGTTAGAAGTAGCTTTTGGCAAGGATGATACGGACGGTCTACATTCAGCTGAAGTTGGCTCCAGAGTTCTTTCATGAATTCGGGAAATTCGTTGTAATCAACTTTTCCTTTTTCAGGTGCAAATGGTAAGTCTTCTGTCTGTCTATGAAGTTCGTCTGGATAAAGTAAGTCAAGCTCGACTAGATAGGCGATGGGTGAGTCTTCAGTTAAGGATAAGAATGTTTCAGCAGTCCACTCCTCAATTGTCTGGTTCTCAACCCATTTGAAACCACTTGTAGGCAAAGGCATTGAGAGCGCAACACCATACAAATTGTTGACATCCAATGGAATTAAAGCAGCACTTTTTGGAGGCTGATCAAGAGCAATGAAGTTTTCATCATCATCTACTTTCTCATATGCTTGAGCTTGATGCACATTAGTAAAAGTTATGCCTCCACGAATACCTCGCTCAAACATTCGATACATATCCACATCAGTGAGCAGCTCTAACTTTGCGCCGGTGTTTTTTAGAGCAGAATCAAACGATAGACCTGGTGTAGTTATGTAATGGAGAGGATCCAAGCTATCGTCTTGCAGACTCAACTTGCGGAAGGACTCAAAGACATCGGCCAATTGGCGAATGTCTAGTTCTAGGTAGCGATTCATGTAATCTCCAAGGTTCTGGCAATTAAATTGGCACCATGCTCGCTGAGCGCGACTGTAGTCAGCATCACTACACTCCGTCTTTGTCAGTGAGTTGAAGAAACTATTCTGATCTGGCAGCGCGGTAGTTTGCAAGTCAGAAGTGCTTTGAATATAGTCGTAAGGGAAAATACCCTTGCTAAGAAGAATTTCCTCAGAGACATTTGGGAACGCGTTGCGCATTTGCATTGTCACGTTACACTCACTTGCTAGCATGTTTCGCATCAGGTTATCAAGACTACAGTTTAAAAACTGAAGCGAGTCTAAAAATTGCAGACTAAATGTAACTGGCTTCTGGCGACCCTGAATTTCAACAATGTCTACAACGAATTCGGCTCTTAGAGACAAGTAGCGCTCTATCGACTGAGGAATCACGGATATTTTCCAGTGAGTCATTCGCTTTAGAGCTGTAGAAAACAACAAATGACAATCATAGCCTGCTAGGTTATGAAAAAGGATCGGCAAAAAGCGTCGCTTAAGTTGGGATCGCATGTTACAATCAGGACAAGAAGCCCCCTTGAATTGTCCGGTCAAGTGGTCATGATCCCAGTGCTTCTGAGATGGGTCTGGGAAAACCGATCCGCAGCGGAAGCAAGTAGTCGACTCATCGAAGGCTTTTAAATGCTCAGCAGTGACAGTTTTAGGTTGATGGCTATGCGTTTTGTTCCACGAATAGACTTCTCTGGAAACTTCTTCAAGCGAGTGCAAAAACTTTTCAACGCAGCTTTCAGACGCGCTCTCATTAAAAATTTGCAAACTAGCGTTTCTGTCTCGCAATCGAGGACCAATTGTGTCTTCTCGTTGGAGAAGAATGTATCCAGCAGCGGCAGGGAGGTGCTCTGTCAGGTACACTGTTCCACCATCTCGGGACGGGGCACCAGAATTCTCGAACGCTGATTTGTCGAGTTCAGTCACGCCTGCTGAAGCTTCTTTATCCTCATACTTAGAGCAAGGGGAATTAAAAGCCTCGAAATCAGCGTAGACAACAAAAGGAGGCGATATTGTATTTTGCCAGTTGGTAAATTCTAGAGTATTCTTGTCGGCACTTGGCATCACCTCTCGAACAGTACAGTCATCACTTTGGTAGCAATCCTGTCTGTGCTTCTCAAGTCGTTCCTGAGAACGAAAGCCTGACAGGCACCGCTCGCACCATTTCCGTTGGTGAAGACCATCCTTGCTATTTAGAAGACGATTCAAATTAACAATGCTACACCAGTGACCTTCGAATGTTATACTTTCATCATCTTCTTCGTCATTGTCAGCGTGATTGGTGCTTTTTCCCTCTTCGCACTGCAGATACAGCAGTGGAATCACACGCCTACCAGTCGCTACTTTAACTTTCGGTTGCCTCAATACTTCCACGTGACCTCTCACCCATGTCAGCACAGTGAAGCAAAAGTTTAGATTTTGATTCTCGATGGCAGACAATTCGCTTAAAGTGACCGGCAGCGAAATTCCTTCCATATTGATATCACCCAGCCAAAGTGCATACGTTGATACTAAATGAGGCGACTTTCGCAAAGTCTCAGAACCATGATGAAGAACCGCAAGACAGGCATAGATAAAGCAGTTGTCTCCATCACTTGGGGCATTTATAACGGCTTTCTTCCGCTTCAACACCTCTGGCAAGACAAATTTTTTGCTTCGACCAATGTAAAACCGAATTCGATCCCCTTGAGAAACACAGACATCCAAGACATTGGCAGCATCAAGGGTCCAACCACTACCATTAGTGTTTAGGCAATCAATTATTCGCTCACAGGCTCCTACTTGGCGAACCCACCAATCGTCGAAGTCTTCAATTGAATTCAGTTCCTCTAGACAGCTGCTAATCCATTTATCTTCTTCCGAAATTACCTCTCCACCTTTAATTCGTTTCATCCGCACGTTGAGGCGCAACTGCGCACGAACTAGTAGGTTAGAGTCTGTCAGCCTATCAGAAAGTGCTTGCCTCACCAGATTTTTGCATGCTCTGACAAAAGCGAGTGCTTCGAGTGCTTCTTGTCTTGGAGTGAAGCGCAAAACTTCTAGAACACCATTGTGTGCTCTGATAACTTGAACATCCGCTGCATCTGCGAAAAGATATGTACATCATTTTTTAATTATTTTCATAATTTCAAACCTACTATGCACGTGTGCTAGTTGAGTTTAAAAATTCGTTAAATTTCACTTTTAGCTATTGCTGTTGAACTTAATATTTGCTTGTGCTAAAAAGTTGGTTTTAATATCACCATTTATTTTTGTTAAAATTTCAAATACTCACCAGGCTGTTCAGATCTGCAGCTGTTGATGCTGTCAACTCTGCTGTTGACCGGAGTTATTGCTACACCAGATACCGAAACTTGATTGGATTCACTGGAGTGATTTGCTGACTGGATGACTTCAAACTCTGATGCAGAAGAATCACTATCTGAGAAATTCGAATTGGAGTCAGTCTCAGACCAGTCAATCTCTGAGCCGTTTGATTCACTCCAGTCGCCTGTTTGAACATCAGACTCACTCCAATTTTCATTCTCTGATTCACTCCAGTCGACCGAGCTATTCCCACTTTGGGAAGTGTTACAGGAGATAGTGGGCTCAAGCTGAAATTAATTTTTTTAATATTTTAGAATGATTTTGTCGTGTTCGAATATGTAGAATATTTCAAATTTGCATTTGATGCACTTTTTAATTTTTAAGTTGCTATACAGCGATTCTGAAAGATTACTAGTTAAACATAAGTTAAAGTTTTTTAAAATAAAAAACAACAAGAGGACTTTTTTATCCAAAGATAAAGAAGATTCCAGTCTTTCATTTCGCTTTCTAATTCAACAGTTCTTATTCAATATAACAAAAGTGATTTTGTCTTTTATATAGCTGGATGAACCATAAGCATAAAATGATACAATTAGCTGTTAAAAGCAATCAGAGGAAGTTATTAGGGGAATGATGAAATCAGGAAGCCAGCTGAACAATTACAAAGGGACAAATCTAATTGAATTTCCCTCAAAATACATCGCATATCCACCACCAGAAATTGGTGGCAAAATGAGTTGCAGTCCTCCTTGCCAGCTACTCACAACATTCTCGGCTACATTGTTTGGCTGCTGCTGCTGCTGCTGCTGCTGCACCTCTAATAGTTCACCATCTTCTAACCCAGCAAGAAGGTCAACGAGCTGCTGCTGCTGCTGGGTGGAGCCAGGCAGTTCCATCTCGGCGGGCAGCTGAGCGGATCCAGGCAGTTCCATCTCGGCGGGCAGCTGAGCGGAGCCGGTCTGCTGCATCTCGGCGGGCAGCTGAGCGGAGCCAGGCAGTTCCATCTCGGCGGGCAGCTGAGCGGATCCAGGCAGTTCCATCTCGGCGGGCAGCTGAGCGGAGCCAGGCAGTTCCATCTCGGCGGGCAGCTGAGCGGAGCCAGGCAGTTCCATCTCGGCGGGCAGCTGAGCGGAGCCAGGCAGTTCCATCTCGGCGGGCAGCTGAGCGGAGCCAGGCAGTTCCATCTCGGCGGGCAGCTGAGCGGAGCCGGTCTGCTGCATCTCGGCGGGCAGCTGAGCGGAGACGATCTGCTGGATGGAGGTGCCGGTGGTGACTTCTTTGCCGAAATCCTCCTCATCCTTACTATCGAGGTCCACGTCTTCCTCCTCCGAGATGTCGCTGATATGCGGGTCATCAATTCGGAGAGTCTTGCCCTTGATCTCAGGACGACGACGATGAGAGCCAGTTGGCCGCTCAACTACATCCTGCTGCCGACTTGGCTGAACAATAAAGTCGTCATCGCTGTTGCTGCAGGCCTCTCTCACCTCCTCGATAACTTGGCTTAAAGCCTGCCGAGTTGCCTCCCTATCTGCCGCCAGTTGCCGAGCTTTTTGCATCACCATTCGCCTCAGGTTGCGCATGCCATTGTCACCACTGGGCAGCTGTAGATGACCACAGTGGGTTTTCAGTCCTCTCGCCTTGGCCACATTCTTCTTTATCATCCCGCATTGCCAGCAGACCAACCATGAGCTTCTTCCACTGCAGCTATCATGTCGGTCCGATAGCTGACCCAAAACAACTTTGTTGCAGGTCAGGCAAACGTCAAATTGAGTAGAGCTGCTGCTTTTTGCTTTCATTTTAGCGGTTAAATTTCTATTTAAGGAAAAAATTAAATGGGCTTCAAATATTCTTCGAGGCTTCTAAGACGCAGGGAGGAGCGGGGGCCGTGCTATTTATCTTTTTTTAGAAGCATCAGACGGGGGTTGATTAGGGAAAATATTTTTTCATAATATTTAATTGTATTTATTTTTATTAGTTTTATAGTATACGTTGACAATATCCCCCATTGCGAACCCCACACACCCAAACCCAAACCCTCATATCGCCCCCACCCCCCCAGCTCAAACCCCCCTTTACGATTGGCGATCTTAGTCTGGCTGTACATTTATATGCTCTTTGTAAAACATTGCGGTTGTAAACATGTTTGTGGGAACTAAAAATTTAATTCAGTGCTGCAATACCAAAAGTTTTCGCAGACTGAGTTGTTTTTGTTTTCGCCCTTCTGGAAGCCCCCACCCTCCCCGCACTAACGGGTTCTGTTATCTATACCCAGCCCCACCCCCTAAAATTCCCCAAACTTTCTCAGACATTTTGTATCAATAATATTCCACAGGGAGGTGCTGCTTAGTGCTTGCCTTCCACCTGACCGACCAACCCCACGCTAGGCGCGCTGGGCCTCTCCAATTTCTCCAGTTCAACCAACCCCACACTCTGACTTGCCCCCCCTACCCCGTACGCTCGCTCTTCTATCTCCACACTGCTCGGCAGCGTTCTGCTAACTAACGTTCTGCTAACTTTCAGCCGACCCACCTCCCTCCTTGCGCCGGCCTCACCTCCACCCGCCCATCGCCTTTTCAGCCCTCCTATCTCCGCACTGTTCGGCAGCGTTCTGCTAACTTTCAGCCGACCCACCTCCCTCCTTGCGCCGGCCTCACCTCCACCCCGCCCATCGCCTTTTCAGCCCTCCTATCTCCACACTGTTCGGCAGCGTTCTGCTAACTTTCAGCCGACCCACCTCCCTCCTTGCGCCGGCCTCACCTCCAACCCGCCACTCTGCCACCCACCCCAACTCCTTGCACCACCTCACCTCCGCCCATCGCCTTTCTGTCCTCCTATCTCCGCACTGTTCGGCAGCGTTCTGCTAACTTTCAGCCGACCCACCTCCCTCCTTGCACCGGCCTCACCTCCAACCCGCCACTCTGCCCACCCACCCCAACTCCTTGCACCACCTCACCTCCGCCCATCGCCTTTCTGTCTCCGGAGTCTCCTATCTCCGCACTGTTCGGCAGGGTTCTGCTAACCCATACTACTAACAGATGCTGAACAAGAGGCCACCAGCAGCAGCAACTCACCGTTGGTGTAGCTCAGCCGGAGCACCCGGTTTCGCCAATCACCTCCGCAGTTCTGGCCCGAGTTTCCACTGCAGGCAAGAAAGCAGTCCGAGTCGGGAGCAGCGCCCTGCGACCCGTAGGAGTTGCCGCAGAAGCACCAGTATGTCGATTGCAGAGCCGCGAACTGGAAGCCGCCCAGAGCGCAGGCGCTGCTGCACAGCTCGCGAGTCATCTGGCCGCAGTTGATAGAATCGTATATCTGAGATACCTCGGAGCTGCCGATCCGTGTGAGGCCAATGTTCTTCATGCCACCGACGTCTCTCTGCACGCCATTTGTGTGGTCAACAAAGCAGCCGAGGTCCGAGATCTGGAACTCCCGGCAGAGAGCGGCGCAGATCAGGCAGCTCAGGATCGGAGCAGTACAGAGAATCCTGCAGAGAGGCATGGCCAGGCTGGGTTTGTCAGTGCGGCATTAAGCAGAAGATTGCCGAATCTCTGTGCGAGAGAGAGGCTAAATAACAGCAGCCTTATTGATGCGTTGCCATGGAGACTCTCGATCAGCAGGCAGCCGCTTGCCTATCGGTAAACAGAGCTCTGTCGATGCGGCATGAGTCTGATTGAAATCCGTATTAACTCTCTGTGAGTATTCAGACTCAGTGAGCTGTGCGATCATTGGGAGCCTCGATTGCTTTCTGTCACTGCCACATCAAGCCTGCAGCAGCAACAACTGCATGAGCTCAAGTCGAGATCTATTATCGGTTGCGCAGGTGTTTTCTGTGATTATTTACCGACATCAATCGAGGACATTTTACCGGCTTCCAGCTCTGCATCTTCTGGACCGAGTGTTGCTGCCCACCAGCAGTGCAGTGCAGGAGCTGCTGCAGCCACCGTGGCGTGTCAGGCTCCAACGCCACGAGCCCTGCTTCCATTCCGTGCGCGGTCACATAAAGTAGGGGCTCGTGCAAGAAAAGCTCACTGACAGTTGTCGTGCGATCCACAGCCATGAAGGCCAACCCCAAAAGTGCAGGGTGTACATGCCTGACAATCAGAAAATCAGGGCCGCTGTACACCCCATGCGAGCGTGTGGTACAGTGTGTAATTGCGTACAGCACTGGTGTGACCAAGGAGTCCGCGAAATGGGCAGGATTGACTCAAGAGAGCCTGAGGCATCGATCCAAGTCAACTGCTGGCAAACTGAATAAAACGAAGCGAATGCATTCACAAGTTTTCATCATTCATTGACTAAAGAGCTACAAAATTCACATATTGATATTCGCCTGCAACAGCTGATAGGCATTGTGTATATTTTATTGTGTATACTTTAAGCTGACTGGATGCTCAGGCTTGAGTGGAAGCATGCAGGACATCGATTTGTAAACAGCGTGTAGAATAAGAGATTATTAAGCAAAATTAAATCAGCAATTCAGAATTCGCTGCGCTATGGTTAATATGGATGATTGGAATTGCACATTCGAGCTCGAACACTGCGATTCATAAGGCAATCAATGGTGACAGACAACAGGCACTCGCTTGTCTTTGCAAAGCTGGCTGTGTGTCAGAGTGTGTGTCAGAGTGTGTGTCTGCCTGTCCCAGAGTCTGTCCCAGTGTCCACTTGTCTTAGTGTCCTCCTGTCCCAGTGTCTGCCTGTCCCAGTGTCCACTTGTCTTAGTGTCCTCCTGTCCCAGTGTCTGCCTGTCCCAGTGTCTGCCTGTCCCAGTGTCTGCCTGTCCCAGTGTCTGCCTGTCGCAGTGTCTGCCAGTCCCAGTGTCTGCCAGTCCCAGTGCCTGCCAGTCCCAGTGTCTGCCTGTCCCAGTCTCTGCCCGGCCCTGTCTGTCTCTGCCCGGCCCTGTCTGTCTCTGCCTGTCCCAGGGTCTGTCTGTCCCAGTGTCTGCCTGTCCCTGCCTGTCCCAGTGTCTGTCTGTCCCAGTGTCTGTCTGTCCCAGTGTCTGCCAGTCCCAGTGTCTGCCAGTCCCAGTGCCTGCCAGTCCCAGTGTCTGCCTGTCTCAGTCTCTGCCTGGCCCTGTCTGTCTCTGCCTGTCCCAGGGTCTGTCTGTCCCAGTGTCTGCCTGTCCCTGCCTGTCCCAGTGTCTGTCTGTCCCAGTGTCTGTCTGTCCCAGTGTCTGCCTGTCCCAGTCTCTGTCTGGCCTTGCCTGTCCCTGCCTGTCCCAGTGTCTGTCTGTCCCAGTGTCTGTCTGTCCCAGTGTCTGCCTGTCCCAGTGTCTGCCTGTCCCAGTGTCTGCCTGTCCCAGTGTCTGCCAGTCCCAGTGTCTGCCTGTCCCAGTCTCTGTCTGGCCTTGCCTGTCCCTGCCTGTCCCAGTGTCTGCCTGTCCCTGCCTGTCCCAGTGTCTGTCTGTCCCAGTGTCTGTCTGTCCCAGTGTCTGCCTGTCCCAGTCTCTGTCTGGCCTTGCCTGTCCCTGCCTGTCCCAGTGTCTGCCTGTCCCAGTGTCTGCCTGTCCCAGTGTCTGCCTGTCCCTGCCTGTCCCAGTGTCTTTCTGTCCCAGTGTCTGTCTGTCCCAGTGTCTGCCTGTCCCAGTGTCTGCCTGTCCCAGTGTCTGCCAGTCCCAGTGTCTGCCTGTCCCAGTCTCTGTCTGGCCTTGCCTGTCCCTGCCTGTCCCAGTGTCTGCCTGTCCCTTCCTGTCCCAGTGTCTGCCAGTCCCAGTGTCTGCCTGTCGCAGTGTCTGCCAGTCCCAGTGTCTGCCAGTCCCAGTGCCTGCCAGTCCCAGTGCCTGCCTGTCCCAGTCTCTGCCTGGCCCTGTCTGTCTCTGCCTGTCCCAGGGTCTGTCTGTCCCAGTGTCTGTCTGTCCCAGTGTCTGTCTGTCCCAGTGTCTGTCTGTCCCAGTGTCTGCCTGTCCCAGTGTCTGCCTGTCCCAGTGTCTGCCAGTCCCAGTGTCTGCTTGTCCCAGTCTCTGTCTGGCCTTGCCTGTCCCTGCCTGTCCCAGTGTCTGCCTGTCCCTGCCTGTCCCAGTGTCTGTCTGTCCCAGTGTCCACTTGTCTTAGTGTCCTCCTGTCCCAGTGTCTGCCTGTCCCAGTGTCCACTTGTCTTAGTGTCCTCCTGTCCCAGTGTCTGCCTGTCTCAGTGTCTGCCTGTCGCAGTGTCTGCCAGTCCCAGTGTCTGCCAGTCCCAGTGCCTGCCAGTCCCAGTGTCTGCCTGTCCCAGTCTCTGCCCGGCCCTGTCTGTCTCTGCCTGTCCCAGGGTCTGTCTGTCCCAGTGTCTGCCTGTCCCTGCCTGTCCCAGTGTCTGTCTGTCCCAGTGTCTGTCTGTCCCAGTGTCTGCCAGTCCCAGTGTCTGCCAGTCCCAGTGCCTGCCAGTCCCAGTGTCTGCCTGTCTCAGTCTCTGCCTGGCCCTGTCTGTCTCTGCCTGTCCCAGGGTCTGTCTGTCCCAGTGTCTGTCTGTCCCAGTGTCTGTCTGTCCCAGTGTCTGTCTGTCCCAGTGTCTGCCTGTCCCAGTGTCTGCCAGTCCCAGTGTCTGCCAGTCCCAGTGTCTGCCTGTCCCAGTCTCTGTCTGGCCTTGCCTGTCCCTGCCTGTCCCAGTGTCTGCCTGTCCCTGCCTGTCCCAGTGTCTGTCTGTCCCAGTGTCCACTTGTCTTAGTGTCCTCCTGTCCCAGTGTCTGCCTGTCCCAGTGTCCACTTGTCTTAGTGTCCTCCTGTCCCAGTGTCTGCCTGTCCCAGTGTCTGCCTGTCGCAGTGTCTGCCAGTCCCAGTGTCTGCCAGTCCCAGTGCCTGCCAGTCCCAGTGTCTGCCTGTCCCAGTCTCTGCCCGGCCCTGTCTGTCTCTGCCTGTCCCAGGGTCTGTCTGTCCCAGTGTCTGCCTGTCCCTGCCTGTCCCAGTGTCTGTCTGTCCCAGTGTCTGTCTGTCCCAGTGTCTGCCAGTCCCAGTGTCTGCCAGTCCCAGTGCCTGCCAGTCCCAGTGTCTGCCTGTCTCAGTCTCTGCCTGGCCCTGTCTGTCTCTGCCTGTCCCAGGGTCTGTCTGTCCCAGTGTCTGCCTGTCCCTGCCTGTCCCAGTGTCTGTCTGTCCCAGTGTCTTTCTGTCCCAGTGTCTGCCTGTCCCAGTGTCTGCCAGTCCCAGTGCCTGCCAGTCCCAGTGTCTGCCTGTCTCAGTCTCTGCCTGGCCCTGTCTGTCTCTGCCTGTCCCAGGGTCTGTCTGTCCCAGTGTCTGCCTGTCCCTGCCTGTCCCAGTGTCTGTCTGTCCCAGTGTCTGCCTGTCCCAGTCTCTGTCTGGCCTTGCCTGTCCCTGCCTGTCCCAGTGTCTGTCTGTCCCAGTGTCTGTCTGTCCCAGTGTCTGTCTGTCCCAGTGTCTGCCAGTCCCAGTGTCTGCCAGTCCCAGTGCCTGCCAGTCCCAGTGTCTGCCTGTCTCAGTCTCTGCCTGGCCCTGTCTGTCTCTGCCTGTCCCAGGGTCTGTCTGTCCCAGTGTCTGCCTGTCCCTGCCTGTCCCAGTGTCTGTCTGTCCCAGTGTCTGTCTGTCCCAGTGTCTGCCAGTCCCAGTGTCTGCCAGTCCCAGTGCCTGCCAGTCCCAGTGTCTGCCTGTCTCAGTCTCTGCCTGGCCCTGTCTGTCTCTGCCTGTCCCAGGGTCTGTCTGTCCCAGTGTCTGCCTGTCCCTGCCTGTCCCAGTGTCTGTCTGTCCCAGTGTCTGTCTGTCCCAGTGTCTGCCTGTCCCAGTCTCTGTCTGGCCTTGCCTGTCCCTGCCTGTCCCAGTGTCTGTCTGTCCCAGTGTCTGTCTGTCCCAGTGTCTGCCTGTCCCAGTGTCTGCCAGTCCCAGTGTCTGCCTGTCCCAGTCTCTGTCTGGCCTTGCCTGTCCCTGCCTGTCCCAGTGTCTGCCAGTCCCAGTGCCTGCCAGTCCCAGTGTCTGCCTGTCTCAGTCTCTGCCTGGCCCTGTCTGTCTCTGCCTGTCCCAGGGTCTGTCTGTCCCAGTGTCTGCCTGTCCCTGCCTGTCCCAGTGTCTGTCTGTCCCAGTGTCTGTCTGTCCCAGTGTCTGCCAGTCCCAGTGTCTGCCAGTCCCAGTGCCTGCCAGTCCCAGTGTCTGCCTGTCTCAGTCTCTGCCTGGCCCTGTCTGTCTCTGCCTGTCCCAGGGTCTGTCTGTCCCAGTGTCTGCCTGTCCCTGCCTGTCCCAGTGTCTGTCTGTCCCAGTGTCTGTCTGTCCCAGTGTCTGCCTGTCCCAGTCTCTGTCTGGCCTTGCCTGTCCCTGCCTGTCCCAGTGTCTGTCTGTCCCAGTGTCTGTCTGTCCCAGTGTCTGCCTGTCCCAGTGTCTGCCTGTCCCAGTGTCTGCCTGTCCCAGTGTCTGCCTGTCCCAGTGTCTGCCTGTAGCTGCCTGTCCCAGTGTCTGCCTGTCCCAGTGTCTGCCTGTCTGTCTTTCGGTCTGTCAGTCAGTGAGGCGGTTCATCCATATCTTATGTTTTCACTCTTAAAATCTCTTCTCGTCTCAATGAAGATAAAGGTTAGGAGTTGTAAATCAGGTGAACAATTAAGGTCATATAACCATTCGAAATCAGCAATAAGAATCGCACACCATAAAAAATGATTAGAAAATTTCAGCAGAAAATGGTTGAACCTAAGAATAAAGCAGAATTCCGCATACCAGTTGGCCTGAAGATTCGCATTTATCATGCCAGTGAATCGTGATGAACTGCATGCAATTCTATTAGTACTCATAGAGCTAGCAGAAACGCGATGATACCTGCAGTGATTTGCCTAATTCAGCTAAATATTGCAGTTGTCAGAAAGTTTCTGTTTCAATCATCTCGTCACTTCTGCTCGTCCCCCAGCCACCGCCTGAAGGCAGCCACCTGCTGGCGAACGGACTCCAGGGCGGTGCCGCCGAAGGCGCCGTACTGCTCAACGCTCGTCTCAAAGTCCCACAGCTGGGTGACGTCTTCGCCGAATTTCTCGCTGCGGGATGATTGGGGACAGTCAGTCAGTCAGTCAGTCAGTCAGTCAGTCAGTCAGTCAGTCAGTCAGTCAGTCAGTCAGTCAGTCAGTCAGTCAGTCAGTCAGTCAGTCAGTCAGTCAGTCAGTCAGTCAGTCAGTCAGTCAGTCAGTCAGTCAGTCAGTCAGTCAGTCAGTCAGTCAGTCAGTCAGTCAGTCAGTCAGTCAGTCAGTCAGTCAGTCAGTCAGTCAGTCAGTCAGTCAGTCAGTCAGTCAGTCAGTCAGCTGCTCACCTGACAGTCCGGAAGTCCTCAAAGGTCAGCTGGTGCAGCTGACACGCCTTGGCTTCGGCCAGCGCCACGCAACGCCCGGAGGCGGCGTGGGCCTCCCTGAACGGCACCCCGCGGCGCACCAAATAGTAGGCCAGGTCGGTGGCCAACATGTCGCAGCTGAGGGCGCCGGCGCAGGCCTCTGGGTGCACCGTCAGGGTGGCCACCACGCCGTCGGCGATTCGAACCACGGCTGACACGGTGTCAGCTGAGTCGAACAAGCCCTCCTTGTCCTCCTGCAGGTCCTTGTTGAAGGCGCTGGGCAAGGACTTCTGCACCATGAGCAGGGACACCAGGTGGCCGCACAGCCGTCCGGTTTTGCCGCGGATGAGCTCCAGACTGTCCGCGTTCTTCTTCTGCGGCATGAGGCTGCTGCCGGTGCTGTACGCGTCCGACAGCGTGACGAAGCCGAACTCCTTGCTGCAGAAGAGGATCAGGTCCTCGGCGAGGCGGCTCAGGTGGTTGCCAATCATGGCGGCCGCGAACTGGAACTCCGAGGCGAAGTCGCGGTCCGCCACGGCGTCCAGACTGTTCCAGGTGACCCCAGAGGTGAAGCCGAGGGCGTCTGGGGTTTTTGAATGGGGCTGGTTAATACCTGTTAAAGATTCTAAGAATACCTGTAGACCATTCTAAGAATACCTGTTGACAAGTCTGAGAATACCTGTTCACGATTCTAAGAATACCTGCTCACGATTCTAAGAATACCTGTTGACGATTCTAAGAATACCAAACCCTAATGCCGCACACCCCAATTCCTAACACCCAATACCCCACACCCCAATACCCCACACCCTAATTCTCCACACCCAAATACCCCAACACCCCAATTCCCAACATCCAATACTCCACAACCCTATTCCTCACACCCAAATACCTCACATCGCAATTCCCAACATCCAATACTCCACACCCCTATTCCTCACAACCTTATTCCCCACACCCAAATTCCTAACACCCAATACCCCACACCCCAATTCCTAACACCCAAATACCCCACACTCCAATACCCCACACACCAATTCTCCACACCCCAACTCCCCACACCGAATTCCCCACACCCCAACTCCCCACACCCCAATTCTCCACACCCCAATACCCCACACCCCAATTCTCCACACCCCAATTCCCAACATCCAATTCTCCACATCCCAATTCTCCACACCCCAATTCTCCACATCTCAATTCTCCACACCCCAATTCTCCACATCCCAATTCTCCACACCCCAATTCTCCACACCCCAATTCTCCACATCCCAATTCTCCACAACCCAATTCTCCACACCCCAATTCTCCACACCCCAATTCTCCACACCCAATACCCCACACCCAATACCCCACACCCGAATTCCCAACACTCAATTCCCAACACCCAATTCCCCACACCCGATTCCCCACACCCAATTCCCAACACCCAATTCCCAACACCACGATTCCCCACACCCAATACCCCATCCCTCGCCCTACCGGCCAACGCCTGCCTGTCCACCCGAAGGGGTTGCCGGCCAGGGCGCCGCTGCCCAGCGGGCACACGGCGGTGCGGGCCCGGCAGTCGGCCAGTCTCTGGCAGTCCCTGCGCAGCATGGAGGCGTAGCTGAGCAGCCAATGGGACCAGCGCACCGGCTGGGCCCGCTGCAGGTGGGTGTAGCCCGGCATGAGCACGCCGGTCTCCGACTCCGCCCGGCTCACCAGGGTGTTGATGAGGCGGCGCAGCTGGGGCAGCAGCTCGTCCGATAAGTAGTCCATGAGCCACAGGCGGATATCCGTGGCTACCTGAGCTCGGAGGTTTTTGGGTGAGACTGGTTGTGACATGAGGGGTCAGTCCCCCTAAGCTATATGGATAATGAGGGTCAGTCCCACCTAAGCTACCTGGATAATGAGGGGTCAGTCCCCCCTAAGCTACCTGGATAATGAGGGGTCAGTCCCCAAGCTACCTGGATAATGAGGAGTCAGTCCCCCTAAGCTACATGAATAATGAGGGGTCAGTCCCCAAGCTACATGGGTAATGAGGGGTCAGTCCCCAAGCTACATGGGTAATGAGGGGTCAGTCCCCAAGCTATATGGATAATGAGGGGTCAGTCCCCAAGCTACCTGCACATCAAGAGCGCCAGCTCAGGCTGAGGTGCCGCACCCCTCTCCCCAGCCCCACCTGGTCATTCCTGCTCCGCCCGGTGTGCAGCTTGGCGGCCGGGGCGCCCACCAGCTCCTTGAGGCGGCGCTCATTGGCGGTGTGGATGTCCTCGTCAGACGGCGCCGGAACGAAGCTGCCGGACTGCCATTCAGCGGCCACCAGGTCTAGGCCGCGGTGCAGCTCAGAGGCCTCCGCCTCGGTCAGGAGGCCCGCGCCAACCAGCGCCGTGGCGTAGGCGCGGCTTCCTCGCAGGTCCTGGCGCCACATCCGCTTGTCGAAGGACAGGGAATCGTTGAACGCCTGCATGAGCGGGTCCAGGCCGCCTGTGAACCGGCCGCCCCACAGCTTGGACTCGGACACCTGCGAGGGTTCGGGATTTTTTTTTTAGAGGCAGGGGGGTTGTGTGCACCCTGGCGCACTTTAAGCGACATAGCACACAACCGGCGAGAGGCATTACTGCCCATTCCGCCGACTCCCCTGAACAGGCATACAAGCGCGCGGATACGTACGCAGGCACACACTCACACAGGAGTGTACAGCGGCCCTAACTTTATATTATCGTTAGGCATGTACACTTCACTGTGCCTTGGGGGGTTGGCTCTCAAGGCCGTTAATTGCACGAGCAGAGCCAAGCCGAGATTCCAATTCCGCCCTAAATTAATGTGACTGCACTTGGAATCGAGCCTGGGTCGCTGGCACACCAGAGCCTGCGCTAGACCGCTGGGCTACGGCCCCCCTTGAGGGTTCGGGATGGTACGAGCCGTAATTATTGTTGTCAAAAACTTTACCGTGACAAGAATAGCTAGAGTCATTGAAAAAACTCTCTAGTGACTCTAGCGACTTCGAGGCAACTCTTGTGACTTTTAACGACTGTTAGGCGACTGTTGCGTCACAAGACTTGTAGAATCATATAAGAGCCGTCCAAGAATCTTTGTGTTAGCGCTTAACTTTCGCTAGAGATGCTATTCTAATTCATCAAGCGACGCAATGCGCTTCAAACGCAACTCAGTGACTCTACAGCGACTCTGGCGTAGAGACGACTTTACGGCCCCAGAGTCGTTTCAGAGTCGCAGGCTATAAAGCGATTCTTGAGCAACTCTTTGACGACTTTTTGGCGTCTTGTATCGTGACATCACGTCGTTTTAAAGTCGTTTATAGTCATTTATAGTCATTGTGAGCATCTTGGCCTGGATCCCTTTTTCATGGGGCTGTGAGCATCTTGGCCTGGATCCCTTTTTCATGGGGCTGTGAGCATCTTGGCCTGGATCCCTTTTTCATGGGGCTGTGAGCATCTTGGCCTGGATCCCTTTTTCATGGGGCTGTGAGCATCTTGGCCTAGCGCATCGTCCACAAAAGGCGCCAATACTGTACGCAGGCACTCACACACGCTCACACAGGATGTACAGAGGCCCTTAACTTTCCAACCGTCAGGCATGTACAGTCTCGGTGCTTTGGGCTGAGTCGCACAACCCCCAAAATGAATGTGACGCGCAGAGTGCAGGTGGGCCCATCCTAGATGCGTACTAACCACCACCAAGTCTGCTTAACTTGGATCGCTTACGGTGAATGCTCTGATTGCTGAAGCCTCACCTTACTTTCACCAGTTGCAGGTTTGCTTTCCGACATGCTTTTCAAGTTATTTGATTGGTTTATTAACTGTTACGGACAGGTAGCCAAATCATGAAGGAGATAATTGAAAATACCATTCGACATATTTACCCGGACTTCGAACTCAGGATTTACAGTCACTATCATTTCATAAAACTGATTCTATATACACTAACCATACATAAAGCTTGAAGCTCATGTTAAACTGAGTTATTTACATTTACCCTACCTGATGCTTCAGGCTAAACAATTTGAGCTCCTCATATTTACCCTACCTGAAGCTTCAGGCTAAACAATTTGAGCACCTCATATTTACCCTACCTGAAGATTCAGGCTAAACAATTTAAGCACCTCATATTTACCCAACCTGAAGCCTCAGGTTGAACAATGAGCTCCTCATATTTACCCAACCTGAAGCCTCAGGTTGAACAATGAGCTCCTCATATTTACCCAACCTGAAGCCTCAGGTTGAACAATGAGCTCCTCATATTTACCCAACCTGAAGCCTCAGGTTGAACAATGAGTTCCTCATATTTACCCTACCTGAAGCTTCAGGTTGAACAATGAGCTCCTCATATTACCCTACCTGAAGATTCAGGTTGAACAATGAGTTCCTCATATTTACCCTACCTGAAGATTCAGGTTGAACAATGAGTTCCTCATATTTACCCAACCTGAAGATTCAGGCTAAACAATTTGAGCTCCTCATATTTACCCTACCTGAAGCTTCAGGCTAAACAATTTGAGCACCTCATATTTACCCTACCTGAAGATTCAGGCTAAACAATTTGAGCACCTCATATTTACCCTACCTGAAGATTCAGGCTAAACAATTTGAGCACCTCATATTTACCCTACCTGAAGATTCAGGCTAAACAATTTGAGCACCTCATATTTACCCTACCTGAAGATTCAGGCTAAACAATTTGAGCACCTCATATTTACCCTACCTGAAGCCTCAGGTTGAAAAATGAGCTCCTTATATCTAAACTACCTAACATCAATAAAAATGATCACTCTGAAGCATTCAGCTCCACCAGAAAAGTACAGAAACTAAACAAAGTAACAATTTACTTTAACAAAACAACTTAACTTGGCTAAGTGATTCATATATTTATTTGACTGGTTTCTGGTATGCATAAATTGATCTAGATAAAAGGCAGTAACGCATATCGAAATATCCACAGAATAGACATCCAAAATAAAGCAATAAATCAAGTGAAATCACAACAGATAAGGTTAACTAAGAAAAGTCACAGCTCAATATAACGCCAGAAAGAGCCAGCGAGAGTGACGCGCACAGGCCGGTGACTGTGGCGGTGACACGTGAAGGACAAAATTTTAATAAAAATACATTTGCAGGAATAAAGGATAAACATGGGACTCTGTGTCGTGAGAATGTCTGTCGCACTACTCATCTATGCATGCTTGAAGTACAACCTGAACTGTTGAATAAAAATAAGCCTTCTGAACATTGATTGAGGTAATTTTATACGATGGACAAGCACGTCTCGAAACTGGATCAGCCACTTGCTTCATGGTGCATTTTCGGCATTACATGTCCTTCCACCTGTCTGTCTATCTAGCTGACTGTCTGTAACTATCTGCCCGGTTGTCTGTCCACCTGTATGTCTGGGACCTGTCTGTCACCTGTCTATCCACCTGTCTATCTGTCTGTCCACCTGTCCTTCAACCTGTTATATCTACCTGTCTGTCCACCTGTCTGTCCTCCTGTCTGTTCACCTGTTATCCACCTGTCTATCCACCTGTCTTTACTGTCCTGTCCACCTGCTTATCACTGTCTGTCCACCTGTCTGTTCACCTGTCTATCAACTGTCTATCCTACCTGTCTATCCAACCTGTCTATCTACCTGTCCTATCCAACTGTCTATCTACCTGTCTATCCAACTGTCTTATCTACCTGTCTATCCAACTGTCTATCTACCTGTC
>NIVC01000877.1:7500-168802 GCA_002269645.1 Macrostomum lignano | reverse complement strand
ACTAAGTTAGGTTTTCTTTCCTTCAAGTATTAGACTACGTTAACTAAACGTTATTAAGTTAAGGGGCGAGTCGAAAGAGTAGAAGAAAAGGGGAAGAGCAAGAGAGAGGGAGAGAGGAGAAAAAAAACTGAGGGAGGACAGGCGCAAGGGGCGGAATAAATACACAGGAAACAGGTCACAAAAAAGGCTTGCGAGGCCCAGAAACTGGGAAGGCGAAAACTCAAAAGGCCAAAAAGGGGATTCAACAAAATTACCGCAGAAATACATAGTAAAACAAAAGGAAAACACAATTTGGTCATATAGCGCCAGAAATGGGGCAAAGGGGAACAGGAAGAGGGCAGAAATACGTCATGACTTGCGCCAGGGAGTGGACTAACGGGGACCAGAATAGGGTACGCATAATTTTATTGTCCAGAAACTGTAATGTTATTAAGAAACCATAAGAGCCAATAATCAATCGGTGGTACCCAACTACCACAATTAGAACGTACTATTGAATTATTTACTCTCGGCCACATATTATTTTCGATGCTATATGCTCATTGTACATGGTTAAAGTGTTACATTACACGTTGCACTCATTAAAAACAAATATTTTTACTTAGCTATGGCCTTTTGTGAGAAAAAAATTCGCTTTGGTAAAATAATTATCTTCGGCCACTTTTTCTAAAATACATCTGGCCACTTCCTCGGCCACATATTTTTTAATGTGCAGTCCTTGACGGGCCGGCTTGTACATAGAAGTTGCAAAGGGCCCGGGGGCCGGATCTAGAGGCCTCGCAGGCTGCATCTGGACCGCGGGCCGGAGTTTGCCGACCCCTTGTGCTACAACTATATACGTACGCCCTATTATACGTATACAAATTTACTTGTTCAATTTTGAATTAAAAAGTCGAAAGTCAAGTCAATATGACTTGGAAAGTCCAATTTTCGGCACTCATCTTAATCGAATGAATAAACAATTAGCAGTAGCTAGCTACCCGAAAGTAGCTAACACCTACATAGCTCGAATATAGCTTAATTGGGAATACACAAAAATTGCGAACTTGTTAGTTACTCTCGACTTATAAGCTGGAGAAATACACACGCTTAAAAATAAATATTTTTCTGTACCTGAAAATCGATGTCTGAAGCACATCTTTTTATCCTACTACCAGTGGCATAGGACGAGTTAACATAAGTTCGCTTAAAAAAGAGCAATTGAAAATTGAAAAATTGTATCGCGTTTGTAGGGAATTTTACACTTCGTTTAAACAGAAAAAATTATTCAAATGAAAAGTGGAAGATACTATTTTACGTTACAAATCACATTTCCTTCACGAAACGCCACTAAAAACATAATAAAACAAGGTTAAATCAGCAATGCGCCACACCGGCGCCCGAGCGTACAAAGGTGGGGATAGGAAAATCGAGCCGCGCCCGGGGCGACACCTGCGCGCATGCCGCCCAGACCCTACGCCCCAAAAATCTGCCCCACTGGGAAACTAACAGCCTAGACAGTGGGGACAAGCACTGGACTGAGTGATAGACAAAATTTTGCAAAACAGTGCACAAACAAACAAAAATGCAACTTAGTGATAAAAATGGCCAGAAAAAAGAAAAGAAGAAAAGAGACCCAGGACAGAAAAAATTTGGGCCACACATGGGACAAGTGTCACAAATAAACTGCAATTAGACAAAAAATATAATTTTGGCATACAAAAAAATTAGAGTTTCAAAAGTATAGTCTGTTACAGTGGCATCTCGCCTGCCACAGTACTCTAAGAATAAAAAGCTTTGTGAAAAAGTAAGATAATTAGACCTACTTTTTATTGTTTAGAGAAATCACTCTAAAGTTTATCATAAGACATAAGGTTCATATTAGGAAGACGTAAAATATATTTTAATGGACATTATCCTGTTGCTAAAGTTAATATCAACATCGATAAAAGTCTCTTATCTTTCTTCTTTATTAATCTATTTGTCTCTCATTTCAACAACAAATTAAATATTCTAATAAATAAGTAGAATTCTAATCTTTGAGGAAGTCCCTTTAAGCTAATAGAACTTAGCCTTTGCAATGAGCCCATATGCCCTAGGCCCTAATATTTGTATACAAGTTTATAATGTCATTTGGTTTTTCAATTTCAAAGGTTGATATATTGGTTAATAAGCTTGCCAACTATCTTATAAGGATTTTAGTATGCTGATAGACAATAAATGACATAATATTTGTAGTCTTAGTAGTCTTATTAGGCACCTTGACTATCACACACTTGTTGGTATTGGATATGGCCATAGACAATTCAATTGCATATATACCTAGTCATGATGTAAAGAAATGATACTTCAAGCCTTCTAAGCAATCTAAAAGTACAACAATTATGTGATATAACTTAATATATAGTAATAGTTGAGGAAAAATGCATATATGCAATTGGCTTTTTCAAAGGAATCTTCTTTGCATGACTATGTGGGCTTTTTATCTTGTACGTCCAAAAAATCTGTGATACACTGGAAATCATCTAAAAGATGGGCATTTCAATATGAAGCTCATAATAGTTTTGACCAAATCTAACTCATTAAGTTGTAATTCAAGTGTTAATAATATAAAACTATCTGATAAAGTGATTTAAAACTTCACAGTGAACTTATTTGTCAAGCCTGAACAGATCAGTCCATCACTAATCACTTCAGATATCTGTCAGGTATTTCAATTCAATGCCTATACATGCAATTGTTTGACTTGCAGACTGAAGCAAAACAGCCTTGAAGCAGCCCATCACTGATCTGCCAACTCCCAAGACCCAATTAGGTGCCAAAAAGTCCAGGCAAGTCAGATGCAATGGCCACCGCAGTGGCAAGTGCGGGACCAGCAGCAGGGGCGGCCTCCGGTGCGGCAGACGCCAGCAGCTCCATAGTGGTGGCTCGCTACGCCTACAAGGCGGTTGACGAGTCGGAATTGACGGTGAAAAAGTCCGAACGCCTGCTGCTGCTGGATGACAGCCAGCACTGGTGGCGGGTGCAGAACGCATCCGGCCATGAGGGCTACGTGCCAGCAACTACATGAAGCGGGCCAAGCAGGGCCTGTTCAGCTCGCTCAAGAGCTCCCTGTCTAAGAAGAAGAAAAAGCAGAAAGAAGACTCCCCAGCCGGGACAGGCGGGCGGTGGTGGCCTCTCCGGAGCTGCAAAGCGACGCCGCTCCCGTGCCGGAGTCCGGGCTGCCTGCAGCAAGCCCTGCGGAGCTGCTGGTGGCCCGGCCAGAGTCCGCCGGCGTCCCCGCCAACGTGGAGCCGCTGCCTATCCGGGTAGCCGTGGCCCGGTTCGCCTACGCGGCTGCTCAGGAGGATGAGCTCACCCTGGCCAGGGGCGATCGAATAGCCGTGCTGGAGGAGAGCTCGGACGGCTGGTGGCGGGGCCGCCTGCTGCTGCCCGACGGAGTCTCAGGTAAATTGTACTAGCTGGACTCCCAACTGACTAGTCAAGTAGCTCAAGGTTGCGATTGAGACTGGTCCAAGTGATGCAAAAAGTTTGTATTGTTAATGTGTATCGAGGAGCAGGATGCCATGGGCAAATTTTTGATAGCAACTCGCATGGCTGAGGATATCAGAGGGATAAGCTGAATAAGTGCACAGCTAAGCGTTTCTATTGCCAGCAAGCGCTATTGATTGAGAGCAGTCACGTGACAGCTTCACCGGTCTTGCATTAACTTACATGATGGAAGAGAAAAATACTACCGCTACTACTACTACTACTACTACTACTACTACTACTACTACTACTACTACTACTACTACTACTACTACTACTACTACTACTACTACTACTACTACTACTACTACTACTACTACTACTATTTCTACTATTTCTACTACTACTATTGCTGATACTACTACTACTGATACTACTACTACTAATACTACTGCTACTGATACACTACTATACTACCCGCAAAACGCTGCCACTGCTATTAACTTGCCCGCAGGCGGTGGGATGGGCTGGTTCCCATCTAATTATGTCGCTGAAGATTCTGTTGGCCCCAACGGCGCAGCCGATTCAAACGCCCACGAAATTGAGCTGTCAAAATTGACACCTAAGCCTAGCGAGATGGAGTCCGGCGCGCCTGCAGCTGCCGCCGTCCCTATCGCCGCCAAGACCCTGTTCAGGGTGCTGGCTCTGTACAAGTTCACGGCCAGCCACTCAGAGGAAATGGACTTTGACGAGAATGAGACCCTTTCTGTGAGGCTTTGCCGGTCTTGATTGGTTGATGCAACTGGGGTGATTGATTGATTGGTGGGATCTTGATTGACTGATAATATTTTGATTGACTGATTGATAAAATCTTGATTGATTGATTGATTGATGCAGCTTGGGTGGGATCTTGATTGATTTGATAATATCTTGATTGACTGATTGATTGATTGATTGATTGATTGATAAGATCTTGATTGACTGATTGATGGGATTTTGATTGACTGATTGATTGATGCAGCTTAGGTGGGATCTTGATTGATTGATAAGATCTTGATTGATTGATAAGATCTTGATGGACTGATTGATTGATTGATTGATTGATTGATTGATGGGATTTTGATTGACTGATTGATTGATGCAGGCCTGCAGCTTAGGTGGGATCTTGATTGATTGACTGACTGATTGATTGGTGAGATCTTGATTGACTGATTGATTGACTGATTGATGCAGCTTGGGTTGGATCTTAATTGATTGACTGATGATCTCATCTCCCCAATCCGCAGGTGGTGGCCACCCCGCCAGACGATCCCGAGTGGTGGCTGGCGCGGAACTCGCGCGGCCAGCAGGGCCTGGTGCCCAGGAACTACGTGCGGCCGCTGCCTCCGGAGGACGGGCAGAATGGAACCGGAAGTGCCGGCGCAAACCCCCGGCTGGCCTTTGTGGCTGGCGACAGCCTGGCGGACCGCGGCTTCTACTGGGGTCGCATCGGCCGCAGCGAGGCGGACAGAATGCTCATGCAGATGGCCGCGCCTGGAGAGTTCATCGTGCGGGCCGGGGAATCAAATGTAAGTAATCTGTTGCTAGGCCAGCCTCCCAGCTTCCCAGTTGCCTGGCCAGCCTCTCAGCTCCCCAGTTGCTGGGTCAGCCTGGAGTGTCAGTGTCTAGGCCAGCCTCCCAGATCCTCGGTTGCTAGGCCAGCCTCCCAGATCCTCAGTTGCTAGGCCAGTCTCCCAGATCCTCAGTTGCTAGGCCAGCCTCCCAGATCCTCAGTTGCTGGGCCAGTCTCTCAGATTCTCAGTTGCTGGGCCAGCCTCTTAGATCCTCAGTTGCTAGGCCAGCCTCCCAGATCTTCAGTTGCTATGTCAGCCTCCCAGATCCTCAGTTGCTGGGCCAGTCTCTCAGATTCTCAGTTGCTGGGCCAGCCTCTTAGATCCTCAGTTGCTGGGTCAGCCTCCCAGATCCTCAGTTGCTATGCCAGCCTCTCAGATCCTCAGTTGCTGGGCCAGCCTCTCAGATCCTCAGTTGCTAGGCCAGCCTCCCAGATCCTCAGTTGCTAGGCCAGCCTCCCAGCTCCCCAGTTGCTAAGCCAGCCTGGAGTGTCAGTATCTAGGCCAGCCTCACAGATTCTCAGTTTCTGGACCAGCCTTCCAGCTCCCCAGTTTCCGCTCCAGCTGCATATGCTCAGCCCCGCCCCCGCAGCCACAGGACCTGACCCTGACCATGCGCGCCAAGGCGAAGAACCGCAATTTCAAAATCCGCCGAGTGTCGGACGCCAACGGGCTCCGCTACAACATCGGGCAGAAGTACTTCTCAGACCTGGAGGACCTCATCAGACACTACAGGGAGCACCCAATCTACAAATCAGACGACGAGCGATGCTTTCTGATCGGGCCGTTCCAGCACCCCAGCATCGCCGGCACCATGCTCTGACAGCCTCTCAGCCCGCTTCCAGTTCTTGTACCGCCTCGTTTGACCTGGGAATTGTCGGTTCCGTTTTTGTTAGGAATTTTTTTCATATATGTTTTGTATTGTTTTCCCAGACAAGTGCTTCCAATTTTTTGATAGAAAAATATAGGTAAATGAGGCAAGGGCGATGACAGTAGGGCAATGACCAGTATATGATCAGATAGGTACAATGGTGTTTGCTGTAAAGTCTTGCTTTAGTTTCACAAACCCATGATTTGAATTGTTTACCGGGGTTTCAAATCTCTATTGTGTTTTAGCTCGGATGTGTTTTGTGTTAATATTTTGTGTTTTTTTCCGAGCAGCGCAGTTTTTTTCTCTGCTGTTGTCTACAGATACCAGAATAACTAGATTTCATTCGCCGCTGAAGTGTAAAAGTAGAGCGTCTACTCTGTTCTCAGTAGTTTGTCTGCGAAAAGACACTTAAATTTGATGTAGTAGCTAAAAGTTCCTTTCGGCCATATGGGGTTTGGGTTTAAGATTGAACAACCTGCATTTAATTCGATAGTACACTAGTGAACGCAAGACGGACGAAACTCAGTCTGGGGCAGGCCAAATCTAGCTCAGCCAATGAGAGAGCAGTAAGGAGACAAGTCAAAAGTCAGATTGACGAAACTTACTAAGGGGCAGGCCAAATCTAGTTCAGCCAATGAGAGAGCAGTAAGGAGACAAGTCAAAGTCAAACGGACGAAACTCAGTCTAGGGGCAGGCCCAATCTTTCTCAGCCAATGAGAGAGCAGTAAGGAGACAAGTCATAGTCAAACGGACGAAACTCAGTCTGGGGGCAGACCCAATTTTTCTCAGCCAATGAGAGAGCAGTAAGGAGAGAGATCAAAGTCAGGCACAAGGAGAGGAAAGCCTAACTGTTCATCTAGCTGGGCTGGGGCTAGGGCGCTCCCACCTCCCAGCCAATCGAAAAAAACAGGATGAAGATGCAAATTTAATGAATCTGCTTGAAGAAAACCGGAGGTCATTTTTGCAGCTTCAGAAACTTTAAGATATCTTGTAAGATTTAATAATTTTTATTTTAGTCGTTTAGAAGCAAAAAACCGCTTATTTTGCTACTGATAAGAGTAGATAAGCAAATTTTTGCGACATCTTGTTATTCTAGTATCTGTGCTGTGGTTCAGTTTATCATTCGATGAGCGTGAATGCTAAATAAATTGTTTATTAGATTAAACAGGAAGGTCAATTAAGGTCACATTAACTTTCCCTGTCTTCTAGACGGCATGGCGGCATGTTTTGCTGATTTTTGCACATAAACTTGCTTTTTGATTCTGAGCTCATGATGCACTGTTGTTATTTGAATTTTTGGCCTTCGAATGTGTACACTCTGCGCTATCACATTGCACCGATTCATTGATGAACAACTGGCTGATTCGTGATTTCTCTTCCATTCATAAGTACCATCCGTACTCTCATCTCCCTCCGCCCGCTGTGCACTAATTTGTTTACTCGCAAAATTGCTGCTGACAGATACTCGCTACTGGCCAGTAGTCTCTCGCGAAAACGACCAGACATTTGTCCTGTTTTGATGATTATATGAATAAATATATATTTTTTCATTTGCTTGCAAACGGCAAAAATATAATTGACGCTATTGGCAGAAACACCTGAGTATTTCCATTATATTGTTGCTGTGGCACGGCTGCTCAATTTCTGTTGGCTTTTGCTCTTATTGAAGCGGTTGCTTTTTTCCATTATTTTGACAAGCTGCTCAATCTTTTCAGAGCGGCAGGGAGATCTGAGAATGCAAATAATACAATTTTCATTGCCCTTTACTAATCATACCAGTATCTCACCCGTGACGTTCTGTCTACATGTTTTCTCGGTTGAAATTCGCATCTCGTCTCAGGTAAGATTCTCATCTTATTTCTTAGGCGAGATTCGCATCTTACATGTATCTTACAGGTGAGATTCTCACTTCATCTCTTAGGTGAGATTTCTCATCTCATCTTTCAGGTGAGATTCTCATCTAATCTCTCAGGTAAGATTCTCATCTCATTTCCTTTGTCAGGTGAGATTCTCATCTATTCTCTCAGGTGAGATTCTCATCTATTCTTTCAGGTGCGATTCTCATCTAATCTCAGGCGAGATTCTCATCTCATTTCCTTTGTCAGGTGAGATCTCATCTGATCTAATCTAATCTCATTTCTCAAACAATATTCCAGCCTGATTTTCTCAGGTGAGAGTCGCATTAATCCTGTTTTGAAAAGCAGAAGTATAATTTATTCCAACATGCAACTGCTGCTCACTTAATTAACTCAATAAGCGCTGAGACTGCGTCTTGTTTTTCTTGTCTAATAAGGAAATTGTCGCCTGTAGCTGTTACTGCATCCTGATTAGCCTTTCGCCTAGCTGACAGCGAGGCCATCTGATTTATTATTTTCTCATAAACGCATAATCAGGGTGCCATAGTTGGCATGCAGTTTCACGGACGGAAGACTCAACAGGCACCGAATAGCGAAGAAAGTCTCCTAAACCATCTCAGCAGGAACCGCCCTCACCTCGCGCACTCGTTTTTTCCAATAACAAAAATTATTTGCGACTCCCGTGTATCAACAATTCGAATTAGCAATTTAGAGGCCGCTCCCAGCTGCTCATCCAGCTTCATCTGGAGAGGGGCTGTCGGGGGCAGCCATCTCTTTGGGAATTTTTATTAGCCCCGGCATTCAGGTCAGGGAGGGGGGATCGCGCACTTTCAGCCTCGGTTTTTGTTTTTAGATGGATCTGCTTTGGTGCGAGATGCTCACCTTTGGGATTTCAGTCCCTCGCTGTGGCTGTCTGTCTCTGCCTGCCTCTGTCTGACTGCCTTCTGCCTGTCTGTCTGATTGCCTTCTGTCTGTCTGTCTGTCTGACTGCCTTCTGCCTGTCTGTCTGACTGCCTTCTGCCTGTCTGTTTGTCTGACTGCCTTCTGCCTGTCTGTCTGTCTGACTGCCTTCTGCCTGTCTGTCTGACTGCCTTCTGTCTGTCTGTTTGTCTGACTGCCTTCTGCCTGTCTGTCTGACTGCCTTCTGTCTGTCTGTCTGACTGCCTTCTGCTTTTCTGTCTGTCTGACTGACTTCTGCCTGTCTGTCTGACTGCCTTCTGCCTTTCTGTCTGTCTGACTGCCTTCTGCCTGTCTGTCTGTCTGACTGCCTTCTGCCTGTCTGTCTGTCTGACTGCCTTCTGTCTGTCTGTCTGTCTGTCTGTCTGCCTGTCTGGATCTGTCTGCCTGTGCGTGTGTCTGTCTGTCTACCTGTCCCCAGCGCATCCGGTATCTGCTGAAGCGGCAGCACCCTCGCCCGCTGTCAGCTGTCCGAGTCCCCGTGAGCAAAGCCGATATTCAAAGTGACAGGCCAGCAGTGCCGCGCTGTCTGGGCGGTGGAAACGGGAAAAGAGAGGGGCAATCGCTGGGGCCCTGATTGGCCCAGCTGGTCTGCTTCAGAGGCCAGCGAGTGTGGACTTCCTGTGTCCCCCACCCCCTATCAGCGGGTCCTGTCTAGCCTGAGATTTATGCCTGAGATGATGAGGAAGAGATGAAGTTGGAGACGATATCATCCAGTAGAGCTGCCCTCTCCTGTGGCCTCCAGGATCGCGCGGGTAGGACGCAGCTGTCGCCAGGTAAGACTGGTTGATTAACCCGATATTTTGTCTCGCTTCAATTTCGAAAGCAAAACTTCAGGCACTGCGAATAGCAGTGCTCAGTTTATTTGAAGATGCCGCGCCACCCTCTCGATAGAAATGGCGCCACTGCCTCAATGAAAATGGCGCCACCCTCTCGATAGAAATGGCGCCACTCTCAATAGAAATGGCGCCACTGACTAGAAATGGCGCCAGCCTCTCGATAGAAATGGCGCCACTCTCTCAAAAGAAATGGCGCCACTCTCTCAATAGAAATGGCGCCACTGCCTCAATATAAATGGCGCCACTGCCTCAATAGAAATGGCGCCACTGCCTCAATATAAATGGCGCCACTGCCTCAATAGAAATGGCGCCTCTGCCTCAATATAAATGGCGCCACTGCCTCAATAAAAATGGCGCAACTCCCTCGTTAGAAATGGCGCCACTGCCTCAATTGAAGTGGCGCCACTTCCTCAAATAAAATGACCCTCCTCAAGTGAAATAGCCACCTTCATCAAATAAAATGGCGCCACTTACATAAAATGGCGCCCCTCAAAAGACGTGCCAAACTAAAATACTGCTGCTACTATAAGTAGGCTACCATAAGTTGAAAGAATCAACAAGTGCGCTTACTTTGTCGTCCCACCAACTGCTAGGCTCTCCAATGACCTCCAACTGGACCGGCGCTGAGGACCCCGGAGGCGGCGGTCCCGACTGGCAGCGGCCGGGCCCACTGGGCCACCTGGCAGAGCCCTACGTGTACATCCCGCTGTCCACAGTGAATGTCCTCTTGTCCGCCTTCTCGGCGCTGTTTTTCCTGGTGCGGGACAAGGCCGTCCACCCGGTGCCCCGCCGTCTGGTGGTGACCATGTCGGTGTTCGAGATCCTCTTCCACCTGTCCGTCATCGCGGCCTACGCCGACCAGCTGGCCCGATCCGCGCCGTCACGCCGCGAAGGCTCGCCGCCCGCGCTGCTGGCGCTGCAGGCGCTGCTGCGCTTCTCCCTGACCATGCGCAACTGGACCATGGGCTTGATCTCCTGGTCCCGTCTGGAGGCCGTCTGCCGCCCTGTGGCCAGCCGCTCCTCCGGCCGCACCCTGTTCAAGCCGGCCTACATTGTTGCCATGGAAACGGTGGCCGCCTTGGCCGGCCTTGCACTCAGCGCGCTGATGGTGACGGCGCAGGACGCCAGGCTGAGCCGGGCCCACTGGACTCAGGCGCAGGTGCACGCCATTGAGGTGGTGTTCTACACCTACCAGGGCATGGTGCCGATCCTGTCCATCCTGCTGGCCACCGTCATCACGGTGTCAGTGCTCCGGAAGGCCGGCCACCTGAGGAGGCGGCTGTGCTCGCAGCAGATGCAGCAGATACAGCAGATGCAGCAGCTGCACCAGCAGCAGCAGCAGGCCGGTCTCTGTCCGGACCCGGCCACGTCCGAGGAGGACGAGGCGCCGCAGGAGACCAGCGAGGACCAGCAGCAGCTCCGTGAGCTGCAGCAGCGCAGGCGGCGTCGCCGGAAGAAGTGCCACCGTCAGGCGAAGCGCGAGCGCCGCAGCATGCAGCTGATTGTGGCCCTGTCGCTCACCTGCCTGGTGCTCGAGAGCCCCACGGACGTGTGCGGCTTCATCAAGAACAAGGCGCCGCTGACCGAGCTGGTGGTGAACACCCTGGTTGAGCTGGACTCGCTGTGCAACTTCTTCATCTACACATGCACCACCGGCATCCTGCGCCAGTTCTGCGCCTCCCCCACGACTGCCAGCAGGCGGGGCGCTTCGGCTGGTGGCACCACCGCGGCTGCCGCGGCCGCCAACGTTGCCGGAGTCGTTGGCGCCATCATCAGCGGCGGCGGCGGCGGCGGCGGCGCCGGTGGCACAACAGCGGGTGGTTCGACGACCTACCAGCGCAGTCCACAGGAGCTGAGCGACAGTGCAGGCGGCTCCCACCAGCAACTGGACGAAAACTGACAAAGTTTTTAACTATGGCTGCCCTATTCTAGATGTAGGTTAGAATGTTCTCTTTGATCTTGTCCTCAGGTGAGATTCGAATCTTGTCCTCAGGTGAGATTCAAATCTTGTCCTCAGGTGAGATTGCGATCTTGTCTTCAGGTGAGATTCAAATCTTGTCCTCAGGTGAGATTCAAATCTTGTCCTCAGGTGAGATTCAAATCTTGTCCTCAGGTGAGATTTTAAGCGACAGCATTATCTTTAAGAGCTAAATGAGCTGAGAAACAGTTCCTTGCTCATATTTGGCTCTTGGTTCGATAAGTTTGAAGTTTATATATTGTCAAATAAAAAGGCATTGCCAGGGAACAGGGTGAATATTTTTAATTTTCCTCGCAGTCAGTTATCGAACACAGCCTGCGCAAACCTGCCTTCATCCTTTCTCATTTTTATCAACGAAAAATAACTTTGTCCCACCATTGAAGAACGATTCAGTGCGGACTGCTTCAAAGAGCCTCTAGCAGTCAGCTTGCTCCAAGGTTGAGGCAATGTATCAACAGTAGTTGCTAGCTGAGCAGTTTGTATGTGATGCAGTCCACGTCCATGAGGGCCATTCACCAAACATGTAGGACCATAAACTTCGTTTCTTAGAAAATCTTTTAAAGGCTAGTTGCGCGCAACATCATGCTAGCTAAGTAAATCTACATCATCAAGCAAGGACAAAATCTGTTTTGAGCGCAAGCTGTGACCTCAAAAGTAACCGAAAACAATCTTGCCTTTCTACGGGCCGTCGTATGCTGCCTGCTTGTCAACAAGACTCAAGGGACTTAAGAGGTGTTGACACAAGAGCTGGGGCAGAAAAGTTTGGCTTTTGAAGTAGATTGTGGAGGGTGAGGGGCCAGGCGGAAAGGGGCGGAGAAGCGGGCGGAAAGGTGCAGAAAGGAGCGGAAACAAGAGGTGAGGGGTGGAAAGGGGCGAGGCTGTGAGGGGCGAGGCTGTGAGGGGCGAGGCTGTGAGGGGCGAGGCTGTGAGGGCGAGGCTGTGAGGGGCGAGGCTGTGAGGGCGAGGCTGTGAGGGCGAGGCTGTGAGGGGCGAAGCTGTGAGGGCGAGGCTGTGAGGGCGAGGCTGTGAGGGGCGAAGCTGTGAGGGCGAGGCTGTGAGGGGCGAGACTGTGAGGAGCGGAGGCTATGAGGAGCGAAACGGGGCGGAGGCTGTGAGGGGCGGAAATGGGCAAAGACTAAGACATCAAAGGTGATCCCAGCGCTTCCTAATCGGTGTCCATTCAAACGAGTCTGTAATAAAGACACTAAAATTGAACGTGTCACGCGATAAAAAGGCGCAGAGCTCCTGCTGGCTACCAACCCGTGGATTATAAAATTTTATTGAAAGACTGAGCTAATTTTAATTCAAAGGTTCGATCTGCGCAGCCTAATCCTGCCAGCACTGCAGCCGCAGCTCAAAGCGTAGCTCGCTTCATTCGTTTCAAAAATCGCCGCTAATCTTCGATTCAAAAGTCGGCGGCGAACCTCACCGAACCGGAGATGCCCGCCTCCATCATTACTGCGAGCCTTCGCCGGGTGCCTTCCGTCGCGGGACACTGACTAGCGATAGCCTCAAAGTTCTGTTCAAGGGAACAGAAGCTTGTAAGTGCGAATCTGAGGACGCCAGCTTCCTTTGTAGTTTTATGTTCTCTCTCCCCTGTATCACTCGCCTCTTCTGTTTTCTCTAATTAGCCGCTTCCTAGGGCAAACAGTCCTTTCATTGAAAAGAGATACTGTATAACTTTTCTGTAATTATTGGCCCGGTGTGGCATGCACGCGAAGCACGAGCAAGGGATGGAGAGATTTTTTAAAAGCGAAGGCGGGAGAGAATCGTTGTCACCGTCCTCACGCCGCCGTCCTCACGTCGTAATCCTTCCACTTATGACTTGGTCACAATACGCGTATTTGGCAACTCATCGAAACGCCCGTTCGTTCTAACTAGCAATCCTTTTCAACAGCTCATCGGCTAGGCACCGCCATTCGCTGATTGTGGCGGTACCCAGTCCGGCCAAACAGCTGGGGTATCCATGAACTTTGGGACAGCTGCGAGCCTGTCGTCCATCCCTACGACAGTTTTGATGCCATTGATCGCCGTGATCTTCCTCCAGTTGGATGTCCTCATGTAAGCTGCACGCGCTTTCAACGTTGTCATTCGTTCTCACCAGGCTCTTCATCAAAATAAAAGGGATCCATGTAAATTGTACATGTAAATCTAAGCGAGACATGCATGATCGTAGGTTTGCAAATTGTCTATGGCCGTTTTCGGCCGTTGAGTTGAGAACGGTTATAACCGCCTGCAACTGCAGTCAAATACAGGAAATGCAGGTTTCATTACTTGAGCTTGCAAAATGGTCACTGTGCAAAGGTTTCACCCGGTATCGGCGGTTACACACATTTAAGATCACACATCCGAAAAGCGTTTGCGATTAAGCAATTTACTGAGTTGTTCAGCTTTTAATGAAACCAAAATCATGGCTGAAAATTGAATTTTGGAGACGGTAAATTGAGGTACATTGATAAAAAACATGTGTGCGGTATTTTCATTGTGGTGGACGAGAGTGTGCGGCAATGTACATTGACGGGGGAACGAGAGTGTGCGGCAATGTACATTGACGGGCCGAGAGTGTGCGGCATTGTACATTGTCAGGGGACGAAAGTGTGCGGAAATTTACATTGACGGGGACGAGAGTGTGCGATAATGTACATTGTGGGGGACGAGAGTGTGTAGCAATGTACATTGTGGGGAGGGGGGGGGGTCCGAGAGAATGCAATTTAGCTAGTTGGAATTGCATTGTATTCTGTGAGGAAACGAAGTTTTTTCGAATTTCCATCTAAGTAAGTAATGAATAGCAAACCAATTTTGAGAAACATATATTTTGCCAAGCGAGTACTGACGCAAGTTTATTTTGCTATCGAAAGAACCTAAACATAAGTCAGAATTTTGCCTGCGCTTGCGACAGTACAGTATCATTGGATTTTTTTATCTAAAAACCACGCCAATAAAAACCGAGCGCTTTTATTTGTTGCTGCATGCCGCGACTTCTGCAGACCCTCGGACCGATCCTTCGCTGAGGTCAAGCTGCTGAGCTTACCTCTGAGTCAAATGGTTCGCTACAATTGGCAAACTTTGCTCTCGAACCGAATGAAAGAGCGTCGTGTCCAATTGCGCTGGGCGCAGGCGGGGCCTTATCGACCTGCGCACTGAGTCAGAGAGGCAGGTGGACGCCAGGCAGGGACAACGCCCATTATGCCCATAAATTGGTCATATTTGGAAATTCGATATTATTCATTACTGTTGGCGCCGTAAAAATAATTTTAAAATGTGCTTTGAATCTATTAGTATCTGTTCTGTGAGGGTTTTAGAAGAACAAGAGTGACAGGAAATGACAGATCACCTATTAATTAGCCATGCGCAACTGCAGGTTTACCAGCTGTACTATAATGTCACATGCTCACACCCCTGAGTCATTGTTGACCCACCGTCAGTCATGCACGACTGCTCGTCTCTGGCTGCCAAAAATTCTGATAGCCAAACAATCATTAGCTATTCACAAGCCTTGCTGCAGGCCTGAGGTAACTCAATACTCGAGCGCTCCCCCCTGACTAGTGGCAAGTGACGAGCTTCAGCTGGGCAATTCGATCTGAGAATTTCTCGCACAAACACGGCTTTGGTCTGGTCTCTGGTCTGACACTTCGTCAGTCAGTAGTCCTTGGTCTGATATTTTCGTCATGGGGTTTCTGCAGGACGCCGGATAGCCGGTTTTTACCATTCAGGTTGCCCATGCGAATGTCTCTCCGAGATTTCCTCTTGGACAAGCTACCTGAAGATCCCCTCCTGAAGAGTTATCTTTCATGGAGATTTCCCATCCGGAGAACCCCTAGTTCCCTCGAGAGTCTCACACTGACGGCAAATCCCCTCCCACGAGATTCCCAAGATTCCCATTGAAGAATCCCTCCGAGATTCCCACCCGGAGAATCCATCCCCCGAGATTCCCACCGGAGAATCTCCTCAAGAGTCCCACCCGGAGAATCCATCCTCCGAGAGTCCCACCCGGAGAATCCCTCCGAAATTCCCACCCGGAGAATCCCCATCCAAAGTCCCACCCGAGATTCCCACCCGGAGAATCCCGATCCAAAGTCCCACCCGAGATTCCCACCCGGAGAATCCCCATCCAAAGTCCCACCCGGATGAAGAACTCTCTCCTCCAGGAAAGTCCTCCGAGAATTCCGCGCCTGACGCTCATGAAACCATCTGAACCTGGCTGAGCAATCTCAAGCAGATTTCCAGAGCCCCGGGGACTAGATCAAACAGAAAATGCGATGCCATGCAGAATAGGCAGCGATAAATATTTAAATCAGCCAGCGAAATCGCTAAAATAGCGTCAACAACTGGAAAGAATTTGCCAGCCCAATCTGCCGGTCTGTCTGTCGGGCAGATAAGCAGCTCTGCAGCCAATGCTGGCACGGTAAACCAGTTATGAGCAATAGGCACATGAGAGGAGAGTCGAAGCGATAAAGACAGGGCAGTGAAGGCGGCGGAGGCTCAGGGTGGTACCATATTTCCTGAGTACGAGTACCTCGCACTTGCGAAAAGCCTCACAAAGTTCTGAGTTGTAGAGAAATTACATGTAGTTAAGGTTTATGCAAGAGATTGTCAGTTGAAAAAGCTATAATGACTAATATTATAAATAAAATAATGTTCACGAATGAAAGCACTTGATTCAGCCCACTGAGGCAACTCATGTGACTTGAGCATATATTCAGCAAAAGCAACAAGAGCCAACCCTCAACTGAGACGGACGAAAGTTCAACCAGTTGTTGCTCGCAGCCAGGGAGTAAAGGGGGCTGCACCTGCAACCCCCTCCCTAATCGACTGCAGGGAATTATATGCCGGTTCTGGCGCCCCGGGTGCTATAAAAGCCCCACGATGGCGCCCCACGATGCAGAACAAAACACGAAATTAAGAAAATCATGCTCAGCAACACTGAAAACCGCCATCTCAGAGCACTGGCAAAGAGATTGACTTCAGCTCACAGCAACTGCAAATGACGCTGGGTTCACAGGGTCTAGGGCGGCGACATCGGGAAAATTTAAAATCAGTTTTCTTCTGGTCCGCGTTGCTTCATCTTCTGCATAATTCGCTGGGCTGCTGGTGGGCCAACTTGGCGAAACGATTCTGTTATTGGAGTTGAAGTTGTTGCATTAAATCAGCAACAATCGAGTGAGCAGAGCAAGTGAGCACTTCACTTCTAGTCAAGCGCAGGCAGGCAAACAACCACAGCACACGGCGGACTGGCCTTACGCATAGCCATGTGAATGCAAAGCTTGGAGTTGAAATCAAAAGAGAGCCAAGCACTCAGGGCCAAGCTCTGTCGATACTCAGCGATACAAACGGAGTCAACAACAACCCCCCTCACTCCCCCCCCCGGGCGCACAGACCCCTACCAATGTGCGCACACGTGTTGGTCTTTTGTGTGCGCGCTTATCGCCTCAAAGATAAGCGCCACGCCGACCCCCCGACCCTCCGCACTGATAGCCAACTCCCCCTCAAACCCGCGGGGCCGCTCTGTTTGTTACCTGCGGCCTCGCCGACTCACTCTCCCCCCAACACCACCAATTCTACCCCAGCTCTTGTATTAATTTAATTGCGAGACAAGCCACCGCCCCCTTTAGTGGACCCAAGTTTTGGAATCAACAGAGCGGACTGTGCGAACAAATTTTCTCTATCCGTGAGTTGGTTATTATTATTGTTATTACCTGCGATTCTGCTATAATCAGCTTCAATTGAGCTTGAGCACCGGTTTGTCCTGTTTACTTTCTTGCAACTTCTCAGTTTCTCAGCAGAAAAAAAGCAACAATGGGCTGCAGCGCTTCCTTCGCCAAGCTGATCCTGTTCATCTTCAATGTGGCCTTCTTCCTGTTCGGCGTGGCCAGCTTGGCCGTCGGCATCTGGGTGACCGCCAGCAAGGACGAGCTGTTCCGCTTCATCAACCTGCTGGACGGGCAGATCTCCGCCGGCGACGGCAAGGAGCAGATCGACACCGTGGCCAACCAGAGCGGCCTGATCGTGATCGCCGCCTACGTGCTAATCGGGGTCGGCGTCTTCACCCTGCTGGTGGGATTCTGCGGCTGCTGCGGCGCCATCAAAGAGTCCACCTGTCTATTGTACACGGTGAGTGACTGACTGGTCTGTGTTGCGCTTGCAGGTCAAAATCGGTTTGATCTCCAGGGCTTGTAGCCTGGTAGTGGTTAAGAGCGTCGGGGTTCGAGTCTCGACACCACTAAGAACAATTTGCGTCCTTGAGCATTGTTCCAGTTTCACCCAGCTGTAAAATGGGTGCCAACATTAACTGGGGCAATTGAGGGTGTGTGTGGCGACCTCCCAGTCCTTGAACTGAATAGCCGTACGCAGTCTTAAGATGCGCCGCGCAATAGCTGCGGCTGAGCTGTCCGTTGCACACCTAACCACAGGTGTAATCAAATATTAGTACTATTATTATTCATTCGCAGTAAATGAATGCCCTTTCCTGATTGCATATTTTTGTATACGAGCAGCCGAGATTTTGTAGTCTAAACATAAAATACCAATACAATGTACAACCAATCACAGCTTTGACACGTCATGCCCAAGTATTCTATTTTTAGAAACCGTACCATGTATACTATGGAGACAGCAGCCAATGGCGTCTCGACGTTTCTTAACAATCCAAAACAACGATGAAATTATTATGAATTACCCGCCCCGCCTCCCCTCCGCCCGTGCCGCAGTACGCCGCCCTGATCGGCATCGTGCTGACCATCGAGATCGTCACCGCCATCCTGGCCGCCGTGTTCCAAAACCGGATCCGCGGCACGGCCGAGAAGGCGCTGTTCGACCTGCAGAACAACTATTTCGTCTCAATTCCTACGTACGAGGCTACGAAAGCCAAGACTACCGGAAATGATGCCGCCAAGGCTGCCGTTACCTACCTGCTGAACCTGGCGCAGATCAGCTTCGACTGCTGCGGCGCTCAGCAGGTCAACGACATCAAGAACAGCAGCAGCTGGCTCGGCTCCGATCTCAAGTTCAAAGGCAGGACGCTCGTCAACCCCATGACCTGCTGCCAGCTGAAGTCCTCCAGCCTGAAGACCGAGATCAAGTCGCCCGCCTTCAACTGGACCAATTTCGATAGCTACCTGCAGGACTCAAACTGCCCGTTCACCGCCAACAGCCCCGCCCTGAACCAAAAGGTTGGCATTTTCCAAGGACCTGTTGCATTGCAAATTTCTTAAATTCTGTTAATTCATAGCCGTTGTATCATGATATCCAACCCCTTCGCTCCAATAGACTTGCTACCAGGGCCTGCTGGACTACATCAACAAGTACTCGCTGCCTCTGATTGGCGTCTGCGTCGCTATCGGGCTAATCGAGGTAAGTTTCTTACACTCAAGGTCATCTGCGGTGTTAACGCGAGTCTAATCAGGATTCTTTTAAATGTGCTACAATTTCTTCTAGTCTAAAATTTAAATATCGCGTGACTCATCACTTATGCGTTTTGTTATTTGTTATTACACACAACCCACCTCACTCCACCGCACCCGCCTCACTCTGCCGCACCCACCTCACTCCGCCGCACCCACCTCACTCTGCCGCATCCCGCAGCTGGTCGGCATTTTGCTCGCCTGCTGTCTGGCCAACGCGCTGAAGAACGACAACGCCTACAAGAGCTAAGCGCGCTCGGGTTTGTCAAGGAAGTTCGAAGGCGCATCTGGGTGTCGTGGCAAACGTTTGTACAACGAATTGTCGTTAAAATGAACTCGTTACTCATCTAACACTTATCTGTCGTTAAAATCCTATTTTCTAGGCTTTTAGTAAACAACAATAAACAGTTTATCGCTATTTGTGCTCTTATCGTTATTTGATCTATTATATCTCGAGATTCTTTGCTGCCTCTGCTGCGCTACCGAAACTGTGTACTCTATTAGCGGCACCAAGCCAGCCAGACGACTGTGCTAGTACTCCCAATGTACCCCTAATTCAGACAAATCGACTTCGTTTCCTTTTTTGTTTCACCTCGGTTTCTTCTAACTACTGATTGCTGGAATGCAACAAAAAAATCGTTATTATATAATGCCATATTGTTATTACGTGTGTATACAATATTGCAGACTCTGTGCCGTTTTCAATTCTTCCTGCATGGGCTTCGGGAGTTGACAGTTTGTGTGCTCACACTTGGCAATTTTCCAGGTGCAAAAGTCTGCTGGCTAGCGGTCAGTTTGTCACCCACAAACAGCATTTCATGCCAAATCCGACAGA
Source organism: Macrostomum lignano (assembly GCA_002269645.1). Lineage (NCBI taxonomy): Eukaryota > Metazoa > Platyhelminthes > Macrostomidae > Macrostomum > Macrostomum lignano. Next base: position 149,006 of record NIVC01000877.1, on the reverse strand, counting down.
AACGGCAAAAGTGCATGAAGATCAACTTGAGCACTGTATACCGGAGTCCACTCCAGCGTTTTCCAAAATGAAGTTCCTGCCATCAGCTCTTGCACTGGCAAAGTTTCGTTCCACTGCAGGCGTAACTGCATCAAGCTCCTTAACATGTTTGGTTCTAGCAACAAAATCACCCCTAATGGATACTGGGACATGCGGGGATCCAAAGGCGCCCTTGCTAAAGCTGGCGCGCCTCCCGGCTCCTCTATCAGGCCCGAACCCATTGTCTCGATTCCCGACTGCGTCATCAAAGCATTTATCAGGACCCAGCTGCAGCACCGCTCAACTCGGGCGAGCTGAACTTACCTGCAGGCAATCCAGAGGCGCTGTCCCACAGCCCTCTCATCAGCTCCGGAAGCTCGTCTGATTGTGCCTCTCGCGAAAAGACATCCGGACCGCTCCCACAGCTCCACTAGAACACCGCCAAGGCCAACTGCAGTTTTTGTAACTCAGATGAAGAAACCGCGAGCACTATATCAGAATCTGTGCCAACTTCATGCGAAGCCAGACTCTGCACTTTTCCTCGGGCCACACACATCAGTTACTGAAGCGTGTAAACCTTCAGCTCAAATTTCCAATCAGCTCATGCGCTACCTCCGGTTCATTCGCCAACCCTACGTTCATAGCGACGCGTCAGCCGTTCAGGGAGTAGCGGAATGGGCGTCCGCACGTTCCCGCTGTGTCCCTCCAGGGACTTCGCTGCAGCCAAGTCGATTAGTTTACCTGTTCGACTTGACCAGTTGGGCCAGGCATCTCTCAGTAATTGTAATCAACTGCTCCAACCTGCAGTTATTGGTTCTCTCATTTTTCAGCTGGTAGCCATGTTGAGATGAAATTTCTCCTGTCAAAATTAATACCCTTTGGCAGAGAGGCTCGGGCCGTCTCGGCTAATCTTGATGGACTGTGGACATGATTAAGCTTAGTTCGAAATCGAATTTTCCTTCAAGGAGCCAATGAACTACATATGTATGTCAGGCTATCCGATCTCGAGACAAATCCTTGCACGATTTTACCTGTTAATTTTCCTCCCTTCAATAATCCAGGTCAGAGATTAGCAGATGCGGATGTTTCACACGAATCAACGAACTGCAGTTCTGAGTTGATCTAGCATATGGAATATGTAGATAATTTGAACAGGTGCTAATAGGTTTCTAGAGAACTTAAAAGCAGTAATTTCTGGTTGGGAGTGAAAAGCGGTCACTTATGGAAGTGATTGCATACAGAAGGAAATGAGCTGAGTGAACTGCGACAGACACAAACTGGCCGGGAGGTGTAAGCCACAAACCCTAAGTTTCATGATTCCCATCCAATTTTCAACAGGTCCCAGTCTTCAATGTTAATGCTTTTTTCCATTGGTGTTTGTAAAATTAAGGTTGATAAATCTGGCGCTTAAAACGCATACATGTACTTGGGACACGTGACAGCAGCTTGAATCAGCTCCATAAAATATTATTCAATATATTTATATATGTTACTTTTGATCGAGTGTGGCTTCATTGACATATTTGAAAAACCAAGTCCTAACTTTCCTACTGAAGTCTGCAATCAGTAGGGTGTTGCAAATTTTGGTTAAAAATTAAAATTTGGATATTCTTGGCTGCATTGGTTTTAATGCACTGGCAAACTAATGAGTGGAAAAATTTCCTCATTTTCCCAATCGGTTGATACTTGCTCGTAAATCCAACAACAGTTAAATTTCAACCTTTTTCCTGTCCCAGTTTCAGACTAAAGCCTATGACTGAAGGCTTTTTTAGTTTTTTAGGAAATGTCGCAAGGAGCAAATGAGAAAGCGGACAGCGCAGCAGCACACTGTGGCTGCACAGGGAAATGGCAGTTGCAGCGGAAGAACTAAGAGCTGACGTCTTTGAAGTCCGGTTCAAGACTAAGGCGGGGGGCAAGGCAGAGTGAGAAATAAAAGTAGAGATGAGAGTAGAGAAGAGGCAGAGCGAAGAAGCAGAAAGGAGGGGTAGAAAAAGAGGTAGAGATGAGAGTAGGGATGTTGATTCCCCGGGGAATTGTCTTATCGGGGACCCCGGGAATTTACTGTCTTGGGGAAGAAACCAAAAATTAAGTAAAGAAAGTGTTTTAAAATTTATTAGACAACGTGGAATCACCCAATCGCACCAAGGCATATGTACGTTGTATAGAGCAGCTGGATAGCAGCAGCAATCAGCAAGGAAAAGTGAGCAATGAGCAATGAAAATTGAGTAATGATGAGCAGTAAAAAGGTGTTGTCTGATACAGAGCCTGATGCTATCTGCTTCCTGGTGCTATCTGTTGATCTATTCCGGCTTCAATAGTTGTCTGCTGCTTTTTTTGCTCTGTCTTCTGCCTGCTGTCTTCAGATGTGACTTAGAGATAAAAGGCAGAGGAGAGACAGAGAGAAGAGTTAGAGAGGAGAGGTGAGGTAGAGATGAGAGGCAGAGGCAGAGAGGAGAGATAGCTCGTGGAGATGAGAAGCAGAGAGAAGTGGTAGAGAGGAGAGGTAGAGATGAGAGGCAGAGGTAGAGATAAGAAGCAGAGAGAAGAGGTAGAGATGAGAAGCAGAGAGGAGAGGTAGAGATGAGAGGCAGAGGTAGAGATGAGAAGCACAGAGGAGAGGCAGAGAGAAGAGGCAGAGAGGAGAGGCAGAGAGGAGAGGCAGAGAGGAGAGGCAGAGAGGAGAGGCAGAGAGGAGAGGTAGAGAGGAGAGGTAGAGAGGAGTGGCAGAGAGAAGAGGCAGAGAGGAGAGGTAGAGAGGAGAGGCAGAGAGGAGAGGCAGAGAGGAGAGGTAGAGAGGAGAGGCAGAGAGGAGAGGTAGAGAGGAGAGGTAGAGAGGAGAGGTAGAGAGGAGTGGCAGAGAGGAGAGGCAGAGAGGAGAGGTAGAGAGGAGAGGTAGATAGGAGTGGCAGAGAGGAGAGGCAGAGGTAGAGATGAGAAGCAGAGAGGAGAGGCAGAGAGGAGAGGTAGAGAGGAGAGGCAGAGAGGAGAGGCAGAGAGGAGAGGCAGAGAGGAGAGGTAGAGAGGAGAGGCAGAGAGGAGAGGCAGAGAGGAGAGGCAGAGAGGAGAGGCAGAGATGAGAAGCAGAGAGGAGAGGCAGAGAGGAGAGGCAGAGAGGAGAGGCAGAGTCAGAGAGGAGAGGCAGAGAGGAGAGGCAGAGTCAGAGAGGAGAGGCAGAGAGGAGAGGCAGAGTCAGAGAGGAGAGGCAGAGAGGAGAGGCAGAGAGGAGAGGCAGAGTCAGAGAGGAGAGGCAGAGAGGAGAGGCAGAGAGGAGAGGCAGAGTCAGAGAGGAGAGGCAGAGAGGAGAGGCAGAGTCAGAGAGGAGAGGCAGAGAGGAGAGGCAGAGTCAGAGAGGAGAGGCAGAGAGGAGAGGCAGAGAGGAGAGGCAGAGAGGAGAGGCAGAGAGGAGAGGCAGAGTCAGAGAGGAGAGGCAGAGAGGAGAGGCAGAGAGGAGAGGCAGAGTCAGAGAGAAGAGGCAGAGAGGAGAGGCAGAGAGGAGAGGCAGAGTCAGAGAGGAGAGGCAGAGAGGAGAGGCAGAGAGGAGAGGCAGAGTCAGAGAGGAGAGGCAGAGAGGAGAGGCAGAGAGGAGAGGCAGAGTCAGAGAGGAGAGGCAGAGAGGAGAGGCAGGGAGGAGAGGCAGAGTCAGAGAGGAGAGGCAGAGAGGAGAGGCAGAGTCAGAGAGGAGAGGCAGAGAGGAGAGGCAGAGTCAGAGAGGAGAGGCAGAGAGGAGAGGCAGAGAGGAGAGGCAGAGTCAGAGAGGAGAGGCAGAGAGGAGAGGCAGAGAGGAGAGGCAGAGTCAGAGAGGAGAGGCAGAGAGGAGAGGCAGAGAGGAGAGGCAGAGAGGAGAGGCAGAGAGGAGAGGCAGAGAGGAGAGGCAGAGTCAGAGAGGAGAGGTAGAGATGAGAAGCAGAGAGGAGAGGTAGACAGGAGAGGCAGAGTCAGAGAGGAGAGGTAGAGATGAGAAGCAGAGAGGAGAGGTAGACAGGAGAGGCAGAGAGGGCAAATGACGCGCGAGCAAGAGCTCAATTATAAACAGAAAAGCGATCGAGGCCACTCTAAGGTACCGAATTCTCGGCAGGCAGTGCAGCAATATGGGGATATTCTTTTCAAGTGACTTTTTAGAGACCGACAGACGGCTCTCTATCCAGAACAGTTACCATGAGGTTTGATGCACTTTACTCGTAAAGCTAGTACAGATACATTGCTTTGTTACTGCAATTCGGTAATCAACAGACAGCCAGACAGGCAGACAGGCAGACAAACAGACAAACAGGGATAACAAAGCAAAATATGGGAGAACTGAAATTAATGAAGTGTCTGATTTGGACTGATCTGAGTGCGACACATGCCGGTTGCAGTTGAGACTGTCTATATGGAGCAGCTAAAGGACTGGTGTTTTTGCTGATGTTTGCAGAGCACCAAACAGACTGCGAGACGGAGGGGCTCTTAGCAAACCTGTGCTGTGGAGTTGTTCTATACGAAAAAGGGAACTCCGAGATGGAGGATAAAAGGGGCGGATGACGGACGCAAGAGGTGGGATGGAGGAGGCGGACTAAAAGGCCTGTGTAAAAGCTGCCGATTTTGATTTCTGCAATTTTTTACCAAGATTTGAGTCGAAAATCGAAATTTGATGGAAATCCAGAGTGCTGTCTGAAGAAATAAGTGGGCCATTGCCGACTGCCTTCAATTAAAGTGAGCCAGAGGCGAGGCAGCACGACAGAATCGGCAGTCTTGTTATTTCCGAAATCCAGCTGCTCGTCTGTTTTTCCTCCGTTTCCGCCTCTGCTTTTCTGCTCGCGGGCAAAAGGCTATTGAATTTCAGTTCCTTTGTGAGATGCAGGAGGCGACGGCCCCTCTCCTGAGTCCAGAGTACTACTACACTATTATACCGTCTGCTTGCGTGTCTGAGGCTGAGCGCGAGTTCAGCCAGCCAAGCAGACAGACAGACAGACAGACAGACAGACAGCCAGTCAGACAGACAAACATCTAATCTAGCAAAGTCCTTTATCCTACTATGCACACGATACGACCGAGAGCCCGGTCCACAGTTTGCCCGGCAACAAAATCGGCAAGATTTCCCCAATTTCTTTCGCTCAGTTGGGGGGAGAGTTTGAATATTTCAGTGTCAGTCAGCAACATCAGGCGAGAGTGGGAAATGCAGGGAAACAGGAAACGATTAAAAAGGCCTTGTCGGCCCGGCCCATCCTGCCGCCCAGCAGCCGACGGGCGGCACAGGAACTGAAAGGGAGGGCTGAGGGAGGTTAGTGGCCGAGGCCGGCCGGACAAGGGGATTTAGAAGTGCAGACAGACTGCAGACAGGGGGTGCGGAGCACTGCAGGGGGATGAGGCCAGACAAGAGGCAAAGCAGACAGAAGGGGAGAGAAATTCACGGGGACGGATGAGGCAGCGCAGTTCTGCATTTCTGAACGCACGCACAAGACTCTCTGCAGCTGGTCTCGGCCGGGGTAGAGAGCTGCATACCAATGCCGATACCAAGGGAATTAGAGCTGAGGACCGGTTTGGGAAGGGGATAGGATGGATGAAGGAGGTCTGGAGTACTTGGGGATAGACAGACACCCACCGTCTCGTCTGCCCCCCATCTAGTTTATATTATACATTAGAGTGCAAGAGAACCAAACGGAATGAATAAATATTGCTAAGCTTAATGCCTATAGCTATAATAAGCATAAATCTAATGGCTTAAAGCTGAAGCCGCCGGAGGTGGAGGAGGGTTGACAGACGTGTGGGGCCTGGGGGCAGATTTGAAGCGGGCTGAGCCACGGAGAGCTTTTTTGCTGGGACTGGTGAGGGTGGGGCCGCCACTGCAGGTTTGAAAGTGGCTGCGAGGCCCTGGAGAGGCTGCCCTGCAGCTGCGAGTGTTGTTGCTTAAGCCTGTCTGGGCTAAGTCGCTGCTAAGCAAACCAGCAGTGTTGAAGTGCGCGGCTTCGCTTCTTCATTGCTGGCTCGCTAGTTGCAATGTGCTTGTTCTAGTTAACCTATTCTGCTCTGCGAACTTGCGATTGTGTATACAGCACAGTTCATCCAGAGGGTTCGTTCCACACAGACAGCTAGGTCTACTAGCAAAGAAATGACAGCAGACAGACACAGCTCTTTGCAAAAAAATTAAGACATTAAAGAACAAACTTTCTCTTGTGTTTGCTTCATGGGTAACATAACAATGTTGAATAATCCGTTAGTACTTAGTAGTTTGCCTTTGTTAAACTTGAGTCTCTACATAACTGCAGTAAAGTAAAGTAAGGAAGATTAGGAAAGGATTATCATACTAGGGAGTAGGGATGCGAGATTGCAGAAAAAATAAGTGTATTTAAAGCTCGGCGAAAGAATAAGAACTAAGAAGCGAACGCGAACGAAAAAATGAAATGTTAAAATATTGGCCTGTTTATCGGCCTGGGCCTTGCCGGCTCATGTCGTGTCTGAAAACCAGGCCAGGCCCAGGACCTTCCCCGCTTGGCCTCAGTTGTAATGATTTCCGCCAGACAGGGTGACCACCCCCTCAGTCTCAGACAGACTTTAGGTCTAGAAGGAGAATGTACAATTGTACAGTCCTAAATGATATGCCTGCTGAAAGTGTGAAAACCGGCCCAGCCAATGAGAGAACGCCAGACAGGGGTGAGGGTATTCAGACAGCGGAGGATGGGTGGAGGTCACGCCTACCCCCAAGCCGTGCTAGACAATATTCTGTGCGACGATTGATGAACCGGGGGGTGGGGGGAGCATCCATAGGGGAAAGAAAGGAAAAGACGACCTGGTGCGTGGGGCCCCAGAGATAAAAATCAGCCAGCGCCGAAGTCGGGCCAAATCTGCTTCGCTTCGCAATTTGTTCGCTATTTGCCTTGCTAAGCCGGTGCACGCGCGCAATTCCAAAAATGGTCGTGGTGAGTTCCAGGACTTTGGTAAGGGAGAGCCCTATTTCAGGCAGAGCCCATCTTATCCAAGTGTTTATTTTATTACACTGTAAAAATCTCTTTGAATTTTCTTTGATTAGCATTCTTCTTGCTTCGGCGCTCTTTTGTAGCGAAGGTATTTAACCTGTTAAAGTTAATTTGGATTTATTAAAATCGAAGCCATTCAATATCAGCAGCGATAGCGGATGCCTGCCAGACAGCAGGCCCTTTGCTCTTTGCAGTGCAGTACTGCACGACGAAACTGCGACATTTCTAAAATGCCTTCGCTTAACCGCTGCACGGCAAAGATTTTATTAAATGAATTTAAAGTGCTGCAGAACTTAGAAGTTCCCTTTTAGAATTGAAGTCTGTTTATTTTTCAGTACAGTGCGAGATGACTAACCGAACTAATTTTAGCTGCTTAAGTATGTGAAAATTGTTAATATTTAACCCCTTTGCCGACACAGGCCAAAGCATCCGCCTAGACAGCAACCAACTGTCAACTGGTGCCATTTTCAACCCCCCCCCCTCGTATCTCACTCTGATTCTGCTCGATATTATTCGAACTCAAACTCTCCGATCCCTGAGACGATAACTTTGCCACAGCAACAGCCGCCGCAGTTGCAGCAGCAGAGCGAAAATTCAAGGCAGGTTGCCGTCTCCGGGAGATGAGATTTGCTTGATCAGCTCCCGCATCCCCTTGTTGAACAATCCCTCTTTGCTATTGCTGCCCTTCAATGCTATAGTAGCAAGTTGCTGTAGTCTTGCATTTCCTTTTGTTGTTGACTTCAGCCGAGCCCGAGAGAGCAAGGGCGGAAACTCGAACATTAATTTCGGAAATTGAAAAACGAGTCAAAACAGAATGCATAAATAAACTGGTTCGCATCCTTGACCTCGTATTATGTAAATAGGAATAAACTGAATTTAGTTTTCCTTATTTTCACAAGCTTCAGCTGATCGACATCATCAATAGAGTCGGGACTCTGAGCTTCAGAAGATTAGATTCTGAATTATTGTTCAGTTAGGGCTGAGAGGCTGCGGATTCTGCATCATTGGAGTAGAGCTGAGAAGCTGCGGATTCTGCATCATTAGAGTAGATCTGAGAAGCTGGGATTCTGCAGCATTGTGATGGGGCTGAGAAGCTAGGATTCTGCATCATTGGAATAGAGCTGAGAAGCTGGGATTCTGCAGCATTGCGATGGGGCTGAGAAGCTGGGATTCTGCATCATTGGAATAGAGCTGAGAAGCTGGGATTCTGCATCATTGGAATAGAGCTCAGAAGCTGGGATTCTGCATCATTGGAATAGAGCTCAGAAGCTGGGATTCTGCATCATTGGAATAGAGCTGAGAAGCTGGGATTCTGCATCATTGGAATAGAGCTGAGAAGCTGGGATTCTGCATCATTGGAATAGAGCTGAGAAGCTGGGATTCTGCATCATTGGAATAGAGCTCAGAAGCTGGGATTCTGCATCATTGGAATAGAGCTCAGAAGCTGGGATTCTGCAGCATTGCGATGGGGCTGAGAAGCTGGGATTCTGCATCATTGGAATAGAGCTGAGAAGCTGGGATTCTGCATCATTGGAATAGAGCTCAGAAGCTGGGATTCTGCATCATTGGAATAGAGCTGAGAAGCTGGGATTCTGCATCATTGGAATAGAGCTCAGAAGCTGCGGATTCTGCATCATTGGAATAGAGCTGAGAAGCTGGGATTCTGCATCATTGGAATAGAGCTGAGAAGCTGGGATTCTGCATCATTGGAATAGAGCTCAGAAGCTGCGGATTCTGCATCATTGGAATAGAGCTGAGAAGCTGGGATTCTGCATCATTGGAATAGAGCTGAGAAGCTGGGATTCTGCATCATTGGAGTAGAGCTGAGAAGCTGCGGATTCTGCATCATTGGAATAGAGCTGAGAAGCTGGGATTCTGCATCATTGGAATAGAGCTGAGAAGCTGGGATTCTGCATCATTGGAGTAGAGCTGAGAAGCTGCGGATTCTGCATCATTGGAATAGAGCTGAGAAGCTGGGATTCTGCATCATTGGAGTAGAGCTGAGAAGCTGCGGATTCTGCATCATTGGAATAGAGCTGAGAAGCTGGGATTCTGCATATTGGAATAGAGCTCAGAAGCTGGGATTCTGCATCATTGGAATAGAGCTCAGAAGCTGGGATTCTGCATCATTGGAATAGAGCTCAGAAGCTGGGATTCTGCATCATTGGAATAGAGCTCAGAAGCTGGGATTCTGCATCATTGGAATAGAGCTGAGAAGCTGGGATTCTGCATCATTGGAATAGAGCTGAGAAGCTGGGATTCTGCATCATTGGAATAGAGCTGAGAAGCTGGGATTCTGCAGCATTGGAATAGAGCTCAGAAGCTTGGATTCTGCGTCAATTAAATAGAGCTCAGAAGCTGGGATTCTGCATTAATTAAATAGAGCTCAGAAGCTGGGATTCTGCGTCATTAGAATATGAATGAGTTGAGAATCTGGGACCATGGATGGTAATAAATGTAAAAGAAGTACATGAAAATTTGGCAATCGGAATAGCTTGCTGGCATCGCAAAACAATACTACTCGTAGTAAAAAACGAGAATAAAGAAGAGAGAAAAAACGAGTTCCCTATTTACTGCGCCGCGCCCACGAGAGAAGTTTGAATATTTTTGTGCGTATTTCAATCGCAATGGCTGAGACTATTTGCCAAAATATAAAAGCCAGATGCGATCTACGCTACTTAGAAAATTTACTTTAGTAATATTTGGAATATAAATTTCCGCATAAAGAAATCTAATAAAAATTGCAACACCGAAAAGGTCTAGCAAAATCATATATACGAGTTAAAGTAGTCAATTGCAGGCTGCATTGCAAGTACTCGCGTAAATAACCAAGAATGCAAAAATATTAATCCAATAATTTTAGTGACAAATCAAACAGGTGCATGACTGACGAATGTCTCTCTCAGCACCCGCCTCACTCCACAACTCTGCAATGCAACCGAATCTGATTGGCTGGCGGTTAAAGCGCATATCAGCACCCACCTCACTCCACAACCCTGCAATACATCCAAATCTGATTGGCTGGCGGTTAAAGCGCATATCAGCACACACCTCACTCTCCTACTTTCCCCTACTGAACAGAATCTGATTGGTAGCCACGTTAGTTGGACTTCAGTCACACCCTGAGTCTCCCACCGGGACCCCCTGTGCTCTGGCCAGTCTCGGATAGGCCTTCATCGTGTTGTCTAGCAAAGCGGCCGCGGCGGCCTCAGTCGAGATGGCCTTGTCCTTGGCGATGAACTCTAGCACAAGCCGAGCATTGGACGGCTCGTTTCTCTGGTCGACGGTCGGGCCCAGCACGGGCGAATCGGTCTCGAGCAACAGGCGGTCCAGCGGCAGGGCCGCCACCAGGCGCTGCTTGCCGGAGTCGCGGACCACCTCAGGCGGGATGGAGAAGTAATAGCCCAGCTGGGCGCCCGTCACCGCGTAGTGTGGCCGGCCGTTGAATGCGTGCAGGTGGGCGCGCCGCACACCTAGCGAGTGCAGCAGCTCGATGCAGTGGTGACCGGCAGATCTGGGCGTGGGGGGGGGAGCGTCGGTTGCAAATTTGCACAGCGGAACAGCTTGAGTCATGACGACTTGTTAACTAGCTATGAATTACTAATAACTAGGCAGACAGGCAGCAGACAGGCGCACCTGGAGTGCACATTCAGCGTCAGGTCGTGCCGCAGGGCGAACTCGGCCTGCCGACGCAGCACGGCCTTCTGCGTCTCCCTGGCCGCCTCGTCGGGGCACCAGCGCGGCGTGAAGTCCAGGCCGACTTCACCAACGCCAATCAGGCGGTCGGCGGCCGCCTCGATCGCTGGCATCGCCTTCTCGAGGTCGTCAAGTTGGACGCAACGGTTGCGGGACTCGCCACCGACCAGGAGGCCGGGGCCGCCCGCCTGCTGCACGGGGTGGACACCCAGACAGGGCTGGATGAAGGACGGGTGTCTGAGGAGAGGGCAATAGGAAAGATTGGAAAAGGCAACGAGTTTAACTTTTTAGCCGCTAATAGTTACCTTAAGCATTTTAGATTATGGAACGTTCTTAGGGTCAGATCTAAGATATTCAGATGTACATCAACGGCGATGGTTCTTTATGGTCGAGTCTCATGTATTTTGGATACAGCTTTCAGGTGTTGTTCGTGTAATAGGGCATAAATATAGGAACAGGATAGAAGTTGCTTTTACGTTACTAATAGTAGTTTCCAGTCGCAGAAGTATCGGAAATTAGGGCAATTGGGCTCTCAGAGAAGCAACCCGTTAGGAGATTATAGCCTTTTTAACTTAGGAAACTCAAGGAAAAAAACTAAGGGGAATCAAAACATAAAGATAGAAATTGCACTAGAGGAGTCTCGCCTCTACATTCGGGAGTCTTGCCCAAGCACATTCTAGGTAAACAGCTACGAGCTAGGTGTCCCAAGTAGGACATTTATTGTAAAACACCTTTAGTATGCTGACATTTTGCATTTAACATCGATTTATACGTTTTATTTCAGGATAGACTCAGGTCTACTTCAGGTATACAGCCCCAGGAGCAATTTACGTAAATTTCAAAGCTCAAAAGACATTTTATGATGTACATGTAATTTAGTGCACCTCAGGGTCGACTCTAAAAGCGCCTAAGTGGCTATGCTCAGGTGCAGTTCAGGGTTAATCAGGATGTTTTGTAATGTTGCCCAAAAAGAAGCACCCCAATAACCAACCTGGACTGCAGCTCAAAGATGCGATCAAAATTCTCAATGCTTTCGCTAACAACAATGGCTTGTTGGACACCGTTCTAAAAATATGTTGAAGGGGCACTTGAAAGTTGAGAGATAGAAGATTAAAAACAGCAATCTTATAAAAGAACACACCTTAATCGCTTTCTGGACGACCGTGTCAATATCCTAAAGCATGTTTTGGGCGAAAATAGAGTTTAAGTCAGCAGCTCAAATCTACCCAAGCTGAACTGGCAATCCACTGAAAACCCATCAATACCTCAAGAAAGCAGGCGTCGGCCAGGTGAGCGTGGCAGTCGATGAGATGAAGCTGCTCTGCCGGCTGCTGCATCAGCAAAGCGCATTTCTGCCATCGGTGAAACTTTGGCTTCAAGGATTGTCAGCGGTTTCCTACCTGCCTGACCAGTGGCGAAACTGAATCTGTTTTGATTCACTGCGCATCGCTTGCAGGCCCGGGAATAGAAAAACTGATGCAGGACAAGATAGACAGAGAGACAGACAGACAGACAGACAGACAGACAGACAGACAGACAGACAGATAGACGGACAGACAGACAGATGGACCGACAGACAGACTGATCGACGGACAGACAGACAGACACGGACAGACCGACAGACAGATAGATAGACAGACGGACAGACAGATAGACAGGTGAATGCGATGAAGAGACAGGCCCAATGAAAGGCGGACAAGGCAGACAGACAAGGAAGGCAGAGGACACGTGAGCAGAGACAGATACAAGCGCATATTAATGCATTCAGAAACTGTACTACAAGTTCTTATACCCGAGAAAAAAGCACTTTTATAAGAAACTCCTTTCTGTTTAGTTTGAGTGAGAATCAATCAACTGCCAATTGAACAGTACTCTTATATTTATGCTATTGATGAAAATTGATAAACACAATTAAACGGTTGCAGGTGTCATCAACGCCCCTTATTTAAAATTAGCAATAGCCAAGCTAAAAGTACAAAAGTTAAGCCGTCGCGTCTCTGTCTGAGAACTTCAAACTCGACACGCGGGAGCAATTTGCCTTTATTTCGAATCAAGGTACAGGCAGAGGATTTTGATGAAGATATAAATGCCAGATAAATGATTAGTAAAATTAATTTATAATAGCTGCAATTTGCCTCAGCATGACTCAATGAGGACGAAAGCTTTCATAATATTTCGATTTGATTGGGTTTAAGATTCACTTAAATATATGTACAGTACAGAAGCTTAAACGCAAACAAAGCATGAGGAACAATCTTAACAACTGTGTGGTGAGTAGTATGGGTCTAACACTAACACTACACGATTTGGACGTAAATTGATTTGTCGCATCTTCTATTTCGGCACGAGCAAACTGAAGCGAAACCGACGAAACTCTGTGTACCCGAAGTAGCTCGTAATACTTGTAAATAATGAGCACACTTTAAGCTGATTAGAATGCTTATCATCTGCAAGTCTGTCTGCGTCTGCTACAATATATCTCCAACTTAAAGGCTTAAAGTCTCACTAATAATCATTTCTGTTTCTAAATCTTTCTGTCGTTAGGGTCAAAATCTCAAATATTTTTGTTGAAAATCTTTCTGTTATGAAGGGCTTTCTTAATCAATGTATCGCGCAGGTTAATAAGTATGTAGTACAACGTGCATGATCAGCTAGTCGGGGAATCCTTAGATGATCATGGTGGGGAATCCTGAGGGGAATCCTGGAGGGGAATCCACAGAGGACCATCCATGGCAGGGTAATCCCAGAGAATCGTGGCGGGGAATTTCCAGATCATGGCGGGGGAATCCCCAGACCATGGCGGGGGAATCTCGAAATCCGGAGGAACCCTAAAGGGGAGAGGAACATGGCAGGAGAATCCTGAATGCTGGGGAAATCCTGAAATGGAATCCCCAGAAGATGATGGCAGGGGAATCTCAGAGAATCGTGGCGGGGAATCTCCAGATCATGGCGGGGGAATCCGGGGCAGCACGGGGATCATGGCGGGGGAATCCGGGGCAGCACGGGGATCATGGCGGGGGAATCCGGGGCAGCACGGGGATCATGGCGGGGGAATCCGGGGCAGCACGGGGATCATGGCGGGGGAATCCGGGGCAGCACGGGGATCATGGCGGGGGAATCCGGGGCAGCACGGGGATCATGGCATTGCCCAGCAGGCTGTCCTGCTTCAAAAATGTCCCAAACGAGTCGCTAGGCTGTACAAATTGCTGCTGCTGTTGCTGCTGCGACTGCTTTCCGGAAGCAGAAGATTCGCCGCCGCTCTCCCGTCCCGCTTTGGGGCCGGCGGAACCGAGACGCTTCTTCTGCTCCTGCAGCTCCTCCAAAATCTGGCGATTCTGGCGCACCTGGTTGGCTGATGGGGCCTGGAAGGCGGCGGGCGCTGAGGACGACATTCGCTGAAAAGGAATTACATTCAGCCAAGTTTTCACTCTAAACTCTTTAAATGAAAGATGGGATTGGGGTCGGTTGTTTAAACTGAGGGTGGGGAATTATAGGCTATGGGGGGAGGGTGGGAATTATAGGCTACGAGCTGAGGGAGGGGAATTATAGGCTATGGGGGGGAGGGTGGGGAATTATAGTCTATGAGCTGAGGGTGGGGAATTATAGTCAATGAGCTGAGGGTGGGAAATTATAGTCAATGAGCTGAGGGTGGGAAATTATAGTCAATGAGCTGAGGGTGGGAAATTATAGTCAATGAGCTGAGGGTGGGAAATTATAGTCAATGAGCTGAGGGTGGGGAATTCTATGAGCTGAGGGTAGGGAATTATAGGCTATGAGCAGAGGATGGGGAATTATAGGCTATGAGCTGAGGGAGGGGAATTATAGGCTATGAGCTGAGGGTGGGGAATTATAGTCTATGAGCTGAGGGTGGGGAGTTATAGTCTATGAGCTGAGGGAGGGGAATTATAGTCTATGAGCTGAGGGTGGGGAATTATAGGCTATGAGCTGAGGGTGGGGAATTATAGTCAATGAGCGGAGGATGGGGAATTATAAGCCATGAGCTGAGGGTGGGGAATTCTATGAGCTGAGGGTAGGGAATTATAAGCCATGAGCTGAGGGTGGGGAATTCTATGAGCTGAGGGAGGGGAATTATAGTCTATGAGCTGAGGGAGGGGAATTATAGTCTATGAGCTGAGGGTGAGGAATTATAGGCTATGAGCTGAGGGTGGGGAATTATAGTCAATGAGCTGAGAATGGGGAATTATAAGCCATGAGCTGAGGGTGGGGAATTCTATGAGCTGAGGGTGGGGAATTCTATGAGCTGAGGGAGGGGAATTATAGTCTATGAGCTGAGGGAGGGGAATTATAGTCTATGAGCTGAGGGTGGGGAATTATAGTCTATGAGCTGAGGGTGGGGAATTATAGTCTATGAGCTGAGGGTGGGGAATTATAGTCTATGAGCTGAGGGTGGGGAATTATAAGCCATGAGCTGAGGGTGGGGAATTCTATGAGCTGAGGGTGGGGAATTCTATGAGCTGAGGGTAGGGAATTATAAGCCATGAGCTGAGGGTGGGGAATTCTATGAGCTGAGGGTAGGGAATTATAGGCTATGAGCAGAGGATGGGGAATTATAGGCTATGAGCTGAGGGTGGGGAATTATAGGCTATGAGCTGAGGGTGGGGAATTATAGTCTATGAGCTGAGGGTGGGGAATTATAGGCTATGAGCAGAGGGTGGGGAATTATAAGCTATGAGCAGAGGGTGGGGAATTATAGGCTATGAGCAGAGGGTGGGGAATTATAGGCTATGAGCAGAGGGTGGGGAATTATAAGCTATGAGCAGAGGGTGGGGAATTATAGGCTATGAGCAGAGGGTGGGGAATTATAGGCTATGAGCAGAGGGTGGGGAATTATAGGCTATGAGCTGAGGGTGGGGAATTATAGGCTATGAGCTGAGGGTGGGGAATTATAGGCTATGAGCTGAGGGTGGGGAATTAAAGGCTATGAGCAGAGGGTAGGGAAATTATAGGCTATGAGCAGAGGGTGGGGAATTATAGGCTATGAGCAGAGGGTGGGGAATTATAGGCTATGAGCTGAGGGTGGGGAGAGTTAGGGCCCAAAAATGAACTGAAGAAGTCTGCAAAAATTTAGACGAAAAATATGTAGCAACCTGATTTTATATTTAGCTTGATCTGACCACACGCTTGATCAGATTAAAAGTGTTAGAAGTATCAGCAAATTTAAATAAGTGGTCTTAATCGGTGTGACAGTCCCTTGACTGTCTTAATCGTCGGTAGCTATGTAGTTCACAGATTTAGTCTATGGTGCAACCTAACATGTCTTCAATTACTGCTATGCAGTTCACGCATTTAGTCTATGGTACAACCTAGTTTGTCTTCAAATACTGTTATGCAGTTCTTGAGAATTTGACAGAATATTTCATTAAGTAAGTGTAGATATGTTCAAAAATTGTGTATTAGCAATACTAGAGACTGAAAAAATATGAGCAGGTCAATTGGACTCAGAAAATTACATGTTAATAAGAAAAGGTCTTTTGTCTCAACACTGCTTTTACCATTAACGGTAGCTAAGATTTTAATTAACAGTGCCAAACACTGACAATAAGGAAAGATTGTCCTCACTCTTTTCGTCTGATGATATTTGGCATATGATGTAACCACGCTCTGGTCGCGGGATAGGGCATGGGAACTTTTTCGAAAGTGCCTCCTATCCCGTGCACCCTCTGCGCAGAGCTGTCGAGACTCGGCCAGGTCTCCGACCGGGCCTGGAAACTCCCGCTCTGCTGCACCCCTCCTGCTGCCTTGGTCCCGTCTCCCCTGCCGCCACACCTGCCTTTCCGGAGCTCCCTACCCCTCTCTGTACCTCCCCCTCTACCCTATCTCTTCTGTTTTCCGCCCTATTCTTCCTATACTTTCCCTATCTCCCCTCTTTTTGTCTCCCTCTGCACTCTTTTCCTGCGCTGTCCCCTCTTTCTCTGTGTCTACTTACAGTATTCTGTGTGCTCACCGTTCCCCCATCCCTTCTCAAACTCCCAAACGGTGACGCAAGTCGTGTGACCCCCTCTTCCCCTCGGTGACTCATCGATGACTCATCCCCCTCTCTTGCGCAACCTTTTCTCACGCCATTGTTCTCCTCCCCAAATTTCTCATGCGACACCCACCCCACCTCCGCTTCTATTGTTCTCGTTTTTGATTCTTTTGTTCTCTCGACCCCCACCAATTATCCCATTTTCTCCGATTTTCTCTTTCTTTTGTTCTCGTTTTCGCACCTAATTATCATCTTTTCCCCAATGTTTACTTTTCCATTGTTCTCAGTTCTCCCCAATTATCCCCGATTTCCAATTCCTTTGTTCTCGACCCCAGCCCTATTGTTCTCAATGTTTGCTTGCGCAACACTTTCGCGACCACCCGCTGCGCTAATTATCCCCCCACCCCACCTCCGGATTGCGCAATTTCCCGATTTCTCATGTTGCTATGCCGGTCTCATGCTTCTCATTATGACTCATTCTGACGTCATTCTGCCGGCAGCCAATCAGAGAGAGGGAGCCATGGTAACGACCTTGGGGAGGCGGCTGTGAGGTCTATAAAAGGAAGCGATTTCGGCATGAGAATCCTCAGACGTTTTCCCCTTTCCGGGACTTGTTGTCAGACTGAGTTCTGACCTATTCGTCTATAAGGCGAATCCCTGCCGGTCCGCGGTCTGTTACCGCCAAGTTATCCTTAGCTCCCCAAGTGAGCTCGCCTATCGGCCAGCGGTCTGATACCGCCCAGCATCATCAGCATCGCCTGATCTACATCAGCGCCTCGTCGCTCCAGCGCATCGCCGCTTCACTGTCTGCCAGTAGTATACGTTTTTTTGACACAAAGCCGATTTCCTTATGGCGAAACACATAGTAAGTACAGGCCCAAAAAAATGGCAGAGTCCGAAATTTCATGTGCACGCAGTCTGAAATTCCATGTGCATGCAGTCTGAAATTCCAAGTGCACGCTAAATATCTTTTACGCAACGTGATTATTCAGACGAATTGCATATCCACCTGTCCAAAATACAAGTAACCGATTCTAGCAATGGTGACACAAACACACTTCAAAGGATTCCATTCAAGACAAATTTACTCCAAAGCTATTCACACATTTCAAGTGTTATTGAAATATTGAAAACTTGTGAATATTATCACCCTTTTGAAGAAAGATAGTAAATGATCTATTCTTGAGTGCCTAAAGAATTTTTGCACCAACTTGAGCAGATGGTTTACAGATACTATGTCAACAACTGCGTCAACATGCTTCTTCTTTATACTATATATATATATATACGAACACACTGACACAGAAAATATTAAATAACTTAAACCAAGTTTACATTATACTACTTGTTCAACTATACTTACATCTTAAGTGAAATGAAGCGATCACGTCAGCAGGAATTGGCCGAGCGCTATGTTAAACAAGGTAAGATAATCACCTACTCTAGTTCAGTTTTCTTTTTTAGATTGACTGTTCGCTATAGTTTAGTTTCTAGATTGATTGTTAGTTCGGTTTCTGTTTAGACCGATCCTCTGTTTGTTCAGTCTCTAGATTGATTGTCTGCTAGTTTGGTTTCTGTTTAGACTAATACTCTGCTAGTTCAGAATTTCTAGATTGATTGTCTGCTAGTTCGGTTTCTGTTTAGACTGATTCTCTGCTAGTTCAGTTTCTATATACATTGTATACATGCACCTATACCAAATTTCCCTCATCTTATCCATTATTATAGCATTCAAGAATGGTTTCTTCACGCGGCCACCTCCAGATCAGTGCAAACGCATTTGCCACGACACCACCACATCCAATTCTGCTGCAAGAGCATCATATTCTACATCTCTCGCCAGAGTAACCTCGATTCATGTCGAGAGACAGACAACTGAGCTAGATCGCATTTACACAAGAACTGATGTTATTCAGTCAATTAGGCAGCAATCGAACCCACGACCAACTGACCAACTGCAGTATGCACCACCACCACCATCACCAACCAGCTACAATGACCCAACAAAGCAAACTTGCAGTAAGCCTACAAGTACCAAACCAACGACAGCAACTGAAACACCATCATCATCAATTGCTATTTCTACCCAAGTTCAACCGCTGCTAAACTCGCCAATTATTGTACAGAAGGACATCAAGTCTGTAAAAGTCTCTCAAATGAGCACAGGCTTCTACCAAGTAGAATTAGCAAAGACCTGTAATACAACTCAAGTATTTGAATATTGGGACCTATCTTAAAAAGACATTTTTTCTAACTCTTCATAAAATTTTGCCAGCAATGTGTCAAGTAATTGCTCTTTTAGTATATATCAAACAAGTCTGTAATCAATAATATAATCTCTATAAATTCATTATTCTAAAAATTCTTTCAATTTTATTCACCATTCATTGAAATTATTTAATTCAATATAAAGTCAATATCTTGTACAGTCATCATTAAACAAAAATTATTAATCCATGCAAATAATTTTTTTTCATACGTTTCTTTAGCCATGGTCTGGCTTTTGCCTCAACAGTATGATTTAGCTGTGGTCCAGCTTTTGCCTCAACAGTATGATTTAGCTGTGGTCCAGCTTTTGCCTCAACAGTATGATTTAGCTGTGGTCCAGCTTTTGCCTCAACAGTATGATTTAGCTGTGGTCCAGCTTTTGCCTCAACAGTATGATTTAGCTGTGGTCCAGCTTTTGCCTCAACAGTATGATTTAGCTGTGGTCCAGCTTTTGCCTCAACAGTATGATTTAGCTGTGGTCCAGCTTTTGCCTCAACAGTTTTTAGCCGTGGTCCGGCTTTTTTGCCTCAGCAGTATGATTTAGCTGTGGTCTAGCTTAAAACTGCATCAACAGTGATTTAGCTATAGTCCAGGCTTAACTACCTCAACGATGATTTAGCTATAGTCAAGGCTTAACTGTCTCAACAGTAATTTTAGCTGTTGTCCAGACTTAACTGCCTCAACAGTGATTTTAGCTGTGGTCCAGGCAACTGTCTCAACAGGGATTTAGCTGTAGTCCGATTAGCTTAACTGTCCAGTTATTTAGCTGTGAGCCAAGCAGCAGCACCCGTCTCAACAGTGAGAATTAGCTATGGTCAGCTTTACCTCAACTGTGATTTGGCTGCTGTGGTCTAGCATAACTGACTCAACAGTAATTTTAGCTGTAGTCGTCCAGCTTAACCACCCGTCCAGTTTTATAACCATGGTCCAGCTTAACCACCGTCTCAACGTACAGCGATTTAGTCGTGGTCCAGCTTAACCGTCTCAACGTACAGTGATTTAGCCATGGGTCTAGTAGCAATTAACCGTATCAATAGTGATTTAGCCGTGGTCCAGCTTAACTGTCTCAACACAGTAATTTAGCTTAGTCCAAACAGCATTTGTGTGTCAACTGCACTGACTGCATGCGGTTATAGCAGCGGCAGTCATTATAGTCCCAACAAGCTGCGCGTCGCAGCATGATAGTGTAACTCTATATAGCTTCTGCTCAATATAGGACTGCAAAAGCTGAGTTACAACTATACCTTTTTCTGTTTGAAAAGTAACACTCTATATATAGGTTACTCAAGCAATCTCTTGTCACCGTGCGAGCTAAAAAATTCCAACATGCAAGCAAAACTTTCAATAAATTAATTTCATAGCACCGCGTGCAGCTTATTTTTACTCTAAAATCCAAGATTGCTAATTTTTCAAGTCGCAAAATATTTTAATTACATTCTACTTGAGAACAAAACCAATCTAATGAAGCAGCAACCAGCAGTCTTCTTATTAAACGCTTGCCATCGTGTTACTCTTGCAAATTTATAACTAGTGTGCCTAAGATTCATTAATTTTATTTTATAAAATATCAACCTACATTTGCGTAAAATTAGACCTAATCATGCAACCCACCCTAGAAACTTATGCCACCTTTGGCACGCAACAATGTCTTAATCAGCACGCAACAATTAAATTTGTTTACTAGTTCACAAACAGCATGCAATGCTTGCTATAAATACAAGACCCGAAATGGTCAATTTTTCATGAGCTCAATCATTACAGCAAAAGAAATACTATATTCAATTGCTTGTAAGACATGGCAGCTTGCATCAAGACGGAGTCAATTGTACGCTCCGACTCGAGTCCGATTTTTTACGTTGGAGAGCAGTCTACAACCACGACTGGTTCGTCCTGCCAGTTTCGATCTATTGCGTGGAAACCATCAATCGAGTGTACAAAATGGTACCCAATTATATTGCAAACCAAGGCTCCAATGGAGCTTTTTCGTGGAATCGCAGAAAGGCCAGAGCTCGATCATCCGTCTTGCAGACACGACTCTCGCGACGCAGTAAGTGTCCAATTTCATCCAGACAGCTGCGATAAGGAACTCTTCCACTCTCTCCGGTGAGCACCATATTAAATTTATACAATTAATTTTAGGAAACTATATTCATAATTTATATAATGTTTTGCAGTCAAGTCGAAAAAGGTCTATCGGTCAAGTTGAACGAGATTCAAGATGCTCGACCCTTGGCACGACTAACAAAACCAGCTCATCAGCATGCTAACGACGTCCTCGAGTTTGTGCCTCAACAATGGCTGGCTATAAAGCCTGCTTACCCTTGTGCCACAATCAGGATCAGCAACGATCATCCACACGGGAAGGAGGTGTCCATTTCCGATTTCAAAGGTGTCAGCGGTACCTACCAAATGACAGTGCAAGCAACGAGCTTGTATTGTCCAAAAGGCTGCCTCGTCTGGCGCATTACATTCGCTGTGCGCTCTCTGACACTCATAGAATCTTCCGACAACATGTTGCAGCGCCTCGACATGTTCAAGGGAGTGCTTGCACACCTACCCGCGACCAAGTCAGCAATTAGAAGCAGGAGTCCGTCCCCAACATCTACCTGTGAGCAAGAAGAAGCAAATGAACAAAGCCTGCAGAATTCAAGCCAGGTGACACCTGCCAAGTCACCTGCAAAGCGTCGGTCTACCACCACCGTATCGAAGAAGTCGACTACATCGAATGCAGCGCCAGCCTCTATTGAACCGCCGCCTAAAAAGCAAGTTCGAAAACGCAGCGGTGCAAAACAGCAAAACAATTCTGCCGAAGCTGGTGCAGATGGCACAGACTGGGTGGAGGCTCCACCAGCAAAGATCTTGGTGAGTACACCTGCCTCTGGAACCAGGGTAGCGTCCAAGGAGACAGCATTTTTAAAGCGTGCTGCTGCGGACGCTACTACAGCTAGCGTGTCTTCATCGGACGACTCGTACAGCAGCTCTGATGATGAGTAACAAAATTTTTGACTAATTTTATCCAAGTTTTAACTAACTTATTCCACTATATTTATCAAATTTTTGGCTAGGGAAATATTATTTTTTAGGGAAAAGCTCAAAACATTTTTTGCTACTCCTTGTACGCTAACCAGGTTTTGTAATTTAATATTAGAATTTACGATAGTATAGTCATGTTTAACTTTTCTTATTATTTATTTTCCGTTTTAGCGACTTGTCCTATTAATAGTTACTGCGAGTCTGAAGCTGCACCCGTTTGAAAAATTTGATTTAAAGCAGACCAAACAGAAGCTACAGACCAGAAACCGGTTTTGCAAACTATTCCTAAGCCGACCAACAATGCTAAAGACAATTTATTCAAATGCTAAAATCCAACTTTATCCAGCAGGAAAACTAACTATATATGGCTGTAAATCAAATTCTCAGATAGTCTCAGTTTTACGATTTATCAACGACACTATTAATTGTGTAGATTTTGATTCAGTAAAAATTCAGAGCAGTACCTATGTCGGCTTTATTGGTCATCTTTGGCCAAAATTCGGTTTCTCTAGTCTAAAAAGATATGCAGGCTACTATTCGAATTATCTGGTTGGATACGATGCAGAAAATTTCCCACAAGCAGTTTCTGTTAGATCAGCATCAAAACCAAGGCTTTTTTGTAACATATTTTTTTCGAAAAAGTTTGTTATTATGGGCGTTCAAAACACTCATGAATTGAATAATATTCTTAACCATGTCAAGGATTTTTTAATCTCTGTTAATAACTAAACTTAACAAGTAAACAATTGCTGTCAAATCGCAGTTGCGATGCATTCTTTTAAACATTTTGTCTTGTTTTCATTTATTTACCAATTGTTTTCTCTAATAGTAAACGTGTCAGCTATACCTATAACTAACCAAATCATCATTTTTCTTACAGCCGCAAATGACAAACCGGATCATCTATTAATATTATGCTCGATACGCTCGTTGTCGAGCTAGGTGCACACAATGCCGCGTGCACAATGCCAAATCTGCAGAAAAAAGTTCAGTAATCAAGCCGAGCTGCATGCTCACTCGCATGGTGCTTGTTTTTCACCGCAACGATTACTGACCGGATCGCTGCAAAACCTGATCGAAAACCCACCAGATGGGTGGTCCATCGCTTTGCGCGAGTCAGCTCATCGTGGTCGGGTAAATTTTGTCGAATTTACTCCCACTCTTGAACAACAAGGCAACAGCTCTGGCGAGTTACTTCCTGGCGAGTTGATTGCGTCTTTAAGAGAACCAATATTTAAAATATTGGAAAAAATTGGCTCACCCAGTTTATTAATAAGAGTCTGCTTTCACTTGAAAGTGACACTATTTCGACCGAAAACAGCAGCAGACGACAACGATGGCTCGAGCAGCGAAGAGATCATTTCGGTCTATTTTAATACCAACATTGCGACAATATCATTTGATGAGACGATTGCAAACAGTGACATGCTGTTATCTCCCGAGGCCTACAATGACTGGTTCGCACGCGTTATTAATCAGTTGTTAATAAAAATTGACAATTTTCAATCTCGAGGTAGTAATTGGCAATATAGAGCAATCGAGCAGCTAGACTTGATGCTCTGCGTTTATCGCAAAAGCCATGCAAGCACACTGTCAACAAATACGTCCCACGGTGGTGTGGGGGCGGGCGGCGGCAGTGGTGGTGGTGGCGGCGGTGGTGGTGGTGGTGGTGGCGGCGGTGGTGGTGGTGGTGGCGGCGGCGGCGGCGGCGGCGGCGGGCGCGGGGAGTCCGGTCCAGTCCGGTCCGGTCCAGTCCGGTCCGGTCTGGTTAAGCAGCAATCGTTTAAAGTTCCAGTCTCAATCGGTCGCAAAGCTGGAGCAGTACTGCTTCTAAAGCCGCACAGAGCAGTTTAAAGCATCAAGACTATTTAAGAGTCTTACACAAGCGACAACTTGTGTTTTCGCGCATGCAGTCCATTCGTTCTCGAAAACAGAAAGTTTTTTTTGATGCAACAAAGAAAACTTGCACTAAGCTTCTTCGATACGAAGCGATCCTGGACAAGTTCAATTAATTCGCTACCCTTTGGACACTGGCACTTGGCTAATTAATTAACAATATGCTCTGATCTCTTTTGTTGTACAAAGTAATAGCATGCTATAGAAGACTGTAACCCATCATTAATTTTTTCATTGATCATTATTTACAATAAATAAATGATACCGGCATTCGTTTAAATTATAATTTTAGCACTTTTTTGTGTTTAATTATTTGAAAAAGTATATTTTTTATAGTTAGATTCTCAAGACTAAGCTTGTGTTTGTAGTAGACGTAAATGTAGTGCTATCGTTCATGTTTCAAGAAAAAAAACTTTTTTTTAAACTTTCAGCTACAAGAATCGACATGAATCCCGAGCAGCAGCAGCAACA
Source organism: Macrostomum lignano (assembly GCA_002269645.1). NCBI lineage: Eukaryota > Metazoa > Platyhelminthes > Macrostomidae > Macrostomum > Macrostomum lignano. The sequence continues at coordinate 124,688 of NIVC01000877.1, read as the reverse complement.
ACAACTAACTGATCGTAAGCTTTTAGTTGAACGTCTATACGATTCGGCAACGATTCCGACCCGAAAAACTGTCGGGTCGATCGGGTATGATCTTTGCGCTGGCGTCGATGGTACCATTCCGGCCTACGAGTCCCGGAGTGTGCGAACCGGACTCAAAATTCGCTTACCGCCTGGTACCTATGGCAGGATAGCGGGACGTTCCAGCATGGCTCTGCACAGCTTATTTGTTGGCGGTGGCGTAATCGACCCCGACTATACTGGTGAAATCTGTATAGTCTTGTTTAATTACAGTCCGGAAGACTTTGAGTACTATGCCGGGCTCAGTATTGCACAACTGGTTCTGGAGCAGGCCGTGCTTGCTTCAGTCTATGTGACTGAAGCAGACAATTCGATTCGGATGATTGAGCCGCCGACCAAGCGGCGCGGCTTTGGCGGCTTTGGCAGCACTGGCCAATAAGTATAATAATAATAATAAACTGATTTTTTTCTTTGGTGATTGGTGCACTATGCGAGAGCTTTGTAAATACTATAAGCAATTTTAAAAATTTATGCCTAAAATATATGTTGTAAAAATGTCTCCAGCGAAAGATCGAGGTTTTAAAAAGAAAAAGAAGAGCATTCGTAAAAAGAAGAAATCTATTAGAAAGATTAATAAAAAGCAACAAGGTTATGGTGTCGTAAATTGGTTAATTAATCATTTACCATTTGAAGCACATTTACCCGGCGGATATCAGTTTTGTGGTCCAGGTACGCAACTGCAAGCTAGGCTAGCAAAAGGACAACGAGGAATTAATCGGCTTGACAATTTGTGCATGCTTCACGACGTGGCCTATGATAAAAATTCTGACGTGCAAGAGAGGTTAAAAGCTGATAAGCTATTAGAATCTGGTGCACGAGAGATTGCCCACGATCCGTCTACTGGTTGGAAAGAAAAACTAGCTGCGAAGTTGGTTACCAAGGTTATGCAAGTTAAGCAACGCTTTGGTGCTTGAAAATGCAGCAGCCATACAATATGCAACTAGCTCACGATTCTACATTTATTATTGCTGGACCTTCAAACTCGGGTAAAACTGAATGGACGTTGCGTTTGTTGACTGAACGAAAAGAATTATTTGATAAAAAACCGTGCCGTCTTGTTTGGTGCCATGGATCAAGTTTGAAACCAGACGATCAACAACGAATTAGAACATGCTGGCAAAAAAGCGGTCTTGACCCTATTGTTTTTGTACCCGAATTCACACCACAGATGATTAATCGTTTTTTACCACACGATTTGGTTGTTGTTGACGACTTGCAAAGCGAGATTGCTAAGTTGCCAGAATTTACTAGTATGTTTACAAAGCATGCGCATCATATCCCTTTGACTTGTCTGTACCTTTGTCAAGGTCTTTTTAACAAGTCTGATCCAGAAGCACGCATGCGAAGTTTATCAGCTAGTTATATTTGTCTAACTCGTAGTGTGCGCGATCGAACCACAGTTGAACATCTCGGTCGACAAATGTATCCGCGTAATAGTAGGTTTCTAGTGAATGTGTATGAAGACGCAACAAATAACAAACCTTTTTCATATTTATTCATTGACCTGCGGCAAGTGACACCAGATTTTTTACGATTGAGAACAGGAATATTTCTGGTGATGAACAAGTTGTCTATACTCGTGAATGTGATGCAAAGTTTGTGTAATATTATTATAAGCAAATTATAAACTGTTGTCAATATTAGTTTGTGTTTTATTTCAAAATGAGTTTTTACGTTTTTTTGCCGTCAAACGATATCAGTTACGAAACCAACTCGCCTAATGAATTTCGAGTGCGACTAACTGAACCAATAAATTTATTGAACGGATTCTTCGAGGTTGCACTAGTTGAATTACTGTGCCATGGAGCAATTACGACGCCAAATGCTCATCGTGAGCGTCGATTTGAAGTTCCATATTTTGCGGACATTGACTCAATAATACGATTAAAGAAAAACTATTGGGGTCGTGTTTGGGCAGAGGCAGACTTGGATGCTTACGTTTCCTGGCAACCGTCTGGTACAGATGAAAAATTTGCCTGGCTTTTACGAAATTCAGGCGAAAAAACTATTGGATTAGAACTACCAGTTACATTTATGGACGCTTTCAAATTTGACTCTTGGAAGAAACTTTCTGGACTTGTCTCGGAAAAATTATCAAAACCTGCCGCTGGTAGTGTACAACCACCGGATGGTTCATACTTGGATTTGATAAAAAGTCTCGACAATACTCTAGCGCTAGTACCTGAGAACTATTATGTTTTTTATTGTGTTCTATCGCCTGGTGAAGCTATACGACTTGTTTCGCATGGAGACTATCTTCGAAAAACGGAAGGAGAAGTGTACATCAAAGTACACCAATATTGGTTGAGAAATCGTGTTTGGCGCATTAACAAAACCTACTTGGATGCTGTGCTACCTTCTCCGATGCCTAGTAAAACGGTTTACATGTACTGTTACACAGATATAATCGAGTATCAAGCAGTGGGAAGTACATCAGTACCGTTGCTTCGAGTTGTGGAACTCCAACAAAAGAAAAACGGAGAACTTATACGCGATAGCAGTGCATTGCAAACACCCTACTACTTGAAAACAAATCGACAACAAATTCACGAGATTTCGATTCGACTATCGGACCAGCGCGGAAAACCGTTTAATTTTGATCCGGGAGCACACGTTGTTGTCGTACTGCATTTTAAACATAGGTCGGACTAATTTATAAGCAAAGATTAATTGTGTAATAGAAAATTTTGTGAATTTGTTTTGTAAGAATGAGCGAACTAACAGAAAAAGGAAAACAAAATGCTCGCTCATTGTGTCAGTGTGCTTTTTTACTACAAATTGTTTATCGGCTAAAGCATCCAAAGCAGAGAAAAAGTTTTTTACAAACACTTTCAGAGTCGGAGATACGATGTCTAGTAGACTTTCTGTTTAATATTATTAGTGGACGTATTAAAATTAGTAACTGTAACAAAAGACGACTTGAGAAGCATCGCAGATATATACGCCAGCTTTTGGAACAGAAGACTCCAATTACTGCAAAAAGGAAAATACTTGTCCAACACGGAGGATTTTTACCTTTTTTGGCTCCAATTATTGCCGCTCTACCTGCTATAAGCACTGCGCTTGGGATAACGTCTGGAGTAGTTGGTACCGCCGCGGGAGCAGCGAATTTAATACGATCAATTCAACGAAAGTAGTAGGAATATAATGCGAACTAACGAGAGTAGTAGTTTTCAACGAATGTATCTAGTACCTGAATCTGTGTATCAATCTGCATGTCAAGGTGCAGAGCAAGGATCGTCACCAACTGCTGAGACACCTCGAAAAACTGAAGTTTTAGACGCACCGCAAGATGCTCTGGCAAAAAATATGGTGGAAATGAGAGACCAAATGGATAACTTGGACAAGGAAATGGAAAAGGAGCCAAATTACACAGCTCAATTGAAACGAAGCAGATTGGAAGACAAACTTTTAAAATTGCGCAAAGTCTATCGCACTGGAGACGAGGACAATCTGTCACTTGTTCGCAAAGGGACTACTGTAAGAAGTTCATATGCCAGCGAATCAAGGGAAATTCCTAAAGTTTTTTTACCACGTTTCGAAGCTCTCGCTCAAAACCTATTTTCGGACATGGACAAGAATGCAGAACCAATGCTGGCTAATTTGACTGATGCCGAGATACAAGATCTCATGGAATATGTTGTTCGAGACAGACCGCTTAAGCGACACGAGACTCAACCGCCTAGTGGACTAAAAACATTTTTAGACTTTCTTCGAAAACGTGGAATCGCAGCAAACCAAATCGGGCGTCATGTACGAAACGAGCTAATGTCTGCTCCAAAAACTGTTGCAAAGGAGGATCTTAGTCTGTTTGAAAATTATCAAACACTGAATTAAGTTGTTTTAAAATTACAGATTACGTTTTAACAAAATTGATTCGAGCACTATAAGCTTTTTAAAAAGGTTAATTTTTTGTTTATGAAAAATATATAGTTTAATAAGACAAACCATGTCATCTATCTTCCAAAAACTTTTGATTCGTCTCTGTGAGTTTTTTTGCATAAAATCTGAATGTGTGCCGTTTCTGGGAAAGGAGCACAACGAGGATACTGACGGAGATTCGATCGAGGCTTCGTTCTTTTGTTGCAACTGTCAAACGACTAGCATCAATCTAACTGATGATGAAGCGAGTGCGTAAGGAAATTGAAGAATTTTTGACGGATGCTTTTTTTAACTTGAACAGGCCTACTTCATTTAGTGGTAACAAGACTATACTTGTTCGTGAAGTACGTAAAAAGTTTCCACAGATTACGAACAAAGTTGCAAAGCGCGAAGTTGATAATTGGGTGCGATCAACAAATGAGCATCATTTATTTCGAAAAACACGACGAAACTTTCCAACTCCAAAAATTAGTGTGCCACCAGTTGCAAAGTTTCAGTTTCAAATCGATTTGGCAGATTTACCTCAATACAAGACGGAAAATCGAGGTTATCGTTACATACTTGTTCTTATCGACTGTTTTACTAGAGTTGTACGACTAAGACCATTGCGTACAAAGAAGCCTTCAGAAGTTAGTCAAGTATTACTAGAGATTTTTCGAAGTGGTTTTAAGCCTGTTTATTTACAAGGTGATGCTGGTATGGAGTTTCTCGGAAGAGCTACACGTCAAATGCTGAAACAGGAAGGAGTTCGATTTTTTGTTAGCCAAAGCAATTACAAGGCAAGCATGGCTGAACGATTTATCCGCTCGTTAAAGGAACGTCTATTACGATACTTTCGAGCAAAAAATTTACCTCGATGGTTTGACATTTTACCGCAATTGGAAGATAATTTCAACTCTAGTCCTCATCGATCCTTGAGTGGAGAAACACCAAAACGGGTAGAGACAGACCCGCATTTACAAGGAATTTTGTGGGACAAAATGTTTGCGAAGTCGTACACTAAAAAGAATGAGAATAAATTTAAAGTTGGTGATTGGGTTAGAATTACACGACGTCGAGGAACATTTGAAAAAGGATACACTACGACTTGGAGTAATTCAAAATATCGCATTCATCGTGTACACTTGACAGACCCGCCAATGTACGAATTAGTGGACCCTGAAGATGGATTTGAAGTGCTGAAAGGAAGGTTTAACCAAGCGGAACTAATGTTGGTAAACGAGACAGATGAAACACCTAATGAAATTGAAAAAGTTATTGAAACTGATCGAGCGAAAAATGGAAGTCGTCTGTATCTAGTAAAATGGAAAGGTATGCCAATCTCAAGAAGTCAGTGGTTAAACGAAAATGATCTTGACGCAAAGACTGCTAAACTATTTTCTAAAGTGTATAAGTAACACATGAATTGGGATTGCATGACGAAGAGAAGACTGTTGAAATGGATCCTATTTTTGCTTTTTATTCTGGTCCGAATAGATCTGCTGAAGGTGGAGGTGGATATGGCATTCCTGTTTACGAAGGTTACGGTTTTTTGTCAAATTTGGCGGACAGATTGGTGTATCCTGTACTACGCAACGCAAAGAAAGATTTCTTGGATCGTGGTCTGGAGTATTTGAAAAGTGCGACAGCAAAAATTGGTATGGGTCGGAAGCGTCACTTGGACACAGAATCGAGCGAAGAGATGTTTAATACAACTGCAGTTTCGAGACCAAAGCGAAGGAAAAGAACCAGTGGAGTGGCTATAAGCTTAGGAAAGAAGAAACGGCAAAAGAAACGACGAACAAGACAGTGTGGAAAGGGACGCGTGAACAAAAGAAAACGCAAGAAGACCGGTGGTATAGGAAAACGTCGAACTGCTACTGCAAGCAAGAAACTTTTTAGTCTGTTTGAAAAGTAGCATGAACCATTTGCTTGGACCTGATATTGCTGCTCTTAAAAGTGAATTGTCGCTATTTGATCAAAGTCCTGTTCAGTTTAGTGTTTTGGATAATCGATATACTAACATTCAACCGCAACATGGTATTACAAAAGGATCACCTATCGAATTTGAAGTTGTGCCTGCAGGCGATTTGTATTTGGATCTACAAGAAACTGTGCTCACGGTATGCTTCAGCGTTAGTGATAGTGAAGGTGAACCTATAGATGCAACGAAAAATTTTGTTTGTTTGAATAATTTGGTTATTGGAACATTGTTTGAGGACGTTCAATTTACTATTGGCGATACTGTAGTTGAAGGTGGTAGTTTTATGTATCCATACAAGGCTATGCTTCTTACATTACTGGAATATGGACATACAGCTCAGAAGGCTGGTTTACTGCCGTGGGGGTTTTACAAGGATACAGCTGGTAAAATGAATGCAACAAGTGAAAACGATGGACGAACAAAGAGGCAGGCGCTCATTGCTAACAATAGGCGGTGCACTGTATCGGGGCCGTTATTCTTGGATTTGTTTCGTCAGCCTCGGTATCTACTATCAAAGACACCACTACGGATCAAGCTCATACCGGCAAAAAGTAAATTTGTCCTGAGCGGGTCAACATTAGAAGCTGGTGCGGTTTTAAAAGACTATGAGATCAAGTTTTTGCGTGCAGAACTACGATTGCGGTTTGTTCAACCCTCGCCGAGTGTTATCAGTGCACATGCTCATGGACTTAAAAGTCACAATGCATTATATCCGCACCGAAGTCTAAGCCTTGGTACGTTTACTATACCCCGAGGATCGTCTAGCCATACGCATGAAAATTTGTTTCCTAGTGGGGTACCACGGCTTTTATTGATGGCAATCGTAAGCAACAAGGCATTCAATGGAAGCATGGACACAAATCCGTTCAACTTTGAGCATGCAAATGTGAGCAGCATTGGTGTGTTTGTGAATGGAGACTCGGTACCATCGCGTCCGCTGCAGACAAACTTTGGAGATGATTGTGTGACAGAGTATAATTTTTTGCTACAACAGCTTGGAATCTATCTACAGGGACGAGATATTGGATTTAATATGCTGGATTACGCCAATGGTTACTCAATTTTTGCATTCAGTCTTGGAAGTGAACCTGGTGTCGGACGGGGAGTGCAACTGTATAAGGAAGGAAATGTAAAACTAGAGTTACGCTTCAATGCTGCAACTAGTACCGTGTACAACGTCATATTTGGAGGTATATTTGACAAGCAACTGCAACTGACTGAACTTCGCGACATTGTTCCTGGCACAGTATGGAAGTAATTGATTCTATCCTAGATCGTGGTGTAACATGACGAAGAGAAGACTGTTGAAATGGATCCTATTTTTGCTTTTTATTCTGGTCCGAATAGATCTGCTGAAGGTGGAGGTGGATATGGCATTCCTGTTTACGAAGGTTACGGTTTTTTGTCAAATTTGGCGGACAGATTGGTGTATCCTGTACTACGCAACGCAAAGAAAGATTTCTTGGATCGTGGTCTGGAGTATTTGAAAAGTGCGACAGCAAAAATTGGTATGGGTCGGAAGCGTCACTTGGACACAGAATCGAGCGAAGAGATGTTTAATACAACTGCAGTTTCGAGACCAAAGCGAAGGAAAAGAACCAGTGGAGTGGCTATAAGCTTAGGAAAGAAGAAACGGCAAAAGAAACGACGAACAAGACAGTGTGGAAAGGGACGCGTGAACAAAAGAAAACGCAAGAAGACCGGTGGTATAGGAAAACGTCGAACTGCTACTGCAAGCAAGAAACTTTTTAGTCTGTTTGAAAAGTAGCATGAACCATTTGCTTGGACCTGATATTGCTGCTCTTAAAAGTGAATTGTCGCTATTTGATCAAAGTCCTGTTCAGTTTAGTGTTTTGGATAATCGATATACTAACATTCAACCGCAACATGGTATTACAAAAGGATCACCTATCGAATTTGAAGTTGTGCCTGCAGGCGATTTGTATTTGGATCTACAAGAAACTGTGCTCACGGTATGCTTCAGCGTTAGTGATAGTGAAGGTGAACCTATAGATGCAACGAAAAATTTTGTTTGTTTGAATAATTTGGTTATTGGAACATTGTTTGAGGACGTTCAATTTACTATTGGCGATACTGTAGTTGAAGGTGGTAGTTTTATGTATCCATACAAGGCTATGCTTCTTACATTACTGGAATATGGACATACAGCTCAGAAGGCTGGTTTACTGCCGTGGGGGTTTTACAAGGATACAGCTGGTAAAATGAATGCAACAAGTGAAAACGATGGACGAACAAAGAGGCAGGCGCTCATTGCTAACAATAGGCGGTGCACTGTATCGGGGCCGTTATTCTTGGATTTGTTTCGTCAGCCTCGGTATCTACTATCAAAGACACCACTACGGATCAAGCTCATACCGGCAAAAAGTAAATTTGTCCTGAGCGGGTCAACATTAGAAGCTGGTGCGGTTTTAAAAGACTATGAGATCAAGTTTTTGCGTGCAGAACTACGATTGCGGTTTGTTCAACCCTCGCCGAGTGTTATCAGTGCACATGCTCATGGACTTAAAAGTCACAATGCATTATATCCGCACCGAAGTCTAAGCCTTGGTACGTTTACTATACCCGAGGATCGTCTAGCCATACGCATGAAAATTTGTTTCCTAGTGGGGTACCACGGCTTTTATTGATGGCAATCGTAAGCAACAAGGCATTCAATGGAAGCATGGACACAAATCCGTTCAACTTTGAGCATGCAAATGTGAGCAGCATTGGTGTGTTTGTGAATGGAGACTCGGTACCATCGCGTCCGCTGCAGACAAACTTTGGAGATGATTGTGTGACAGAGTATAATTTTTTGCTACAACAGCTTGGAATCTATCTACAGGGACGAGATATTGGATTTAATATGCTGGATTACGCCAATGGTTACTCAATTTTTGCATTCAGTCTTGGAAGTGAACCTGGTGTCGGACGGGGAGTGCAACTGTATAAGGAAGGAAATGTAAAACTAGAGTTACGCTTCAATGCTGCAACTAGTACCGTGTACAACGTCATATTTGGAGGTATATTTGACAAGCAACTGCAACTGACTGAACTTCGCGACATTGTTCCTGGCACAGTATGGAAGTAATTGATTCTATCCTAGATCGTGGTGTAACAGATCGCTTCCTTCGCAATGTTGTATCGAAATTGTGCGCACATTTTTTAAATGTTGTATTTCTTGGTGTTTTTCCTCAAAACTTTGTTGGTGGACTTAGACGCTTACCTTTAGACGGTAAAGACTATTTTTTTATCGTTAATACTGACGTCTCCAACCTGCCCGGAAAACATTGGGTATGCGTTTGGGTTTATGGTCATCGAGCAGGTCGCGGTAGCAAACGACTTGGTGAATATTTTGATTCTCTTGGTCTACTACCATTGCCAAGAATAGCAAAATGGCTAGGAAAAGAATGTGAAAATTCGAAAAATTGGTGTTATAGTCGCTTTGCTATCCAAGACCCACAGAGTGGAAGTTGTGGATTTTGGGTAATTTTTTATATTTTTCATAAGTTGACTACCAGAGGAAACCTAGAGTGTTTTATTAGAAGCGTTTTTAAACGGAATATAATTCGCACTGGTTCGTTTCGATACTTGTATGGTAAATTACGCAATTTTGTTTTACGAGTGCTGCCTCAATATTTGTAGACTCGCTAATTTGTGCGTCAAATTGTGTTTGTATCTAGTTGAAATATACAATACTGCTTGAAAAGAAGAATTTAAATGCGTTAAGTTATACGCGAAATAAGCTTTGTGTCAAATTGAATTTTGGTTGGGCTTGTAATTAGCAGCATTCATTGCGGATAGAATTTAGGTGGATAGACAGGTGTTTGCGTAAAAGTGATTCAGCTAATTGGTTAATTCATTGCGTAAAAGCTAGTTTGCGTGCACGGCAAATTTCAGACTCTGCCATTTTTTGGGCCTGTACTTACTATGTATTTCGCCATAAGGAAATCGGCTTTGTGTCAAAAAAACGTATACTATTTCTGCCTGACTGCAGCCTACAGCCGCCCTCGGTCACCCCGTCTCTCTCTCTCTCTCTGTGCAGCTGCCGGTAAGTTCCTATTACTAATTTGTGCTCTAATTGCCTTTGCTTATCCGGGGTTTGCCTATTTTCCATTGTCTGATTAGAGAGCTGAGTCAATTGTGATACCGTAACTTTCTGCTGTATTTTATTCAATAGTGAAGCCGCCTAATTGCCTGATTCTTTGCCTAAGGGCCTAAATATTAACTATTAACTAACCCCATCATTATTCACTCTTTCACCATCATTTCACTCATGGCTTGCTAAGCCTTTCTCCCGGGGTGGCAAAGCATAAGGAAGTTGGGTAAGCTAATGGCCTCTCCCCGTGCACAGCCCGCCTGTGAGTGCGTGCTGCGGGGCCGTGTGTGCGGGCAGTAGAGGGGATTAGCGAGTCTTGGCACAGAATGGCAGTAGGAAGGTTGCAACCCCATGCTGACGCGTCCCTTCGCCCTGAGCAATCTAACCTATAGACAGTACATGTTCGTCTCATACTACTCTTAGTAATCAAAGTCGCAAGTTAGCCTCGCTCACAGCCACAAAGGATCCCCTGCTGAGAAATCCTCCAGATTGAGCCCAGAGTTCCCGATCATGCCCCAAGCAGAGTCCCTGTACTCGGCTGCATGTGTCTCCCCTGTTAGCCTAAATCTCCTGGTAACGATCCCAGGCGGGGCTCTAGCCTCGAGAGGTCTGGTAGAAAGATCCAGGTGCGCCAGGTCACATAGAGTGGTGGCAGCCACTCGGTCATACTATGACCGAGTGACCAACTATTGCACCTTGGCTACAGATGGGGTCCATGTGGGCCCTTGGCCCTCTGGTCACAAAGCGCTACCAAAGCTATCAATCATGTGGGCGGGACAGTCTGGTGCTGGAGGTACGTCAGGCCATTGCCCGGTCATAGGCAGCCTACGGTCATTGCCCCCTCTAGTCATGCGTTCGTCTCTCTACGGAGCGGACAGGCGACAAGGGCGGTTACATCACATAGACCAATAATCCTCTATTATAACACCAACAGAGATCACTAGTCCTCTAATAAAAAAATTCAATAAATGCCCTCAAACTGTGATGGAGGATTTGACAAAAATTTTACAATTTTTTTTTACAATTCAATCACATTTTATCTAATATCAAATACTCTTAAGTAACAACTGACAGAACAATTTTAGTAACAATTTTAGAAAGGCTGCTGGCCTTCGCCTTGCCAGTTTTTTTTTAGTTTAAAAACTTCATAAAACTCTTAGATTTTGGGGAAATGTCAGCAAACAATCAAACGAGAATATTTTGTTATCAAAATGTCAAATGCCCTTACACTAAAAAGCAGAAAGACAGTCTGCAACTGATTACAACGGTCGGGTGTGAATTATTTCAAATATATGCTGTTGTTTGTGTGGTCTCTCACTCTCACTCTCACTGTGGCTCTATGTCTACTTCGAGTATCAATGTGAGAGCCAAATAACTGAGGCGGCGGATTCAACTGAGTTTTCCTGATGAGGCAAACACTTGATGGTAACTTACAGACCGTTGTACGCTCGTAGTTGATGGTCACAATCTCGAGATGTTATCTTACAAAATATAATGGGCCCGTTCTATAAAGCCATCGTAAGATAAGATCGTTCTCAGATCCTATCTCCGCAGTGTAAAAGTTCCGACATACGATCGAACTTACGCTACGACAGCTTTATAGTACGACCTTAATGTCTACAGATGGTATTCCAAACAAGGAGCTCGTTCAATTCAAGTTATAGTGGGTTCTGGTTGTTTGGGTGAACCGAAGGTTCAGTCTATTGTGGAGAAAGGGTTGTTTGTCAATTCAATTTCAGTGGGTCAAGTTATTAGCTTTGGTATTTGGGTTGAGACCCAAACTGTTTCAATCAAAAGTAATTCTTAGATAGCTGACAGAAGCTAATAGAGGCGAAGGCGAGACAGGCAAAAAGAGGGCAAAAAAGGAGGCGAAGGGAGGCAAAGAGAGGGAGCGAGCTTCTTGCTTGGTTGACATAGGTTTTTATAGTACTTTTCGGTCTTGATCGCATTGGGTGGTACATAACTACTTTTCATTGGTTGAGGTTGAGGTCGTGTCCTCAACTTTTGCTAGTTGGAGCGCGTTCATTGGTTGGAAATACATTCAAACTGGATTGAAGCTTTCAGGGCCAAAATGAATCACTTCAGGTGCCCGGCCGGTCCGAGACCGTATTCACGGCGCCAGATTTTAGCTTCTTGACAGGAGGCGGCAGCAGTAGCGCTTCGTTCTCGGGTCTGGCGTAATGAATCAGTTGGTTTTAGTTTTCGTCTCTTTCCCTTTGATAAAGGCCCACTTTTCTGTTAAACAGTTTTTTTCTTTTCTCTTAGACACTAAGATTGGCACAAAAGCCCCAGTTCTATTCCTAAATTGTCGCAATCCAAGGCCGGGGCCCGGCACTCTTAATCCCTTATTTCATTTTCGTGGATCTTTATGCTTTTAACTTGCCGTTTTTTAACTTGTGTCTAATAAAATATCGAGGTCATTAATTCGTTAATAACTGGCACCATTCCATAGTTAGTTTGCAGGAGTCCCGCAGCTAGAGAGGAAGCGAGCAGGCAGGCCCATTCCGCTGTCCCCTGAGCAGTCAGGCACATTCCGCTGTCCCCTGAGCAGGCAGGCACATTCCGCTGTCCTGAGCAGGCAGGCACATTCCGCTGTCCCCTGAGCAGGCAGGCACATTCCGCTGTCCCCTGAGCAGTCAGGCACATTCCGCTGTCCCCTGAGCAGGCAGGCACATTCCGCTGTCCTGAGCAGGCAGGCAGGCACATTCCGCTGTCCCCTGAGCAGTCAGGCACATTCCGCTGTCCTGAGCAGGCAGGCACATTCCGCTGTCCCCTGAGCAGGCAGGCACATTCCGCTGTCCCCTGAGCAGGCAGGCACATTCCGCTGTCCCCTGAGCAGGCAGGCACATTCCGCTGTCCTGAGCAGGCAGGCACATTCCGCTGTCCCCTGAGCAGGCAGGCACATTCCGCTGTCCCCTGAGCAGGCAGGCACATTCCGCTGTCCCCTGAGCAGGCAGGCACATTCCGCTGTCCCCTGAGCAGTCAGGCACATTCCGCTGTCCCCTGAGCAGGCAGGCACATTCCGCTGTCCCCTGAGCAGGCAGGCACATTCCGCTGTCCCCTGAGCAGGCAGGCACATTCCGCTGTCCCCTGAGCAGGCAGGCACATTCCGCTGTCCCCTGAGCAGGCAGGCACATTCCGCTGTCCCCTGAGCAGGCAGGCACATTCCGCTGTCCCCTGAGCAGGCAGGCACATTCCGCTGTCCCCTGAGCAGGCAGGCACATGCTCACACAGGGTGCACAGCAGTCCCGGCTTTCTTATTGTCAGGCATGCACACAAACTGTGCCTTGGGGGTTGGTTGAAGTTTCAGACGCGATAGCTGTTAAGCGTAAGCCTGTCAGTCAGGCGGGCACTCACCCGTGACGGAAGAGATCATCGTCAGGACGCTGAATCTCAACAGCTCTCTCGGTGTGCTTGAAAGCGGCGACAGGCAAATGCGCAGTCACAACACTGAGCACAGCTTGCTGCTGCTCGCCAGGCGCTGCGGGCTGGAGTGACAGTGACTTCAAAGTGATAAAAGCACTGTGCAAATAATTTGCTATTACGAGCCACTGACTTATTTATTATTTATTGCAAGGGCCGCTAAGTAGTAGTAGTAGTAAGTTGGCTCAGGCAAGAAGCCTGTTTGGCCAGTATATTTCTGTGTATTTAAGTTATTTTAGCATTAGTTGTTTAATTACGATTAAGTTCAAAAGGTTAAATTTGTTCAAAAGGTTAAATTTTTACACGAGTTACGATGCGAGTTACGATATTTGTAAAATTATTAAGGTATTTGAAAGAGCGTTTTTTGTAAAAAGATATAGTATTTTGCAAGCGCGCAATATTTCAAAGCGTGAAAAACGAACGAAAAATGAACAAAAACGAACTTCGAAAGAAATTTACGTTAAACGAATAGCGACGATTTAAATAGGTATTAGATAGGAAACTAATTAAATATTAATTAAATGCTAATTAAATAGGAAATTAAAAAGGCAGTAAATGAATAAACAAAAGAAAAGCGGATTTATTTCACTGCTGATATGTCTGTTTCAGTTTGCATAACTGTTTTAGCTATTCATGACTTCATATATTTTAGCTACACCAGTGAGCTCTTTTCTGACTCTTTTTTCATTTGTAGCATATCCTAACTTGTGTACTTGCTTGTCATTTAAGAGGTACTGACAGAAGTATTTTTTTCTGATCTTTTCAGTTTGAGGACATTCGGTCAAGTAGTGTAGGATATCGGAACCATTTCTCGCTCCACACAGTCTACATGCTTCATGAGAGAAAATGTTGGGTGTAATTTCGCATTTCAGTTTTAGGAGGGTTGTTAAGAATTTTTTGTTTCTAAAAGTGCATGGAAAGTAATCTGAAAGGTCGGGCCTGCAGATTTTTTTGTAGAGATAGGCGTTTTTGTAGAGTTTAATATGTTGCTGATTCTCTAGCTTTTGGCTAAGTTCTCTTTCTCTGTGTATCTTGAGGTGCTTTTTCACTAGGTATTTCTCGTTATTAAAGCTTTGGGAAAGTTTATCTTCAGTTAGTGCTTTTAAGTCTATACTTTCCAGTTTCTTTAGTACATTTGTTTTCCATGGATTTTTTTGGCTGGTGTTTGAGTAGAAAATTTCTAGAGTCGTTTGGCAGAGTTTTTTGTGTCTAATCTTCAGCCAGTAGATAAGGTAGGTTTTAGCGATTCGTTGAGAGATTGGAGTAAGCTCAAGTTCTGATGATATCACACTGTTGCTAGCAAATTTTAGTAGATTGAGGAGATATTTGTAGAACTTCAGCTGAATATTATCAATAGCTTTTGTATCAGACATGGTAGCCAGAGGGCCCCAGAGCTCACAACCGTAAGTGATAACGGGGGTAACAAGCGCGTCAAATAGTCTGCGAATGAGTGTGATGTCTAGGGACGTATTCTTTACCCTATGGAGTAGGGAAAACATGGCTGTATATCCCTGCTTAGTTTGGTGTTCAATACATTTTTTAAAGCTGTTTTTTGGTTCAAAAATAATTCCCAGGTATTTAAATTCATTTACTTCCTCTATTTCTTGGTTGTCGTAGTATATTTTTGTAGCAATGCTTTCTGCGTCGTTTTTTTGTCTGGTATTGCCCTGCATGAACTTTGTTTTGCTTGCATTTACTTTCAAGTAATTTTGTTTGCAGTAATTTTCCATAGTCGTAAATGTGTCTTGAAGTTCGTCTTTGTTTTTAGCTAGAATGGCTTGATCGTCTGCAAAGAGTAGGATGAGTGGGAAAGCAGATCTCGTAAGAGAGCGCCTAGCGCTAGAGAGTTCAAGATATTCAACAATGTCGTCAATATATAGTTCAAAAAGGATGGTAGAGAGAGGGTTGCCTTGAAGAACAGCTTTTGATATTGGGATTGGCTGGGTTTCATCATCATCATCATCATTTTTTAGAATGAAGCAGGCATTTTTATGCATGTTCTTGATAAGTTCCGTCATTTGACCTTTAATACCCTGGTTATCCGTTTTGTGCCAGAGGGTCGGTTGATTTAAGCTATCGAAGGCTTTTTCATAGTCAACAAATCCAATAAAGAGTTCTTCTTTGTTGTAGATGGATTGGTTTATAATGTTGTAAAGATTAAAACATTGGTCGATTGTGCTGTGATTGGGCTTGAAACCGTATTGGTATTTTGATATAAGATTGTTTGCGTATGCTAGGTTTTCGAGTCTGGATTTAATAATTTGGCAAAAGAGCTTGCCAAGAATTGGTTGAATGCAGATTCCTCTGTAATTGTTGGGGTCGGCACTGCTGCCTTTGTTTTTATAAATCGGATGAAGTGTATTTGTTATCCAACTAGTTGGGAAGGTTCCTTGTTTGAGTGCTTCGTTGAAAAGTGAGCATAGGAGGTCAGCAAGTTCGTTCTCGAGGTATTTGAGTGTTTCTACATATACTTTATCGTGCCCAGGTGCTTTGTCAGTTTTGAGCTTTTTAATATGTTTTATAACTTCTTCTTTGGTGAATGGGGCATTGAAATCCTCTAAATCAGCCAGAATAGGGTTGTCAAGGTGAAGATTGTATGAAAGTCTAATGCTGCTGTCTTGTTCAGTTACAAGATTTTGAAAGTGTATGATAAATTTTTCATCAATTGTTACTCTGTTGTTTGAGGGATTTGGTGTTTTTAATAAGTTCCAAAGTTGTTTTGTATCGTTTTGAATAAAGGCTTGGTTGATCATGTTGTCTGCACAGAGAGTTGTTTCAAATTTCCATGAAGTGAGCTTTTTTTCGTATGCTTTTTTTGAGTTGTACTTTGCTTGAGAGGTTGTTGGGAGTAGGGAAGGTTTTATATCTTCTGCAGGCATGTCTAGCAGCGTTTCTTAAATCTTTAAGGAAGCGAGGCAGTGTTGAGCATAGTGGGTTCTTTATCTCTACTGTGATGTTGTTTTGAATTTGTCTAACTTTTCTACTTAATTCATTTATAAAAGCTGGGTTTTGTATGTCTAGATTTGTGATTTTGTCATTCATGTTTTTCAGGTCATTTGCGAAGTTATTGATATGTTTTTCTTGTTGCAGGTTGGGTTTATGTGACTTTTTTAGGACTCTGTATCTCGTTTTCGAGTTATTGGTTGCTTGTTTAGTTTCTGTGATTTCCTCTGTGAATTCACTTGATAGGGAGAGCACTATTTGGTTGTGGTCGCTAAAGTAGGTGTGGTTCTTTACTTTAAAGTCTTCAAGGTGTTGGAGTAAGCTGGTAGAGACGAAACAGAGATCTATAACAGAGGAACCAGATTTTGAGAGAAAGGTGAATTCACCATTTGTGTCTGATAATGATCTACCATTGATTAGATGCAGGTTGTATGAGTCAGCAATCTGGTTAAGTAGTCTACCATTTTTGCAGGTTTTCTTGTCTTGGCTTTGTCTAGTAAGTGAGATGTTTTTTGCTCTGGTGGTATATATTGAATTTAAATCTATGTACGAGGTATTGTATATATGAGCATTGAAGTCTCCAATAAGGAAGATGTTTTCTTCGGAGTGGTAAGCATCCAGGAGAATTGTTAACTGTTCCCAATTTTCTTCTTCATAATATTTTGAAGACAGTGGGGGTATATAGGCGTTTATTAAGGTAAAGCTTTTGTTTTTATCCTTTTTGTGTTTAAAATTTAGTGTCAAGAAGTTTTTATAATGTTTGAATGATTCTGAATGATTCTGTAACGCTAGTAGTAAGAGACGCAAAATTTAAAATCCATTAACGACATAAGGAATCTGTTCCCAGGATCAGGTGAAACCAGGTTGTGTTTGGCACCTGCTGGCTGGCACTGCATAGATAGCGGGTGGCCCATCTAAATGCTGTTTTAATTTTAAGATCTGCGGCCCTATGAGATAGAAGCAAAAATTGTCCACTTATGCCACTTACCTTTACTGCAGCTCCAGCAGAAGAGGTCAGTCCATCTCCATTTTCTACGTCCCTCATGTCCACGTCGCCTGAGACAGAGTCGCACGACATTTGCGACGGGGCTCGCTTTCGCTTTTGTCGATTCTTGCCTCCTCTTCCTCCTCTCTTCTCTCCCTCCTCTCTCTTCTCTCCCTCCTCTCTCTTCTCTCCCTCCTCTCCCTTCTCTCTCTCCTCTCTCTTCTCTCTCTCCTCTCCCTCCTCTCTCTCCTCTCCCTTCTCTTCTCTCTCTCCTCTCCCTCCTCTCTCTCCTCTCCCTCCTCTCCCTTCTCTCTCTCCTCTCTCTTCTCTCTCTCCTCTCCCTCCTCTCTCTCCTCTCCCTTCTCTTCTCTCTCTTCTCTCCCTCCTCTCTTCTCTCCCTCCTCTCTCTTCTCTCCCTCCTCTCCCTTCTCTCTCTCCTCTCCCTCCTCTCTCTCCTCTCTCTCCTCTCCCTCCTCTCTCTCCTCTTCTCTCTCTTCTCTCCCTCCTCTCTTCTCTCCCTCCTCTCTCTTCTCTCTCTCCTCTCTCTCCTCTCCCTCCTCTCTCTCCTCTTCTCTCTCTTCTCTCCCTCCTCTCTTCTCTCCCTCCTCTCTCTTCTCTCCCTCCTCTCCCTTCTCTCTCTCCTCTCTCTCCTCTCCCTCCTCTCTCTCCTCTCTCTCCTCTTCTCTCTCTTCTCTCCCTCCTCTCTTCTCTCCCTCCTCTCTCTTCTCTCCCTCCTCTCCCTTCTCTCTCTCCTCTCTCTCCTCTCCCTCCTCTTTCTTCTCTCTCTCCTCTTGAAGGCGGGCACTGGGCGGCAAAGCTGTCGTCATTCTCTGGGCCCGCCGGTCTGAGGGAGTTTTTGGGCAAATAAAGGCGACAATCAACACGCAGTCAGAGAGAAACGCCCATTCCGCTGATCCCTGAGCAGACACACACGCTCACACAGGGAGTACAGCTCGTGCACACCAACTGTGCTTTGGGGGTTGGCTCTCAAATGGGCGAGAATTGCACAAGCCACCGGCCAGCCGGTCAGTCAGCCGGGCGGGCACTCACCCGGGACAACAGTGATCGTAGGCGGTGCGCAATTCCTTCAAGCCCTTCGGACCCAGGCGATACAATAGCTTTTTCTTGTGACGGGTAGCCGCCTCCACAGACTGGAAGGCCGGGTCGCTACTTTTTGATGAGCTGCTCAGGCACGACCTGTTAGAGAATCCCCGGAATGAATGTATTCATAAAGTCATAGTCATCGACTATCAACAGACCTATAAGAAAGGCAAAACATATCGTAATTTATTCTTTCGGTAACGCCTGCCTCCTAAAGAATTTCAGAATCCAAGTAGTGCTTTGGTTGTCTATTCATAAATAAAGTTTCATGAATAGTCAGAAGGAATAAAGCTAAGAAAATGCTTGCTCAAAAAACTTTTACCAATTGCTTTAGAGTCTGTTTTTTAATTTGAAGTGAAGGGTATTAGAAAAATTGTTTATATATTGCAACAGGGCATACAACTCACTTAATCGCGTCAGTAACGGCGCTAAATGACGTGGTCTTATTTCCCTTCAACAGAGCCCACAGCTTGCCAACAATCTTCGTGTGCCTTGGTAGAAAGCAGAAGTGCACAGGCTCGGAGTCAGTCAGACTCCCTGGCTCATATTCGCAACGCTGCTTTTCCGAATCGCAGAACTGAACCAACCGATTCGGCAGCCAACGCTTTAGCGATGGCAGCTGGTCACAGAGCAGCAGTAAAACTATGACCCGGTGGAGGTAAGGGTAATTCCCCTCCGATTCTCTGAAAACTGTAGGGTTTAACGATTATTTTTGCATCAGACCAAGGACTAATACGGATAGACAAGCAGGTGCGCATGCCACAGACAAAGGTCATCAAGGATCACAGGTAAATATTGCTCAGAGTTGATTTACCTTCCTTGCCAAGACGCCGAATTTCCCCAACAGCTGTCTCGAGGCACTCGAAAGTGGCGTCATGCAAATCCGCAGCCACAAGACTGGGCTGCTTGCCATTGCCAGGTGCTGCGGGCTGGAGTGACAGTGACTTCAAAGTAATGCAAGATGATAATTAGGTACTATTATGTAAACTTAAGCTTATAATGTGGAGTCTCTACTTATCCTCTTGCTTGTGCTCTCCTATCCCAGGTCCATTTTTGTCACTCTTTTCCAAACCCAGCTTTCTGGTGTCACTGTGAGTAGAATGACGTATTATTTGTGTACATATTGTGTACATAGGTTACTCGGACTCCACTTTATGAGCTTAAGTTGACAGGCCCTTTGAAGTCAGTATTTTGAAGAGTAATTTCCCCTCCTGGACTTCCAATGATCCGAGTCCGAGCACTTTTGTGTAGAGATAGCGGGTGGCCCATCTCTAGTTGTTTTAGTTTTTAGATATGCGACAAACTATGAGATGGAAGCGAAATTGTGCACTCACCGGAACCGGAGCTTCAGCTGAAGGGGTCTGCTGATCTCCATTTTCTTCGACGTCTTGCATTTCCAGCTGCTTACCAGGTACTGTGGGCTGGAGTGACAGTGACTTCAAAGTAATACAGAACTTTGCAAATAATTTGCTATTGACAGTGCTTATTTATTGTAAGGGCCGCTAGTAGCAAGGGACGCAAAATTCAATAAATTATCAAAGTTTGAAGCAATTTTTGAATTTTCAGTAAAAAATGCACTAGCGATATAAGGAATCTGTTTTTTTGAAACGAACAATACGTGATTTCTTCGCATGGACTTCCCAGGATCATGTGAAACCAGCTTGTGTTTTGTACCAGTTGGCTGGCACTGCATAGATAGCGGGTGGCCCATCTAAATGCTGATTTAGTTTTAAGATCTGCGGCCCTAACTATGAGATGGAAGCAAAATTGTGCACTCACCGGTACAGACTGATCTCCATCAGTCACATTTTCGCTTGAAAGCTCATGAGTAAGAGCTTGGCTGCTGTTCTGGGCTTCTGCGCTCTGGCAGAGGGATAACTCGTCAAAACGAATATTGAAAGCGTCCAAACAATGCATCACCCCCTTCTCATCGTTTCTCGGAATAGGCGATAAATTGGAAACTAGAATGTTAGTTTCAGGACCCAATGATGCAACTCCAGCAGACGGAACCTCAGTTTGAATCTGAACATCATTTACAGTCTGAAATGCAACAAGTAAAATGTGATAAGTACAAGGAACCATAACTATGTTCGTTGGCAATAAATAATTAAATGCAATTTCCATTACCGGCATTGAGGGCCCATTGTCATCCTCAGACAGAAGCCCGCCATCAACAGTGGTCTTGTCTAAAGGCTGCCTCACAAGACGGGCCTGGAAAAGTGGCAATCGAGGAAAGTAACTCGCTTGGAATGACGGAACAACCATGACGCCAAATCAGTAAAATGCACAGCAGTCTGAAACTTACTGCATCCCTGAGCCTGTCGACTTCTTGACCGTCTACAAGAGGCTGCCACTCTTTGGGATTCTGACCACTGCCGGGCTGCGATTCGCTCAGATCCACGCTCGGTATCGCTGGCAAAGTGCTCTTGGCTTTTTTCTCGGACTAAAACAGCGGTGCGGTTTGCAAGCAAGTCAGAGAAAGTAAAAGTCAGGGGAAAAGCAAAATGATGCTGTAGGAGCCGTGGGAGCAGCTATGGCTATCTGATGCTTCAGTGGGAGCAGCTATGGCTATCTGATGCTTCAGTGGGAGCAGCTATGGCTATCTGATGCTTCAGTGGGAGCAGCTATGGCTATCTGATGCTTCAGTGGGAGCAGCTATGGCTATCTGATGCTTCAGTGGGAGCAGCTATGGCTATCTGATGCTTCAGTGGGAGCAGCTATGGCTATCTGATGCTTCAGTGGGAGCAGCTATGGCTATCTGATGCTTCAGTGGGAGCAGCTATGGCTATCTGATGCTTCAGTGGGAGCAGCTATGGCTATCTGATGCTTCAGTGGGAGCAGCTATGGCTATCTGATGCTTCAGTGGGAGCAGCTATGGCTATCTGATGCTTCAGTGGGAGCAGCTATGGCTATCTGATGCTTCAGTGGGAGCAGCTATGGCTATCTGATGCTTCAGTGGGAGCAGCTATGGCTATCTGATGCTTCAGTGGGAGCAGCTATGGCTATCTGATGCTTCAGTGGGAGCAGCTATGGCTATCTGATGCTTCAGTGGGAGCAGCTATGGCTATCTGATGCTTCAGTGGGAGCAGCTATGGCTATCTGATGCTTCAGTGGGAGCAGCTATGGCTATCTGATGCTTCAGTGGGAGCAGCTATGGCTATCTGATGCTTCAGTGGGAGCAGCTATGTCTATCTGATGCTTCAGTGGGAGCAGCTATGGCTATCTGATGCTTCAGTGGGAGCAGCTATGGCTATCTGATGCTTCAGTGGGAGCAGCTATGGCTATCTGATGCTTCAGTGGGAGCAGCTATGGCTATCTGATGCTTCAGTGGGAGCAGCTATGGCTATCTGATGCTTCAGTGGGAGCAGCTATGGCTATCTGATGCTTCAGTGGGAGCAGCTATGGCTATCTGATGCTTCAGTGGGAGCAGCTATGGCTATCTGATGCTTCAGTGGGAGCAGCTATGGCTATCTGATGCTTCAGTGGGAGCAGCTATGGCTATCTGATGCTTCAGTGGGAGCAGCTATGTCTATCTGATGCTTCAGTGGGAGCAGCTATGGCTATCTGATGCTTCAGTGGGAGCAGCTATGACTATCTGATGCTTCAGTGGGAGCAGCTATGTCTATCTGATGCTTCAGTGGGAGCAGCTATGGCTATCTGATGCTTCAGTGGGAGCAGCTATGACTATCTGATGCTTCAGTGGGAGCAGCTATGGCTATCTGATGCTTCAGTGGGAGCAGCTATGGCTATCTGATGCTTCAGTGGGAGCAGCTATGGCTATCTGATGCTTCAGTGGGAGCAGCTATGGCTATCTGATGCTTCAGTGGGAGCAGCTATGGCTATCTGATGCTTCAGTGGGAGCAGCTATCCACATGTGATGCTTCAGTGGGAGCAGCTATCCACATGTGATGCTTCAGTGGGAGCAGCTATCCCCATGTGATGCTTCAGTGGGAGCAGCTATCCACATGTGATGCTTCAGTGTGAGCAGCTATCCACATGTGATGCTTCAGTGGGAGCAGCTATCCACATGTGATGCTTCAGTGGGAGCAGCTATCCACATGTGATGCTTCAGTGGGAGCAGCTATCCACATGTGATGCTTCAGTGGGAGCAGCTATCCACATGTGATGCTTCAGTGGGAGCAGCTATCCACATGTGATGCTTCAGTGGGAGCAGCTATCCCCATGCTTCAGTGGAATTTGACTCCATTTTTGTGCTTATGATATAAGTATTATAGATATAGTTTAGATTAAGCTTTTTTATTTAAATGTTAGAATGCAGTCCTAAATGTCTCATTCAAAATATTTATAGTTCTTACTGGCATGGCAGCTGGCAGTGGTTCTGATTTTGAATTCGCCTCGCTAGATGACCAGGGCCCATTGTCCAGAACTTTTGAGATGGTTTTACAGTCCTAATTAAAAAAAATAATTAATTTGTATGTAGGTAATATATTGTAAATATAACACTAAATAAACTATATAGCTTACAAGAAAGACAAGAAAATTAAACTTACAAGTTCTGGAAGTTTACTGTTTTTTGGTGTATACAGAAATTTATTAACAAACTTTTTGTCTGTGATATAAACACTGTAGTCAACATTACCAACTATGCGATAACCAGTGTCCATTCTGTTTAGTGTCCAAAAATACTGAACTTTTGCTCAGTAATTCAAATTATATGTTAGAAATATAGACGTATGCACTGAACCTAAAATTAGGCACTAGTTTTTTAAAGCTATGTCAAAGATAGGCCTTTAGGAAATAGGGGCCTAGGGATAGCTCATTTAATTAATGAATCAGAATGGGCCATTCAATAATAGATATAGCATAATTTCATTTATTATATAACAAAGATAATAGGTTATAGCATTTAAAAGTATTCATAGTACTTTTTGATTAAAAGTAACTAGCAATCTAGTGCTTTCCCTTTGGGATAGCCAATAAGCAAGGAGCAAAAATTATTTCTGCAAATCCATTAAAAAGCACATTTTCTTAAGTACCAATTGATTTTTCAGTTTTATAAATCACCTTATTTAAGTATAAATAGTCATAAACAAAAATTTTATTATGAATCTCTATTTTCTAAAATCAACAAAAAGGACATAACAAAATAAAAGCTTCACAAAAAGCAGGCATTCCTCTAAATAAAAAGCATCCCCCAGACAGAAAATATCTCTCCAAATAGCAACTATCAGAGAGCAAGCATCTCTCAGATAGCAAGTATCCCTAAATAACAAGCAACCCTAGATAGCAGGAATCCTTAAATAGCTAGCATCCATACATGCACAACCCCCTGATTTATACTAGCCATGCGACTTACCTGTGAAATAAACCTAAAGCAAAAATTGATGCAATTTTGGGTAAATGGCAGGAGTAACTATGACTGTCTTTTTAAGGCTAAATACTTTATCATCTAATATTAGCTGATAATGCCATCATGCCAATAATGCCGTCTGTCAGAATAAAAAATCAATTTTCTTAAATTTCATGTGGTTGTCTTGTAAAAAACTAGTATTACATCTATATTTTTGGGTGGGTATTTTTGCAACTCACCCCTGATCCATCACACTTTACGATGGCAGGATTAACCAGGTCTGCCAGCAGTTTCGCATTTATGTCAGCATCCTTTAGTTCAGATAGCAAATACCTCCCCTGAGAACAAGCACCCCCTTCAAAAGTAGGCACCCCCATAAATAGCAAGCATCCCAATAGCAAACATTCTCTAAATAGCAACTATCCCCTCAAATAGCAAGTAGCTATTGTAACAATTTTTTTCAGCTAGTGCAATAATCCTTTTCTCAACAAGTGCAAAATTTCTTTCTTCATGTTGTACAATCATCCCTTTTAAAGTTAGTACAATAATCCATGTCTTAAAACAACAACATAATATGCAGTTTGCGTCACAAGGCGCGCCTCAAGGCCAGGTCGCAAATGAACGCCACACCGCCAGCCGAATCTAAGGTGCCGGCGTCAGCCAGCAGGCAGTCGACGAAACGCCAAGTGCACGCCTGCCCCCGCCGGTGGGGTGCCTGCAGCGTCAGCAGCACCTCCTGCATTGGTTCTGGGCAGTACGACTTGGCGCAGATGATGTGGCCTGCCAGCTGGGGTCGCCAATGGCACAGCAGGTCACTTGGACGGATCAGGCTGGCACAGCGATACAAAGCCGCGTTGGTCACTCACTCGTAGCCAATCCAGCGTGCTCCGCGTCAACTTGTTGCTCGAGCGAATCCGTCAGCGTCCAAGTTTCGGCATTGTACAGCAGGACGGTCTCAATCACCACCTGGAACAACGGTGCCCTCTGGCAGTCAGGTAAGGCCTCGAACTGTAGGACTGCCCTCACAGAACGAAAGGCAGCCCAGGCAAGCCGCGGTACGCCGCAAATCCTCGCGGACGCCGGGAACCAGACCACCCGAGGTAGACAAACTGCTGACAATGCGGAAGCTCTGTCGCCTGTCTATCAGCGCCTTGGCACAAAATCGCAGCCTCGATGTCGTCTGGCACGCAGAGCACGATGGTCTCTGCTGTCGTCTATCAATGCTCTGACGGGGCGAAAGCGGCACATTCCGCTAAACCTGGCAGGCGAATCTGCGGACGAGTGCAGGAACAAGCTGGATGAGTTATTTGCCACCATTGTCAACGCGCCGCCACCCCCGATGCCAGACAGTCTGACGCTGCCGCCGGAGATGCCGTTGCCGGCAGAGGAGAGCTTCAGTCTAGCACCAGTCAGCACAGCCGACGTTGTGAGGCTCGCCTAACAGTCACCGGGCGGGAAAGCGCTGGGTCCAGACGAGGTGCCCATCGAGGCGCTGCGCATCCACTGTGTGGCCAGTGAGGTCACCAGAGTGATGAATCTTCGGTGACGAATGGACACGGTGCACATCATCGCAGTTCCTAAGAAGCCGGGTACCACAAGGCTTGAGGAGCATCGAGGTATCTGCCTTCAGTCCTGCGCTGCGAATTTGTTCAACCGGATGCTATTATCGCGATTGCAGCCCGTGCTGGATCCGTACCTGCGTCCTGAGCAGAACGGCTTCCGGCCCCATCGCGGCACAGTGACGCAGATCCTGGCTCTTCGACGAGGAAGCACGGATACGCCAGTCGATCCTAATTGTTATATTCATAAATTTCAAGAAGGCATTCGACTCGGTCGTCACGTCTGTGCTCCCAAAGGTGCTCCGTGCGTACAACTTGCCAGAGCAGCTGAGTTCCGCCAACACGGTGATGTACCGTGATACGAAAGCTGCTGTTTCAACACCGGACGGCATATCGGACTTCTTTGAGACATCCTCCAGGGTACTTCAGGGAGATACGCTTGCGCCATTCCTGTTCGTTCTGGTGCATGACTGGGTGCTGCGGACCGCTCTTCCTACCAATGACGACGGCTTTCTGTTGCGGCGACGCGTGGGTCAACGTCAACTGGAGAGGCGGCTCAGTGTGCTTGGCTACGCCGATGACCTCGCTCTGCTGTCCTCAATTGTCGAGGGCGCCCAGCGACAACTGGACAAGCTAGTTTCTGTTGCGGCGAGTGTCGGCCTGGTGGTCAACATGCAGAAGACCGTCGTGCTCTGCGTGCCATGTCTTAGCTAGTGCAATAATCCCTTTTTCATCAAGCGCAATAATCTTTTTTATCTAGTGTAGTATAATATAGCTTTTTGCAGCCCATTTGGGCTTGCGCGCGTTGAATTTAATCCAAGATACGTTTGCCAACGTAACGGAGCTTTTGTCTATGGTAGCAAGGCTGGCACAGCGGCATTTAATTTGGTGCAAACGCTCGTGAGCCATTCGGCAAACTCTTGCCTTTTCGCAACCGTCTGCAGGTTGTTGCGTACCCCTGGAATGTCTGCATGTCTATCAAAAATTTTTAGTCGCTTTTCCATAGCACTGCTAATAATCGAAATCTGATAACCAACTGGAACTGTTCCTTTAACTTCTGCTGCATTTCTGCACTGTCAAAAAAGGGTTCGTCTCAACTGGACCTGAGGCTCTCGCAACTTGCCTTGGCGATTGCCACCCTTTCGCAGGCGACCTCTGCCGCCAGTGGTTTCAACGCGCTGATGGATGCTGTAAACCATCTTTTCTTTTACATTCAGCAGCCTTGCAATGTCCTTTTGGTGTTCACCTCTGTTCAGTGCTTAAATCACAAGCCAATGGTTCGACAGCCCAGCAAATGGTTCAAAGAAAAGATGGTTTACAGAGAGCTCTGGAAAAGCGACTGAAAACTGTTGGTAGAGACGCTGAAATTCCAGCGGTAGGCTACAACCTGCAGGCGGTTGCGAAAAGGCAAGAGTTTGCCGAATGGCTCATGAGCGTTTGGACCAAATTGATGCTTGTTGGACCAAATTGAATGCCGCTGTGCCAGCCTTGCTACCATAGACAAAAGCTCCGTTACATTGGCAAACGTATCTTGGATTAAATTAAATGCGCATAAGCCCAAATGGGCTGCAAAAAGCTATATTAGTTCACGAACAAAAGCATAGAAGATTCGCAAGCCAGTGACTAACTGTTCGATATCGGCTGTATTCAGTTCGCAGGCATAGTTCTTGCTTGAAAGCACCTCGTTGAAGTAGTGTCGAGTTGCATTACATCCATCTCCCTGAGCAAGTCTTGTTGCGGATCTTGACCAGCCAACAGCGCCTCGATTTCATTCACATCCAACTGAGCCAGATCGTCCAGCAGGCCTTGCATAGTCGCCTCCCGCCGGATTCGCTCGCCAATCTCAGAAGACGACAAACCAACGACATCTCCTTGCGACATATGCAGCAATCCAATAGGCTCGCCCGTTGATGCTTCGTAAATCATGATGACAGCTTTTTGGCCGCAAACTCGCTGACCTCGCTTGGCTTGGCCCGTCTCTTCACTGCTCTAAACTGCCCAGATCTTTGGGCCATAGACATATTTGGAGCGTGCAACATTGAAGTATTGTTGCACGCTCAGATTACTTTATTGTTGCACGCTCCAAATGTCTATGGGTAATAGGCGCCCAAAATAATACAATGCCAGTGGAGAATGAATGATTCCTGCACGGTCACGAGTGCGGGAATGACATCTGCACGAGTGCGCGCTAGCGAACGAGTTCACGATGTCCTTCACGCACGAGTGAACGTGAAGGAATCCCATTGTCGGATTATTCATCGTGCAGGAATGCACAAAACCGTGCAGGAATGCACAAAACCGTGCAGGAATGCATTTTTGCGCCTAATGCTTTTTCAGTGAGATTTTACCATAGACATCAATTTCTGCACGCAAAAGAGTGCAAGAATGCCATTCCTTCATGGAAAATCAGCCGACAATGGCTATATCATAGCCATTCTCTACTACATCATTATTTTCTCATGTAGTATATCATTTTCTCGTGTAGTACAATAATCCATGTCTTAGCTAGTGCAATAATCCACTTCTGAGCCCCTATTGTAGCCAAGGTCTAAACCTTGCCAGATATCCCCCTTTCTTACACCAAACTACGCTAGACTGCGCTTGTACTACTAAAGGCCAGTCTGCGCTGGATGTTGCACATTATCCACAATAATGACCATTGGCTGCAATGGGGTTTTAAGCCAGTGCAATTATTCTTTTCTAAGCTAGTGCAATAACCCCTTTCTCATCTAGGCCTAGTAAAAAAATCCTTTTTTTCATCTAGTGCAATAATTTTTTAGACAATGCAATAGTCCTTTCCTCATCAAGTGCAACAAACCCTTTATTTAAAAAATCTCTACATATAAAAATCATCTTTTAATAAAAATCATTTAACTACTAAGATTCAAACCCAGGTCACTGCATTAAAAGATCAGTCTATTCACTTCCAGGCTAGCTCTCATTGACTTTATAAAATGAATTGAATTTTTAGTACATTGACTAGCAATCTAGCCCATTTGGGGAACACAAAAATGAAAATGAAAATATGCCAAAAATACTATAGAATGTTCTGGTAGAAGTTTCCAATAAGCCTTGATATTTAGAGCGGCCTATCGCTGCTATGTATTTGACTGCAGTGCCAAAGCATATATGGCTGATGCTAGAAATGGTCTGCATGTGTGTGCCCCGGGTCTTGGGTGCTTGCTACGTCTGTTGGATGCTTGCTGTCTGGGGGATGCTTGCTGTCTGGGGGATGCTTGCTGTCTAGATCTGCGGGATTGCTTGCTGTCTAGATCTGGAGGATTGCTTGCTGTCTAGATCTGAGGGATTGCTTGCTGTCTAGATCTGGGCGATTGCTTGCTGTCTAGATCTGGGGGATTGCTTGCTGTCTAGATCTGGAGGATTGCTTGCTGTCTAGATCTGGGGGATTGCTTGCTGTTTAGATCTGGGGGATTGCTTGCTGTCTAGATCTGAGGGATTGCTTGCTGTCTAGATCTGGGGGATTGCTTGCTGTCTAGATCTGAGGGATTGCTTGCTGTCTAGATCTGGGGGATTGCTTGCTGTCTAGATCTGGAGGATTGCTTGCTGTCTAGATCTGGGGGATTGTTTGCTGTCTAGATCTGGGGGATTGCTTGCTGTCTAGATCTGGGGGATTGCTTGCTGTCTAGATCTGGGGGATTGCTTGCTGTCTAGATCTGGGGGATTGCTTGCTGTCTAGATCTGGGGGATTGCTTGCTGTCTACATCTGGGGGATTGCTTGCTGTCTAGATCTGGGGGATTACTTGCTGTCTAGATCTAGGGGATTGCTTGCTGTCTAGATCTGGGGGATTGCTTGCTGTCTAGATCTGGGGGATTGCTTGCTGTCTAGATCTGGGTGGGGGATTGCTTGCTGTCTAGATCTGGGTGGGGGATTGCTTGCTGTCTAGATCTGGGGGATTGCTTGCTGTCTAGATCTAGGGGATTGCTTGCTGTCTAGATCTGGAGGATTTCTTGCTATCTAGATCTGGGGGATTGCTTGCTGTCTAGATCTGAGGGATTGCTTGCTGTCTAGATCTGGGGGATTGCTTGCTGTCTAGATCTGGAGGATTGCTTGCTGTCTAGATCTGGGGGATTGTTTGCTGTCTAGATCTGGGGGATTGCTTGCTGTCTAGATCTGGGGGATTGCTTGCTGTCTAGATCTGGGGAATTGCTTGCTTGAGTGAAGTGAAATTGAGTTGAAAATGAAAAGTTGAAAGTTGAAAAGTTGAAAACTCAAGCTCAATGAAGTGAAAATGAGCTTGATTTGAGTGAAATCTAAAAATAGCAATTCTTTATGCAGTTTGCCAATCAGCCAGGGTCAGAACACAGTAACTGAGCATCTCCCTTTCATATATTAAAGCTGTCGAATATTTAATTATTTATAGCTCCTAGCATCCAAGCTACAAGAAATTGAAGTTTAGTCTATGGCCATAGACATATTGAGCTCTCACTACAAGAGAAATACACTAATCAGATAGGGAAAATACAGTTTTTTGAATATTTAACCAACTTCCCATTCGAATTTTGCAATGCAATTACACCCACACAATCTCACAAGAATTTTGAGTTGAATAAAGCAAGTTTGAAAAAAATTGGTTCAGGCATTCAGGCTGTGGACTGGAATACCGGTCAGACAAACAGATCTATGCCTCAAATGCCTCAAATCCTAATTTTATAGAATTGTATTTCATTTTATATTTATCTTTATCCTACTAGCTATTAATAAATTTTTGTTTGAGTATAGCATTAGATTTTAGTAATATATGCAAAAATAGTTCCAGGATAGAATTTTTGCAGGTTCAAAACTTGCAGGCTTCAAAAGCTTATTTTTAGTATATAGGAAGGAAAGAAGGATTGTATAGTTCTTATCTATCTATCTATATGTATCTATATCTGTCTATCTATCTACCCGGTGCGCCAGATACCAGGGAACACTTTTTTAGACTGACGTAATTAACGCACTGAAACCGAAAAACGAAAAAGGAACATATTTAAATGTTCTAAATTTTCTAAGCTTCATTTTAAATCACTTGTCTCTTGCTTGTGGCCCTCTAATCAGTTGTAATTTCCCAATGGAGCACAAGCGTCGTGCTTTAGTTGAGTTGCTCAAACGCGGAAGCACACCAACTCAAATCTTAAAGTGTCTTGGAGTCACCAGAAAGACTGTTTATGCCACAAAACGTCTGTGGGAAGCAACTGGCGATGTGAAGGTTTCCCGTAAGCGGACAAAGACTGCAAGGACAAAGACGCTGATCACATCAGTGAAGCGGAAGATAGCGTCCAATGCAAGAAGATCTCTTTGCAGTCTGGCAGCCCAGAGTGGTGTTTTGGCAACAACAATGCGTCGACTCGTTCACGAAGACATTGGCGCAAAGTGCTTCAAGCGGCAGGTATGTCACCACCTTCCAGAAGGAGCTGTTGAAGAGCGTCAGCGAAGAGCGAGAGCTTTGCTGTCGCGTCTGAAGTCGAAGAGGCCTGACACCGTCGTGTTGTTCAGCGACGAGACTCCACTTCACCTGGACGAGTTCCTGGGCCTGGAGAACTCCAGGTACATGGCCAAGAGTTCTAAGATGGTCAGCTGGAGCATCAAGGCTGTCAAAAAGACCAAGTACTGCGGTGGCCTGCAGCTCCTTGGTGTGGTGGCTAGCGATGGCCAAGTTGCTCCTCAAATTTTCCTCGATTGTGGAGAATGTCTCAATGCTGCCAAGTATGTGGACATTCTGCGTCAGCACATCTTCCCGTGGGCTCGGCAAACGTTCGGCGATGCGTGGATCTGGCAGCAGGATGGAGCACCAGCACACACTGCCCACCTGACCCAGGAGTTCCTGAGCTCAGAGGCCCCTGACTTCTGGCCGAAGGATTTGTGGCCTGCGCACTCACTAGATCTCTCGCCCCTTGACTACGGCATATGGCCGCGTCTGAAGGCCAGGGCCTGTGCTAAGCGTCATTCGAATGTCGCGGCTCTGCGGCGCTCTATTCAGCGGGAGTGGCATGCAATGCCCTGAGTCTTTGTTCAGCACACATGTGCTGCATTCAGAGGTCGCCTGAGCAAAGTGATTGAGGCAGGTGGTTCATATTTTGAGTAAAGTACAGCAATATGCTAAAGTCAAATATACTGCAGTTTCAAGTTGCTGTCTTAAACATATTCTGAAGTATGCTATGCTTTGTCAGTTTTTACTAGTGTTCCCTGGTATGTGGCGCACCGGGTATCTAGCTCATATCTATCCCTGGCTTTAATAGGCTATATAATGTTTAACTCATGACAAAATGTAGCCAATATGTATCAAAAAAATTATTTCTTTTTCAGTAGCTACATATCTAATTTTGGCCGCACTTTAAGATTTAGTGTTAGTCTTTTTTTTTATAAAAAAAAATTAAATTTAAAAAAAACTCTGACCATGGGATTTAAACCTTTTCACGCAATCACATGGCAATTAACTTATCTACTAAGCCACTATTTGCTTATAAGCGAGCCTTATAGAACACGCATTTTATATCAATGATTATATACATGGCAATTGTGCCTATAAGCTCTAATGTTATAGACATGGCCACCCACTGTGTCTCTAAGTATGAACCTATTCAATATTAACAACAGCCACTATGCAAGTTTTATTGACATGGCAGCCAAAGTCTCTATAGTGACACGACCAGTCTATAAGTATGACCTAGTCACTATTAGAGAGGAGCAAGAGGTTTGCCTGCTGATGTTTCATGTTTGCCTGCCAGAAGTTTGCTTGCCAATGTTTGCCCACCAACATTTGCCTACCAATGTTTGCCCACCAACATTTGCCTACCAATGTTTGCCTGCCAAAGTTTGCCTACCAACATTTGCCTGCTAGAAGTTTGTCTGCCAATGTTTGCTTGCCAATGTTTGCCTACCAATGTTTGCCCACTAGAAGTTTGCCCGCCGACCTTTTTGCACCAAAATTCATCAGATTAAGCTGCATACTACCATTGCATTTGTATGCAATTGCTTGGCAATGCTTATGTTGCATATGGCTTGGCTTTGGCATTGGGCTGAGTCATCGGCATCAATGAACTGGCATTGGCCACCATGTTGCTAAGTATGGCATAGCAAAAAAATGTTTTTTTGAATATTTAATTCTTTTGGCTTTAGCAATTTAAAAATTTGATAGAATAGAATTGTGCAAGTTTGAAAAAAATTGGTTGGATAATTTCTTTTAAAATTTATTACCAAAAGGCCTATGCCCTATACATGCATACATGCGCAACCCCCTGATTTACACTGGCCCATACGACTTACTTTTTGACCAAAAATGCGACTTACCTGTGAAAGAAACCCTAGAGCAACATTAACGCAATTTTGGGTAAACGGCAGGAGTAACTATGACTGTCTTATAAGGGCTAAATGCCTCGTCATCTAATTAGTTATACGTCTATTCTTTGGGTGGGCTTTTTTGCGACTTATCCCTGGTCCACCACAATGTACGGTGGCCAGATCGGTCAGGTCGGCCAGCAGTTGCGCATGCATGTATACATAGAAACTTTTTAGATTTAGTTATTTAGAAGAAGATAAGTTCTCCTACCTAGGGCCTAATATAATATAATAGCCTAATAGGGCCTAAGGTCTGTATGCATTGCACATGGCTAATATAATATAACATGTATAATATAATAGAAATTGAATAATTGAATTATTGAAATTGAAACTGGAGCAACAGTGGAGCGCTGAAGAAATGGCACGGGCTCATGTAACTTGAGCGTCGTCCTTGCCTTATAGCTGTAGTTGTGTAGATAAAATATGGAAGTAAATTATTTAGATATCAAAATTGACTAGCATATATTTTTCAAAGTAGCTATTTGAATTTATAGCAAATGAACCATTTTTTCTAGCTTATTAGCTTGTAAATTAGCTTAAGCTTGTTAAATTTAGTTTTCCGTGAAAACTTTAGCAGCAGCACTGTTTCGAATCTCATCATTCATATATCCTTTTGCGTTATATGAGAAGTGAGAAAATGAGAAGTGATTAGCTGGATTGGATTATAGGCCCTATTCTTGAACTGAATTTCAATATCTAACACCCATTAAAAGTATAATGTTTCTGCTATATTACCAATAAATTGCACTGCTGGATCCATAGCCGTTAGAAAATGGGTTCCGATACCGAAAGTCAGCCATTTACATTGGCAAATTTAAAAAAATCATACATTTACATGAACACACGCTGACACGCACACGATCACAGATATTTTATAATATTGTAGACCTATCTAGATAAATAATTTTCTGTTTATGATTTATAATTTATTGAATTGGTTAGCAATAATTAGTGTTGATCTGTTCATCAATAAATCAAGTTATTGACAACTAGGCCTAGGCCTATAGATTAGGCCCTATTTAGTTAATTGCTAGAATCTTAAATCAAGTAGGGCCTAATTAACAAGGGTACCAGTCATTTCGGCGAAAAGTCATTTCAGTGAAAGGTCTTTTGCCAAAATGTATTTAAAAAAAGTCATTTGGCAAAAAGCTTACTAATAGTATAATACATGTATTGTGTAAGATAATGCTTCAGTGCAGTCGGAGCAAGCAGCTATTCCCATGTGATGCTTCAGTGGGAGCAGCTATCCCCATGCTTCAGTGGAATTTGACTCTATTCTTGTGCTTATGATATAAGTATTATAGATATAGTTTACATGTCATAAGCTTTTTTATTTAAATGTTAGAATGCAGTCCTAAATGTCTCATTCAAAATATTTTTTAGTTCTTACTGACATAGCAGCTGGCAGTGGTTCTGATTTTGAATTCGCCTCGCTAAATGAGCAGGGCCCGTTGTCCAGAACTTTTGAGATAGTTTTACAGTCCTAAATAAAAAAGTATTAATTTGTATATAGGTAATATATTGTAAATATAACACTAAATAAACTATACAGCTTACAAGAAAGACAAGAAAATTAAACTTACAAGTTCTGGAAGTTTACTGTTTTTTGGTGTATACAGAAATTTATTAACAAACTTTTTGTCTGTGATATAAACACTGTAGTCAACATTACCAACTATGCAATAACCAGTGTCCATTCTGTCTAGTTTTTAAAAATATTGAACTTTTGCTCTGTAATTCAAATTATATGTTAGAAATATAGACGTATGCACTGAACCTAAAATTAGGCACTAGTTTTTTAAAGCTATGTCAAAGATAGGCCTTTAGGAAATAGGGGCCTAGGGATAGCTCATTTAATTAATGAATCAGAATGGGCCATTCAATAATAGATATAGCATAATTTCATTTATTATATAACAAAGATAATAGGTTATAGCATTTAAAAGTATTCATAGTACTTTTTGATTAAAAGTAACTAGCAATCTAGTCCTTTCCCTTTGGTAGAGAAGTGAGTGAGGAGAGAGGAGAGGAAAGAGGAGAATGGAGAGGGGAGAGAGTAGAGAGAGAAGGAGAGATAAGAGAGAAAGACAGAGAAGAGAGAGAGAGAGAGAGAGACAGAGAGAGAGAGAGAGAGAGAGAGAGAGAGAGAGAGAGAGAGAGAGAGAGAGAGAGAGAGAGAGAGAGAGAGAAAGAGAGAGGCAGAGCAGAGAGAAATAAGAAGAGATAAGAGATAAAAGATAAAAGAAGAGAAAGGAATGATGAGAGAGCAAAGATGAGAGAGAAAAGAGGTGAGGGAAGAGACGAGAGAAGAGGGGAGAGATGAGAGAGTAGAGGAGAGGGGGAGAGAGGAGAGAGGAGAGGAGAGAGAAAACGAAAAAGTAGAGAGGAGAAAGGAGGGGAGAGAGAAACGAAGAGACAAGAGATGAGATAAGAGAGATGAAAGAGAAGAGAGATGAGGGAAGATACGAGAGAAGAGGGGAGAGAGGAGAGAGGAGAGACGAGGGACAAGAGAGATGAGAGGAAACAAAGAGACGATAGAAATTTTAAAGGATCCAAGGGAAGTAGGGAGAGTCAGGGAGAGACCAGAGTTTAGCAATATATGCTTTAGAGTCAGACAGACATTGCCTGACATTCTGCGCAGTACCCCAGCCAACAATGTCTCAAACCCTAATTTTACACGAATGTGCTCCATTTTATGTCTACCTCTATCCTACTAACTATTAACAAGTTTTTGTTTGTGTATGGCCTTAGATTTCAGAATACATGCAAAAATAGTTCCGGGGGTTGGAATTCCCCGGGTTCAAATTCCGCGGCTTTCAACAGCTTGTCTCTAACTATAAAAATCAAAACTCTGTGTGTCTGTGTGTGTGTGTGTGTCTGTGTGTGTGTGTGTCTGTGTGTGGACAATTTTGATCGCTATGGACTCCCAAACCGCTCAACCAAATGACACCAAACTTTACACCCACCCTAAACTCACTACGGAGAATGTCTTAGGCTACCTTTAAATTTCCTAAATTTGAGTCTTCCTACCTAAAAGTGCACAAAACTGCTCAAAATGCGCGATTTTTTCACTAAATCCTCCATAGCGCCGCTCCACTTCTACCGATTCTCTTCAAATTTGACACAGATAATCTTAAACTATTTTGGCACAATCGTGTAAAATTTCAAGTCTCAAAATGAATCCTGAACGGCTGTGTGCACTTTTAAAGTTAGGCTGTTTTTTTCAGCGAGGCAGCCACCCCAACCTCCGCCCGCCTGCCTCTCTTTCCCGATCTGGGCCCAGATGTGTAAAAGGGTTTCAAAATTGACTAACTTTCAGCTGCCATAAGTTTGCTCCACGTAAAGCGATTGACTTCAAACTTGACACAATTCTTCACTGACCAATTCTCTATCTAAATCTAAAGTTTCAACTCTGTAACTCAACCGAAAAAGAAACTGTAAGCATGTGAAGTTTGTCTGCTTTTTCTGTTGTTTGTGCCACTCACTCACTCATTGCCCCAGAGCCAGACGAAGGGTCAGGCGATAGGACTGAATGTACATAGCAAATGTACAGTGTTTTGGAATAACTTTATTTATAGCCTTCTCTGCACCCCGAGAGTGGAGAGGCTACGTTTAGCCATAACAGTTTAGTGAGAAATTCTAACCACTGCCCTCCCCTCTGTATAGGCAAACTCTGCAGCAGTTTAACAGTGGATGGCAATTGGCAAATCGAGGGAATCCAGCATGGTTTGTAAAAGCGAAAGATTTATGAAAAGGCGATGCGATGCAATGCAATACAACCCTACTAAATTAGGCACACCATGGAATTTTTAGGTTTCTTTTAAAGGTACTGTGTAAATATTAAATGGCCTCCTAAGAAATGCATATTTCCTTGGTTGTTAGACTGATGCAGACTGCAGTGGAGCTGAAGATACACAAATTCCTTTCAGGGCTGCAAATTGGCAAGAATGATGACGTGATCAAAGCATGAGAACAGCCATGAGAGTACTACGTCCCACAAACTGGCTTTCCAAGCAGGGATGGGCAGACTTTTATCTCAAAGGCCAGATAAAGAATCCAGCTCATAGCTGAGGGGCAGATGAAAGTGGAAAGAAGAAGGAATAGACGATTCGAAGAGAGGAGAGGCGACAGAGGGGATAAAAGAAAAGATAAAAGATAATAGGAGAGATAAGGGGTGAGGACGATGAGAGAGAGGGGGAAGAGGGGAGAGAGGAAAAGCGAGAGGAGAGAGTAGAGATGAGAGAGCAGAGAGCTGCAGATGAGATGAGAGAGCAGACAGCAGACAGCAGAGAGGAGAGCAGAGAGGAAACAGGTGAAAGAAGAGATGAGAGAGGTGGAAGGAGAGATGAGAAATGAGAGATGAGAGATAACGGAGAGGAGAGTGGAGTGAGAGAAGAGAGGGAGACAGAGTATAGAAAAGGGAAGAAAAGAGAAAAGAAGAAAGGAGAAAGGAAAGTGAGGAGTCAAAAGAGGGGAAAGAAAAGAGTACAGAGGAGAGAGGTGAGAGAACATATAAGACAGAGATGCCAGATTAAAGAGGTGGATGAGAGAGCAGAGACGAGAGTGAACAGATAAAAGATGGGAGAGTAGAGAGAACAGAGGAGAGGTTACAGAGACGAGAGGAGAGAGGAGAGACAAAGGTAGAGAAGTGAGTGAGGAGAGAGGAGAGGAAAGAGGAGAATGGAGAGGGGAGAGAGTAGAGAGAGGAGGAGAGATAACAGAGAAGAGAGAGAGAGAGAGAGAGTGAGAGAGAGAGGGGGAGCAGAGAGAAATGAGAAGAGATAAGAGAGAAAAGATAAAAGAAGAGAAAGGAAAGATGAGAGAGCAAAGACGAGAGAATAGAAGTGAGGGAAGAGACGAGAGAAGAGGGGAGAGATGAGAGAGTAGAGGAGAGAGTTGCCAGAAGAGAGAAAAGAATAGAAAGGAGAAGGAAGATAAGAGAGAAGAGGGGGTGAGAGGAGAGAGGAGAGGGAGAGAGAGGAGAGAGGAGAGGAGAGAGAAAACGAAAAAGTAGAGAGGAGAGAGGAGAGGAGAGAGAAAAGAGACAAGAGATGAGATAAGAGAGATGAAAGAGAAGAGAGATGAGGGAAGATACGAGAGAAGAGGGGAGAGAGGAGAGAGGAGAGACGAGGGACGAGAGAGATGAGAGGAAACAAAGAGACGATAGAAATTTTAAAGGATCCAAGGGACGTAGGGAGAGTCAGGGAGAGACCAGAGTTTAGCAATATACGTCGTATGTTTTAGAGTCAGACAGACATTGCCTGCCATTCTGCGCAGTACCCCAGCCAACAATGTCTCAAACCCTAATTTTACACGAATGTGCTCCATCCTACTAACTATTAACAAGTTTTTGTTTGTGTATGGCCTTAGACTTCAGAATACATGCAAAAGTAGTTCTGGGTATTGGAATTCCCCGGGTTCAAAATCCGCGGGTTTCAACAGCTTGTCTCTACATATAAAAATCAAAACTCTGTGTGTGTATGTGTGTGTATAAAATACTTCGCTATGGACTCCCAAACCGCTCTACCAATTAACACCAAATTTTGCACCCACCCTAAATTCACTACGGAAAGTGTCATAGGCTACCTTAAAATTTCCTAGACTCAAGTCTTCCTACCTAAAAGTGCAAAAAACTGCTCAAAATGCGCGATTTTTTCACTAAATGCTCCATAGCGCTGCTCCACTTCTATCAATCATCTTCAAATTTGACACACTCAATCTTCAACTATTTTGACACAATCGTGTAAAATTTCGAGTCTTAAAGTTAATCCTGAACGGTGCTGTGCACTTTTAAAGTTAGGCTGTTTTTTTTCAGCATAGCAACCACCCCAACTTCCGCCCGCCTGCCTCTCTTTCCCAATCCTGATCTGGGCCCAGATGTGTAAAAGGGGTTTCATAATTGACTAACTTTTGGCTGCCATAAGTTTGCTCCACGTGAATCGATTGACTTCAAATTTGACACAATTCTTTATTGACTCATTCTCTGTCTAATTGTAAAGTCTCAACTTTGTATCTCAATCAGAACAGAAACTGTAGGCATGTGAAGTCTGTCTGCTTTTTCTGCTGTTTGCCGCTCATCCAACTCATTCCCCCAGACGAAGGATCAGGCGATAGGGCTCAATGTACATAGCGAATGTACAGTGTTTTGGAATAAATTTTTAATAGCCTTCTCTGCACCCCGCGAGTGGAGAGGCGTGGAGAGGAGAGAGTTTAGCGAGAGATTCAAACTACTGTCCTCTGTATAGACAAGTCGCAGCAGCTAAACAAGGATGGCAAATCAAGGCGATAAAAATAGCGAAAAATTAATGAATAACTGATTACAATTACAATGCAATCCTACTAAATTAGTTACACCATGAAAATTTTAACATTAAGATTCGCATAAGGTACTTTAAAATTTAAATGGCCTCCTAAGAAATGCGTATTTCCTTGGTTGTTAGACTGCTGCAGACTGTGGTGCTGGAGCTGGAGAATGGAGGTACACAAATTCCTCTCAGGGCTGCGAATTTGCCAGAAAGATTACGTGATTAAAGCATGAGAAATGATAACAACCATGATACTACGTCCCATGATAGTACTTTCGAATCAGGGATCGGCAGATTTTTATCTCAAAGGCCAGATAAAGAATCCAGCTCAGGGCTGCGGGCCAGATGAGAGTGAAAAGGAAAAGGAATAGACTATTAGAGAGGGAGGAGGGGCGAGAGGGGGATAAGAGAAAAGATAGATTACAGGAGAGACGAGGGGGTTGAGGAGAGAGCAGAGAATATGGGACGAAGAAGTGAGAGGAGGGGAGAGAGAAGGGAGAGGAAATAGTAGAGGTGAGAAGATGGAGAGAGAAGAGGGGAGAGATGAGACAGGATCGATGAGAGAGGAGAGTAGAGAAGAGTGAGAAGAGATGAGAGAACAGAGAGGTAGATGAGAGAGGATCCAGAGGAGAGATTCGAAAGGATAGAGAAGAGAGGAGATAAGAGGGGAGAGAGAGGAGTGAGAAGAGGAGATAAGAGATGAGAGAGAGAGATGAGTGAGAAGAGGAGATAAGAGATGAGAGAGAGAGATGAGTGAGAAGATGATATAAGAGATAAGAGATAAGAGAGAGAGAGAGAGTTGAGAAAGAAGAGAGGAAAAAGGAGAGATGATAGAGTAAAGGGAAGAGAAGGAGAGAGGAAAGAGATGAGATTGTAGAGATGAGACAGATGAAAGGAGAGATGAGAGATTAAAAAGGTGAGAGGAGAGTGCAGAGAGAGGAGAGAAGATAATAGAGGAGAGAGAGTATAG
The DNA here is from genome assembly GCA_002269645.1 of Macrostomum lignano. Classification (NCBI taxonomy): domain Eukaryota; kingdom Metazoa; phylum Platyhelminthes; family Macrostomidae; genus Macrostomum; species Macrostomum lignano. The sequence goes on along the minus strand of NIVC01000877.1, from coordinate 84,730 downwards.
GAGAGGGAAGAGAAAAGAAGAGAGGAGTAAGGAAAGAGAGGAGTCAGAAGAGGGGAAAGAAAAGAGTACACAGGAAAGAGGAGAGTAAAGATGACAGAAGAGCGAGGGGGATGAGAGAGCAAATTGAGAGTGAACAGACGAAGGAGAGATGAGAAGTGAGATAAGAGAGATAAAGGAGGAGAGAGTGGAGAGAGAAGAGAGAAGACAAGAGAGGGAGAGAGTATAGAAGAGGGAAGAGAAGAGAAGAGGAGAAAGGAGAAAGGAAAGAGAGGAGTCAGAAGATGTGAAAGAGAAGAGTACAGAGGAGATAAGTGAGAGAACGTATAAGAGAGTAAAGATGACAGATGAGAGAGCAGAGATCAGGGTGAACAGACGAGAGATGGGAGAGTAGAGAGAACAGAGGAGAGATAAGAGAGAAGAGGAGAGAGGAGAGAGGAGAGACAGGGAGAGAGAAGTGAGTGAGGAGAGAGAAGAGGAAAGAGGAGAATGAAGAGGGGAGAGAGTAGAGAGGAGAAGAGAGATGGGAGAGGAGAGATAAAAGAGAGAGAGAGAGAGAGAGAGAGAGAGAGAGAGAGAGAGAGAGAGAGAGAGAGAGAGAGAGAGAGAGAGAGAGAGAGAGAGAGAGAGAGAGAGAGAGAGAGAGAGAGAGAGAGAGAGCAGAGCAGAGCAGAGAGAAAGGAGAAGAGATAAGAGAGAAAAGATAAAAGAAGAGAAAGGAGAGATGAGAGAGCAGACGAGAGAGAAGAGAGGTGAGGGAAGAGATGAGAGACGAGGGGAGAGAGGAGAGATAAAACAAGAAAAGAGATGAGAGGAGAGAGAGAGGAAAGAGTAGAGAGAAGGAAGAGACGAGAGAAAAGGGGGAGAGAGGAGAGGAGAAAGAAGAAAGGAGAGACGAGGGACGAGAGAGAAGAGAGAAAACAGAGAGAAGATACAAGTTGCAATCCATCCAAGGTACGTAGGGAGAGTCAGAGGCAGAGGCCAGAGTTTGCCAATACATGTTTTAGAGTCAGACAGACATTGCCCGACATTCTGCGCAGCATGTACCCCAGCCAACAATATCAAATGTTTGCCTCAAATCCTAATTTTACACGAATGTAATCCATTTTATGTTTACTCTATCTTACTAACCATTAACAAGTTTTTGTTTGAGTATGGCCTCAGAGCACATGCACAAATATTTCCTGGAATCAGAATTCCCCGGGTTCAAAATCCACGGGTTTCAACAGCTTGTGCAATTATAAATGGGTGGATTTTCTTAATACTCTACTTACAGTAGAAATAATAGTGTACTGCAGGCACAAAGTTAATAATAATGAACTTTTATTAAGTATTCTACTTATTAGTAGAAATATAGGAAAATTACTTTTTAAAGGTAATAACAGTGTATTATATAGTCTACTACTAGTAAAAATGCTAGTATATCTATATTTTTGGGTAGATATTTTTGCAATTTACCCTTGGTCTACCACAATTTACGATCGCAGGATCTATGCATGCCCAACCTCAAAATTTTACCTGTCCAGTATGACTTAGTTTTGTCCAGATTTGCAACTAGTTCCTCCTGATTATGACTTAGTTCCTCCCAATGGCAACTTAGTTCCTCTCAATTGCAACTTAGTTCCCCTGATTGCAACTTAGTTCCTCTCAATTGCAACTTATTTCCTCTCAATTGCAACTTTGTTCCTCTCAATAGCAACTTATTTCCTCTCAATTGCAACTTAGTTCCTCTCAATTGCAACTTAGTTCCCCCAATTGCAACTTAATTTTTACTTTCTATATGACTTTTCTTGCCTTTTTCTCTTTTTCTTCTCTTTCTCTTTTTCTTTCCTCTTTTCCCCCTCTCTCTTCTCCCTCCTTTCTTTTCCTTCTCTCTTCCTCTCCTTTCTATCTTTCCCCAATTTTTCATTTTTCTCATTTTCGATTTTGCAACTTACCTTAGCTAGCAGCCATTTCACCCATCTGGGTCAGATAGGTGTCGGGTATATATGGCAAGATCAGTCAGGTTGACCGGCAGTTACGCATTTATGTTAGCATCCTTCAGTTCAGATATCTCCCCTTAGAACAAGCATCCCCCTTCAATAGCAAGCACCCTACTTAAATAGCTTGCATCCCCCTAAGTATCCTAATAGTAGCAAACTCTCTAAATAGCAAGTATCTCCCAAATAGCAAGTAGCTATTGTAACAATTTTTTCAGCTAGTGCAATAATCCTTTTCTCAACAAGTGCAAATTTTCTTTCTTCATGTAGTACAATCATCCCTTTTTAAGCTAGTACAATAATCCATGTCTTACAACAACAGAATATGCAGTTTGTGTCACAGGGTGTTTTGCAAGGTCAGGTCACAAATGAACGCCACACTGCTGGCCAAATCTGGGGTGCTGAGGTCAGCCAGCAGGCAATTGATGAAATGCTAAGTGTGCACCTGCCCCTGCCAGTGGGGTGCCTGCAGCGTCAACAGCACCTCCTGCATTGGTTCTGGGCAGTATGACTTGGCACAGATGATGTGGCCTGCCAGCTAGAGTTGCTGATGGCGCAACAGGTTGCTTGGATGGCCCAGGCCAGCATGGCAATACAAAGCCGCATTGGTCACTCACTTGTAGCCGATCTTGAAGTTATCGCGCAGCAGGCCAGTGTGTGCAATGTCAACTTGTTGCTCAAGCAACTCCGTCAGTGTCCAGGTCCTGGCATTGTACAGCAAGACAGTCTTGATCACCATAGGCGAGGCATCACATGAGGCTTGAGGAACATTGAGGTATCTGCCTTCCAGTGTCACCACCGCTGCGCTATTTTAGCGCAGCTGCACTATTTTTGCTTGGCTGTGCTATTGCTCTATTTTCTGCGCTATTTAATGTATCTGTGCTATTTTTGCTTTACACTGTAATTTTGTTGTTTTAAATGAAATATACAAAATGAAGTATCCAAAAAATGCTTCAAAACATTGAGTTATATTACCTTATATGCATTCTAAAAGGTTGTCTCCCCCCATTTCTTCCAAACGCTTCAAATGCAGCTCAATACTTGATGTGAATTCATGTTGATATTGATGCCTCATTTTGATTATGTATGCTGGTCAGCTAGCTGGTCTATAACTTTGCTGCAAAATGGTTTTTCCAAATGGTTTTTGTTGTTTGATTTTGCCTGCACTATTTTTTGTGCTGCGCTAATTTTTTCTTGTAATTTTTGGTGGTCACACTGCTGCCTTCAGTCCTGCACTGCGAGGCTGTTCAACTGGATGCTGTTATCGGGGTTGCAGCCTGTGCTGGATCTGTACCTGCATCCTGAGCAGAATGGCTTCCGGCCCCATTGCAACACAGTGACGCAGATCCTGGTTATTCGGCGAGTCATCAAGGAAGCATGGATATGCCAGTCAATCCTGATTGTTATCTTCATAGATTTCAAGGCTTTCGACTTGGTCGTCAGGTCTGTGCTCCCAAAGGTATTTAAAAAAGTCAATCTGGCAAAAAGCTTACTAATGCGTGTAAAATGGTGACAGATAAAATTCAAATGTTGTTAATTTGGGGAATTTTTCAGTAATATTGTGTGCAACAAGTGTGCAAACTTTAAAGTGACATGAGTGACAACTGATTGCTTTGGTGCGCAATTGGTTGGTATGTATTCACTGCACTCTTAAAACTTATAGTAAAAACCACATGATCTAGGATCATCTTTTTTACCTTTTTATAATTGCACTATGAGTATATTGGTAAAAGTTTTGTGCTGTTGGGAAATATTTAGTGCTAAATTGGCTGTTTGGCATCTAAAATTTCATTTTCAAGTACCAGAGGACTGGACTTATCAAAAAGTAACTTCCATTACCAAAGTCTGGCATTCTAAAAAAAAGAACCAGAAAAAAGTGCTGCTTAAAAAAAAGTAACTTCTGGTACTCAAAGTGCCAGAAGTGCCAGAACTTTGCCCAACACTGGTAATACACTATAACTATATAGGACCTTCTTTTTTTAGTGAAAACTTTTTGCCAAAATGAATTTCCCCAAAATGACTTTCACTGAAATAACTTTTGGCCAAAATGATTGTAACACATTAACAAGCCCACAGAATAGTTAGTCTATTATAATAGCAGTCTACTATCAGTTTGCTAGTAGAGGAATGTATGATTCTGGTGGGCCATTCCATATAATTATGGTCGTAACATGACAGACTATTTTTACTTATAAAATGAAATCTAATAATAGAATATACTACCCTAAACCAATATTTTGAATGAAAGATTTTCATCAAGAATATGTTTATAAAGTTTCATATAGATATCATCATTATTATAGATGTTATTAAACCTTGAATGGCACTTATGGTCGTAACAACAGGATTTTTGACATATAGAAACTAAAAGGTAAAAGTCTTATAACATTTTTCATTTTTGATATTTTGCAATAATTTTTTTTTAAATTTGACTAAGAACATCTTTAGAAGTCATACTCTTTTATTAGAATATATAAACTCAAAAAGGCAACAAAGATACAAAAGAAAAGGCAGCCTTATGGTTATAACATTATGGTTGTAACATATTTTTTCTGTCAATTCAGTAACTTTGAGGTACTAATATATTAAATATATAATAAATTATATGGTTGCTAATGTTTTATCTGATAATGCAAGTACTATAATTTTATATATAGTTTGTTTTAACCTTCTAAAGCTTTCTATTTGTTTTTAAAAGGTACAAAAACTTAATGATGTCTTTTGCTTAGAAAATGTCCAATTTTTTTACAAAAATAACTTTTTGCCAATTGATAACATACTAATCCAACATTTTATCATTTATTTATTCTTAGATTGTATGCATTACATATAAAAAAGATTTGGTAAAAAGAATTGGCTGATAAGGCAATGACAAGCAAAAATATTGACTTTTTTCTATTTTCCAAATATGTCTATCTTATATGGAATGGGCCTGGTAGCATCTAATGTATGGCCTGACTAGTCTAAGGTACCTGTAATTTTTCTCTAGTTTTTAGGGCATCACCTAGATCAGAGGGCCATGGCTCTTCTCTCTCTGAATCTCCTTTGTATATTTCTCTAATATTTCCAATACTTGATCCAATATTTTATGTGTTGCTAGCTAGGTATGGTCATAATTGTTATATGATGATAATGACTTGGCCAATCCATAAGACTAACATTTGAGTATGACAAATTTGTTAAATTTCTTAGAATTAAAACCAAATTAAACAAAATAATGCTACAACAAAGGAATGTATTTTACACCATTTGGAAGATGGGCCTTTTATATATGAGATCTTATAATAATTTTGGGGTGTATACTCAAGTACAGACTAAAAGTAGTCATTTAAAATTGTTTTAAACTTACTTAATAATATTTTTATTTAAATAAAAATACTAAAAATAATGTATATAGCTAAAAGTTATGAATAAAGTTTAATAAATCTTTAGAAGATTCTACAATTAAAAATTCCTTGTTGGTACAGGTTTTTTAATTCTAATTGGATGGGTTTCAAAAAGTTATAGGTATAGGTAGGACTAGCTAGTAATCTCTATCCCTTATTTAGAAAGCAATAAAGACAAGAAAAAAGAATAAACAGCATAGATTTTAACCTTTTATATCTGTTTTTGTTAATATATATACAAAGGAAAAAATGTTTAAGGCAAAAAACATTAGCCTTAAAAGCCATCTAATCTAATTTTATTTATAGTTTTATTATAATTTTATAGCTGGGTGAACTAAAGCAATGTAAAGTTAAGTATCTTGCTCAAGGAAACAAATTGTTCTAGTAGGATTGGGAATTGAACCTCAAATCCTCAAGATCCTCAGATCCTCAAGTTGTAAGATTAGACATTTTAGCCACTAGGCGAAAGATATCAGTACTCACTAGTCCCTATGAGCTTTGACATCATAGCCACTCTTTTTGATCTATCTTTAGCTGGGTCTAATAATAACTTCCAATTGGCCCTTGGCATCTTAGCAACCCTTCTATGAGCCATAGCATTTCAGCAATCCTTTCATGAGTATTGGTATCTTTGTAATTCCCCTGTAAGCCTTGATATCTCAATAATTCTCCCTAGGAATCACTTAGCATTATATCTATTCTCCCAAGCCTTGACATCCTAGAAATTTCCTAATGAACCTTTACATGAAAGCATTTTACCATAGCAATTCTATAATGAATTATATAGGTAGGAAGGTTTTTCTTTGGGCCAGTGCTCATATTTCTGTATGGGAAATTTGGTCATTCTACATTGAATCACCCACAAAAACAGTCATTTTGGAGTGGGAAATAGCTTATATTTTTATCTATCAGTCAACTATATTGAGTAGTAAGAAACATTATTATTTACTATTTATCTTAAATATTTTGGTGGATACTTGCATTTCTAGTTTATTTACTAAGGTAGAACCTTTTTTAAAATGTTTCTAATAGCAAACATTAGCAGATTTCTATTTATTCACTGTTTGTAAGGCCTACAGCTTAAAAGTATGTCATAAAATGCATTAAACTGTATCACTATTTCTAGCATATCCCCTGCATAGTTGAAGTTTAGCATGGAACAATTGACTGATATTAGATTCTTGCAATATATTTTTGCCACGATATAATACGATGGGTGTCCATAAAGTTGTGACACTTTTAATCCCAGAGCAAAAACAGTAGCAGCTGCAAGCACAAATTTGGTGTCATTTTAAAGCGGCACATCTCTTCTTTCCAATGAATTCAGTCGCGTGTATTTTGGTCATTTCATTCAAAATTTGTATGTGAAAAAGCATCGCAATGCCACTGATAGTCTTACAGTAAGGAGAGAAAAGGAGGTGAGAGGAGAGAAGGGAGGGGACAGGAGAGGAGTGGGGATAGGAGAGAAGGGAGGGGAGAGGAGGGGAGAGGAGAGAAGGGAGGAGAGAAGAGAGGGGAGAGGAGAGAAGAGAGGGGAGAGGAGAGAAGGGAGGGGAGAGAAGAGGGGAGAGGAGAGAAGGGAGGGGAGAGAAGAGGGGAGAGGAGAGAAGGGAGGGGAGAGGAGAGAAGGGAGGAGAGAAGAGAGGAGAGAGGAGAGAGGAGAGAGGAGAGAAGAGAGGGGAGAGGAGAGAAGGGAGCGGAGAGGAGAGAAGGGAGGGGAGAGGAGAGAAGGAAGGAGAGAAGAGAGGGGAGAGGAGAGAAGAGAGGGGAGAGGAGAGAAGGGAGGGGAGAGAAGAGGGGAGAGGAGAGAAGGGAGGGGAGAGGAGAGAAGGGAGGGGAGAGAAGAGGGGAGAGGAGAGAAGGGAGGAGAGAGAAGGGAGGGGAGGGGAGAGGAGAGAAGGGAGGAGAGAAGAGAGGGGAGAGGAGAGAAGGGAGGGGAGAAGAGAGGGGAGAGGAGAGAAGGGAGGAGAGAAGAGAGGGGAGAGGAGAGAAGGGAGGGGAGAGGAGAGAAGGGAGAGGAGAGAAGGGAGAGGAGAGGGGAGGGGAGAGGAGAGAAGGGAGGAGAGAAGAGAGGGGAGAGGAGAGAAGAGGGGAGAGGAGAGGAGAGAAGGGAAGAGAGGAGAGAAGAGAGGGGAGAGGAGAGAAGGGAGCGGAGAGGAGAAGGGAGAGGAGAGGGGAGGGGAGAGGAGAGAAGGGAGTGGAGAGGAGAGAAGGGAGGAGAGGAGAGAAGGGAGGAGAGAAGAGAGGGGAGAGGAGAGAAGGGAGGAGAGAAGAGAGGGGAGAGGAGAGAAGGGAGGAGAGAAGAGAGGGGAGAGGAGAGAAGGGAGGGGAGAGAAGAGGGGAGGGGAGAGAAGAGGGGAGAGGAGAGAAGGGAGAAGAGAAGAGAGGGGAGAGGAGAGAAGGGAGGAGAGAAGAGAGGGGAGAGGAGAGAAGGGAGGGGAGAGGAGAGAAGAGAGGGGAGAGGAGAGAAGGGAGGGGAGAAGAGAGGGGAGAGGAGAGAAGAGAGGGGAGAGGAGAGAAGGGAGGGGAGAGGAGAGAAGGGAGGGGAGAGAAGAGGGGAGAGGAGAGAAGGGAGAGGAGAGGGGAGGGGAGAGGAGAGAAGGGAGGAGAGGAGAGAAGGGAGGAGAGAAGAGAGGGGAGAGGAGAGAAGGGAGGATAGAAGAGAGGGGAGAGGAGAGAAGGGAGGAGAGAAGAGAGGGGAGAGGAGAGAAGGGAGAGGAGAGAAGGGAGGGGAGAGGAGAGAAGGGAGGGAGAAGAGAGGGGAGAGGAGAGAAGGGAGGGGAGAGAAGAGGGGAGAGGAGAGAAGGGAGGGGAGAGGAGAGGAGAGAAGAGAGGGGAGAGGAAAGAAGGGAGGGGAGAGAAGAGGGGAGAGAAGAGAGGGGAGAGGAGAGAAGGGAGGGGAGAGGAGAGAAGAGAGGAGAGAAGGGAGGGGAGAGGAGAGAAGAGTGGGGAGAGGAGAGAAGAGAGGGGAGAGGAGAGAAGGGAGGAGAGAAGGGAGGGGAGAGGAGAGGGAAAAGAGAAAAGTTAAGTCCAGCAGGGATCATTTGGAAGACAAGGTTCGGCGCATTCTCTCCCATGGTCTTTCAAGACTGCTATTCTGACGGATTAATGGAATGCTCAAGCGATGGGAAAAGTGTGTTGCTACAGGTGGAGACTACGTTGAGAGGGACGCTTTCAAATGAACTAAATTTCACGCCTAAAACCACGATACTTCACAACGCTTAAATTTCATATCGCCTAAAATCTCTGCTTCTCTCCTTCATATTCAGTTTTAGGTGTTGTAATAAAATTTACGCGATATGTAAGAGCATGCAGATTTTTAGGCGTTGTGAAATTTAGGTCTTATGAAGCGCCCCCCGTTGAGAAGGCTGCCTTGAAGGTTGATAATGATGATGATTACCAGAATTCGTTTCTATGTGGACAAAATATCGCTTTTCATATTTTTAAACTTTACTGTAAGACTATCAGTGGCATTGTGATGCTTTTTCACACAACTTTGAATGAAATGACAAAAATTCACAAGACTGAATTAATTGGAAAGAAAAGATGTGCCGCTTTAAAATGACACCAAATTTGTGCTTGCAGCTGCTACTGTTTTTGCTCTGGGATTAAAAGTGTCACAACTTAATGGACAGCTCTCGTAATAATAATTGATTACACCTGCCCTAATGACCAGATGTGCAACCGACAGCTCAGCCGCAGTTATTGCGCGGCGCATCTGAAGGCTGCGTACGGCTGTTCAGTCCAAAGACTGGGGGATCGCCACACACCCTCAATTGCCCCAGCTAATGCGGGTACCCATTTTACAGCTAAGTGACTGAAGCAATGTTAAGTGTCTTTCTCAAAAACAATTAGTTCCGAGTGAGTCGAGAATCGAACCCCTGACCTTTCAGTCGTGAGTCCGATGCTCTAACCACTAGGCTAAAACCTCTGCCATGTAAAAATTTATTAAATTTATATTTCAATTCCAGTTCAAGCAGAAGCAATGAAGCCGATGCTAAGTTTTATCTTGCGCCCATATCTGGAGCTGCGAGGCACTGCACCCAACCTGGAACGCTATTTCTGCTTCAAGTGTGCACAGCTGTTTGCTGAGCCGCCTTGCCAGACCGCAGACGGCCAGCGTGTCTGCGCTGAGTGCTGCTGCGCTGCGGGAATCCTAGTTGCCATGCGCAAGGATCGAGCCTTGTGGCGGGACCTGCGCCCGCTGCTCTGGGTTCGCTGCCCTGGCAACGGTTGTCAAGCGGTTCACTTGCTGGCTGAGATTGATCAAGCCGGTGGCCTGGCCGCCTGTCCGGCTTGTCGGTTCCGCCTGCACATCGACAGTGCCAGTGAGCTGGCGCACCTGCTGAGCGCCTGTCTGAGCATGTGCGACCTTGTCGATCAATTCAGTGACCTAGCCGCCTGATAAACTCAGAATTAGTCCAAGGCTTCTTTGCGACATGCTACCCACCCCATGAACCTTCAGCGACCCAAGACCTCTTCACCTATCAGTGACCCAATACCATCCCATGACTCTTCAGTGACCCAATGCTTAACCCATGACCCATCAGTGACCCAAGGCTAACCCATGACCCTTCAGTGACCCAAAACTAACCCATGACCCATCAGTGACCCAAAACTAACTCATGACCCATCAGTGACCCAAAACTAACCCATGACCCATCAGTGACCCAAAACTAACTCATGACTCATCAGTGACCCAAAACTAACTCATGACTCATCAGTGACCCAAGGCTAGCCCATGACCCATCAGTGACCCAAAACTAACTCATGACTCATCAGTGACCCAAGGCTAGCCCATGACCCATCAGTGACCCAAAACTAACTCATGACTCATCAGTGACCCAAGGCTAGCCCATGAGCCATCAGTGACCCAAAACTAACCCATGAGCCATCAGTGACCCAAAACTAACCCATGACCCATCAGTGACCCAAAACTAACTCATGACTCATCAGTGACCCAAGGCTAGCCCATGAGCCATCAGTGACCCAAAACTAACCCATGACCCATCAGTGACCCAAAACTAACTCATGACTCATCAGTGACCCAAGGCTAGCCCATGAGCCATCAGTGACCCAAAACTAACCCATGACCCATCAGTGACCCAAAACTAACTCATGACTCATCAGTGACCCAAGGCTAGCCCATGACCCATCAGTGACCCAAAACTAACTCATGACTCATTAGTGACACAAGGCTAGCCCATGAGCCATCAGTGACCCAAAACTAACCCATGAGCCATCAGTGACCCAAAACTAACCCATGACCCATCAGTGACCCAAAACTAACTCATGACTCATCAGTGACCCAAGGCTAGCCCATGAGCCATCAGTGACCCAAAACTAACTCATGACTCATCAGTGACCCAAGGCTAGCCCATGACCCATCAGTGACCCAAAACTAACTCATGACTCATCAGTGACCCAAGGCTAGCCCATGACCCATCAGTGACCCAAAACTAGCTCATGACTCATCAGTGCCCCAAGGCTAGCCCATGACCCATCAGTGACCCAAAACTAACTCATGACTCATCAGTGACCCAAGGCTAGCCCATGAGCCATCAGTGACCCAAAACTAACCCATGACCCATCAGTGACCCAAAACTAACTCATGACTCATCAGTGACCCAAGGCTAGCCCATGACCCATCAGTGACCCAAAACTAACTCATGACTCATCAGTGACCCAAGGCTAGCCCATGAGCCATCAGTGACCCAAAACTAACCCATGAGCCATCAGTGACCCAAAACTAACCCATGACCCATCAGTGACCCAAAACTAACTCATGACTCATCAGTGACCCAAGGCTAGCCCATGAGCCATCAGTGACCCAAAACTAACTCATGACTCATCAGTGACCCAAGGCTAGCCCATGACCCATCAGTGACCCAAGGCTAGCCCGTGACCTTAGTAAGTGCAAGAACTGATAAAGTACTCGCATTGTTGCGAATGTGCACAGTATCTCAGTATCTCAGATTAGACAAATAATCTGAGATAGACAACTATGCCGACTTTTTATCGTTTTACCGAAAATAGAATTATATTTAAAAAAAAGCAATTATAATCAGCATTGACAATTGACATTCCATATGTAATTTTACATTTTATTTTTAATGTAAAATTTTTAAAAATATATTTTAAAAAGTTTTAAAAAGAGTATTTTTAATACTGAGAATCTCCGCCTCCTGCCAGCGCTGTTTTCCCCGGTGCAATTGCCGCGTTTTTAGCTTATCAATTTTTTTTATTTAAAAAAATATGTTTATTAATAATTTGCTTGCTCAGTATACAAAGTGTGCCGTGCTATACACTAATGTACAATAACGCGTACCTGTTGTTGCATAATTACAGAAGAAATAAATAAATAATGCATGCTCCGAATTTAAAGCAATAAATCTGTTAATTTCATCTCTTTTGGCTTTTTATTCATATATTAGCAACAAGCAAAGCTTACTTTTTATCAGCTGACACAATCGTATAAATATTGAAAACTGCCTTTGTGAAGTCTAACTTGAAAAATTCAACTCTTAGACCGAGAACAAATCTCAAACAATGACCCTTTCTGAGTCCAAATTTACAACTCAAAAATTTATATATTAGAGGAATCAAACCGATCGATTTGGAATTCTTTGGCTTGCAAAAGCAGCAGACCAGGAAATCTGGGAGCAGCAAATGGGCCGGAAGGATGCGATGGCGGCGCAGCTGCCTGTGGATCAGTACCGAAAGAAGATCGGTGCGTCTTTTGATGTCTATGCTGCTGGGTGGCCACTGGGTGTCATGGGGTAGTATGGGGCAGTCTGGGGCCACTGCTGATGGTCATGGGGCAGTCTGGGGTCACTGCTGATGGTCATGGGGCAGTCTGGGGTCACTGCTGATGGTCATGGGGCAGTCTAGGGTCACTGCTGATGGTCATTGGACAGTCGGGGGCCACTGCTGATGGTCATGGGGCAGTCTGGGGCCACTGCTGATGGTCATGGGGCAGTCTGGGGTCACTGCTGATGGTCATGGGGCAGTCTGGGGTCACTGCTGATGGTCATGGGGCAGTCTAGGGTCACTGCTGATGGTCATTGGACAGTCGGGTCACTGCTGATGATCATTGGGCAGTCTGGGTGGGTGGTCATGGCCCCATGGGGTAGCGGTGGAACACGGGGGGGGTCATGGCCCCATGGGGTAGCGGTGAAGCACAGGGGGGTCATGGCTCCATAGGATAGCAGTGGAAAACAGGGAGGTCATGGCCCCATGGGGTAGCGGTGAAGCACAGGGGGGTCATGGCTCCATAGGATAGCAGTGGAAAACAGGGAGGTCATGGCCCCATGGGGTAGCGGTGAAGCACAGGGGGGTCATGGCTCCATAGGATAGCAGTGGAAAACAGGGAGGTCATGGCCCCATGGGGTAGCGGTGAAGCACAGGGGGTCATGGCTCCATAGGATAGCAGTGGAAAACAGGGAGGTCATGGCCCCATGGGGTAGCGGTGAAGCACAGGGGGGTCATGGCTCCATAGGATAGCAGTGGAAAACAGGGAGGTCATGGCCCCATGGGGTAGCGGTGAAGCACAGGGGGGTCATGGCTCCATAGGATAGCAGTGGAAAACAGGGAGGTCATGGCCCCATGGGGTAGCGGTGAAGCACAGGGGGGTCATGGCTCCATAGGATAGCAGTGGAAAACAGGGAGGTCATGGCCCCATGGGGTAGCGGTGAAGCACAGGGGGGTCATGGCTCCATAGGATAGCAGTGGAAAACAGGGAGGTCATGGCCCCATGGGGTAGCGGTGAAGCACAGGGTGGTCATGGCCCCATGGGGTAGCGGTGGAACACAGGGGGGGGTCATGACCCCATGGGGTAGCGGTGGAACACTAAGGGGGGGGGGGTTCATGGCCCCATGGGGTAGCGGTGAAACACAGGGGGGGTCATGACCCCATGGGGTAGCGGTGGAACACAGGGGGGGGTCATGACCCCATGGGGTAGCGGTGGAACACTAAGGGGGGTCATGGCCCCATGGGGTAGCGGTGGAACACAGGGGGGGGGGTCATGACCCCATGGGGTAGCGGTGGAACACTAAGGGGGGGTCATGGCCCCATCGGATAGCGGTGGAACACTAAGGGGGGGGGTCATGGCTCCATAGGATAGCAGTGGAAAACAGGGAGGTCATGGCCCCATCGGATAGCGGTGGAACACTAAGGGGGGGGGGTCATGGCTCCATAGGATAGCAGTGGAAAACAGGGAGGTCATGGCCCCATGGGGTAGCGGTGGAACACTAAGGGGGGGTCATGGCCCCATGGGGTAGCGGTGGAACACTAAAGGGGGGGGTCATGGCCCCATGGGTTAGCGGTGGAACACTAAGGGGGGGGGTCATGGCCCCATGGGGTAGCGGTGGAACACTAAGGGGGGGTCATGGCCCCATGGGGTAGCGGTGGAACACTAAGGGGGGGGGGTCATGGCCCCATGGGGTAGCGGTGGAACACGGGGTCATGGCCCCATGGGGTAGCGGTGAAACACAGGGGGGTCATGACCCCATGGGGTAGCGGTGAAACACAGGGGGGTCTTGACCCCATGGGGTAGCGGTTAAACACAGGGGGGTCATTGCCCCATGGGGTAGCGGTGACCCCACTAAGCTGATAAGCCTGCCGTCATCCCCCTGTCAACTGCAGGTCAGAGCCAGCAGAAGCGGGCCAGCAAGAGCATGAAGGAGCAGCGATCAGCTGATGAGCAGCTCAAATCGCGGTCGCTTGTCTCGGTGAGTCATAAAAAAGCTCCGGATGATCAGTTAAAAATTTCCTGAACAAAAGTGTAAATAAAATCCATCGTTCTCCAACATCAGGACGTGCTGCTGCCTCTGGCCGGTCTTCTGCTTTTGCTAGTCGGTCTCTACTGCTCTCTATACTACTATATAGATCGGCAGGGCAGTAGTGCAAAAGGCGCATCTTCAACGTCGCAACAGTGATATTTTGATAGAATTTGAGAAAACTTCATTGCCTTTTTCGTTGTTTAAAAATCAAATCAATAATTTTATTGACCTAAGGCTTTCTGTTCTGCAGGAAATCAAAATGTTTACTTTGTTTTGTGTTGTTTACTTTTTTGTAGAAGATTCTTGGCCTGACTGCCGCCTTATATTGGTTCCAAGTTGGGCGGTTTTTGTACATTTAATATTTATTGATTTTTATGGATAATATAGGCACGGAGTGGGTGGCATTAAATTCTGATTTGCGGTCCAGGTTCCTTCAAGGATGGTTGGTTGCAGAATGATCGTCAAATCCCCTTTGTGTGCCAAATTTCTTGTGTCCTGTGTACATATTGATTTTCAGAATTGTTTTACAAACTTGGTGATTTTTAATTAGAATTTCATTACTAAATACAATTCTTGATATTAATTTCATTTTCATAGCCTGAAAATGCTTTTTTAGTGCAATTTTGATCACATTTTAACACCTAGTGTGAATCTGGCACACGCGTTCGGCTTCCAGCTTCTCGACTTAAAACTTACTTTTTAAGTTGGAAATTTGTTGGATGGGACTTCACCAGGATTACCGTTAGAGGGCTCCATATTGGTCTGTTGGTGTCGCATTAGTTTTAGGGGGCCACATTGGTCTGTTTGAGGGGGTCACATTAGTCCGTTGGGGGTGTCACATTGGTCTGTGAGAGGTTACATTGGTCTGTTAGAGAGGCCGTGGTCACATTGCTCTGTTTGAGGGGGTCACATTGGTCTGTTAGAGGGGCCGGGGTCACATTGCTCTGTTTGAGGGGGTCACATTGCTCTGTTTGAGGGGGTCACATTGCTCTGTTTGAGGGGGTCACATTGCTCTGTTAGAGGGGCCGGGGTCACATTGCTCTATTAGAGGGGGTCACATTAGTCTGTTTGTGGTGTCTCATTAGTCTGTTGGGAGGGGACATATTGGTCGGTTAGAGGGGGTCACGTTAGTCTGTAAGTGGGTCAAATTTGTCTCAGGTCAGGGAGTGGGTCAGTTACATTATTTCAGTAATCACAGTCGGTGAAACCATTTTCTAATCAAAGGCCTTCGCAGCACCCATAATTAATTATTTGAAAAAGTACTGAATGTACTTGCATAAATCTTCTGTTGCAGCATCCATCCAGAGTGATGCTGATGCTCGCCTTGCTCAATCTTCATCAGCTTGCTCAGCAGCATCCGCTCTGACTCGGCGGCAAAGTAGGTCAAAGCCAAATGCAGCTCCTGTCGAGCCAGCGCCTTCTAGCGAAGTTGCTTAAACGATTTAAAAGCGTTGAAGCTGCGGCAACTGCGACAGCGACTTCTTCAAGCGCTGCTGACGCCGCCGCGCCAGCGGACTTTGAACCGCCGACCTTCAATGAGGTTCGTTGAGGCTCTCCAGATTTGGTTACTTCTGTGATTGTCTTTGTCGGCTAATGACTAAATACGATTTGTACATGTATTACTTTTTAAGCCAGTGGGGAATAATAAACGTCTGATTTATACATACTTCGATTCTTACGAGCAGTAGGCCAGGCCGTAAGAATGTAAACTGAGCCCAATGTACACCTGAGTTGCCACAGTGTTCACCAGTCCCGATACACACTAGTCCTAAGTTCCAATGTGCACTAGCCCTAATGTACATGTGCACTAGTCCTGATGCATGTCATCCCTTTTTACGCCAGCCCCACTGTAAACTACATTAACTTAACACCATGTGTTATGTGACACAACACAAAGTACATGTCAAACGTACAACAGCTTCAATTATTGTGCATGTTCACCAGCCCCGTTGTGTACTCAGTGAATGTAGAACAACTGCAAATATTCTAAGGTTAATGTACACCTAAACCCTACAGCCCCCCCCAATGTTACACCAAACCTACGGCCCAATGTACACCAAACCTACAGCCCCAATATGCACCTAATCTACAGCCCCAATGTACACCCAAACCCTACAGCCCAATGTACACCCAAACCCTACAACCCAATGTACACCCAAACCCTACAGCCCAATGTACACCCAAACCCTACAGCCCAATGTACACCCAAATCCTACAGCCCAATGTACACCTAAACCCTACAGCCCAATGTGCACCTAAACCCTACAGCCTAATCTATACCCAAACCCTATAAGTCCAATGTACACCAAACCTACCGCCCCAATGTGCACTAAGTTGCAAACCTTCATGTGCTTCAAGGTTGGCATCCAGCTACTCAGTCGGGACCTTCAACGCGCCCTCTTCGGAGGCCAGGAAGGCACCGGCGGCTCGCGCGATGCTTCGAAGCGGCAGGCGCGGCCGCCGCCGGCAGCCGCTGTGGCTCACCTGAAGCGCCACGGCATCCCGCTGGAGCAGTCCCTGGCCTCTGCCTCCGCCGGCAGCCACGCCCCGGTGATCCGCTGCCCCCTCCCGCCGTTGGAGGGCGGGGCGGGCATCGAGGAGCACTTCAGGCGCATCGCCGAGGAGCAGGTGGCGCCCTACCGCCGCCTGATTGACGCTCTAGCCTCCGCGAGGACCTCGAAGTCTGGTCCGCCGGCCAAGGACGCCTGGCCGATGCCACCTGGTCCGGGCTGGCACCGGCTGCTGTGCTCCGGCACTTCCGCTGCGAGACTCGAACCCGTGACCTGTCCTGCCGGGGACGCGTTCGTGTTCGACACCGAGAACGTGCTAGCGGTGGGCCAGGCGCCCGTCATGGCGGTGGCTTTCGGCCTGGAGGGTTGGTCCGTACCCTAGGGGTGGGGGTGGCTTGGGGCCTGGAGGGCTGGTCCGTGCCCGGGGGTGGTGGGGGTGGCTTTCGGCCTGGAGGGCTGGTCCGTGCCCGGGGGTGGTGGGGGTGGCTTTCGGCCTGGAGGGCTGGTCCGTGCCCGGGGGTGGTGGGGGTGGCTTGGGGCCTGGAGGGCTGGTCCGTGCCCGGGGGTGGTGGGGATGGCTTGGGGCCTGGAGGGCTGGTCCGTGCCCGGGGGTGGTGGGTGGGGGTGCGCGAGAACTAGACACGTGATTCAGGCGCTAAATTATGTACTATAAATGTACTGTTAATTAAATGTACTTTAAAGGAACTATATTATAGACTTAAAAGAGGCTGCTAAATCACAATTTAGGAATATTAGAGTTCCGAATGTGACAGAAAGGCGACTGTTGCATCACTAGCGCGTCACGTGAGTTGCAGAATCGTAACAGAGTCGCGAAAGAGTCGTCCAAGAATCGTAAAACTCAAATTCATCAAGCGACGCAAATGCGCTTCAAACACAACTCAGCGACTCTGGCACGCCTTTAAATACGACTCTACGGTCCAGATCGCGTTTCAGAGTCGCAGACAATAAAACGCTTCAAATTGACTGTTGGGCGACTCTTTGACGACTTTTTTGCGACTTGTATCGACTCGTCGTTTTAGCGTCGTTTAGAGTCGTATTTTACCCCCTGTGTTACCTGCAAGCGACTCAGAAACGACTATGGGACGACGAAAGTCATTCTGAGACGCTTCTTGGTCTTGGTACCGTAGATAGTTTTACTTAATAGTTTTTAATTATTTTTTATTAGATGACGAGGCTTCGACTACTCTAGATACATCTATAGTTACTCCTACTGTTTACCCCGATCAGGTACTGCTGGTGCTCGCCGATGCTGTTCGGTGGGCCGCCAGTCGCAGACGATGAACTCGCTCCGGAGCACCTGGTGCCGATGTACGGTCCTGGGGATGATCCAAACCGGCCGCGCCTCATTGCTGGCCACTTTGTTGCGTTTGACCGGGCCAAGATCAAGGAGGAGTACAGTCTCCAGGTGAGGGGCGAATTGCTTACTGACAGGCCTTCATAATTCCTTTGTCACGGCAGCTTGAGCTTCTAAAATTTGGCTGCCTAAAATCGGCAATCACCCACACAATCGCCTTTTTAAAATAGCTGTTTAAAAATAGCAAACATCATTTAAATTTGTTTTCTTAGGAATATCACCCTTCAGAAAATTGCCCCTTAAAACGCTCCCTAAAATCGTTCCCTAAAGTCGGCCCCTATAATCGCCCACTAAATCCATATACTAAAAATGGTCTGTCGGTAGGTAGGTAGGTATGTGGGTATGTGATCGATTTTAGCAAAAATGGCTCAACCAATTTTGTTCGAACTTATGGTCCCTAAATCGTCTCTAAAATCGCCCCCCTAAAATCGCCCCTAAAATCGCCCCCTAAATCGCACCTAAAATCGCCCCCTAAATCGCCCCTAAAATCGCCCCCTAAAATCGCCTCTAAAATCGCCCCTAAAATTGCTCCCTAAAATCGCCCCTAAAATTGCTCCCTAATATCGCCTCTAAAATCGCCCCCTAAAATCGCCCCTAAAATTGCTCCCTAAAATCGCCCCCTAAAATCGCCTCTTAAAATCGCCCCCTAAAACCGCACCTGAAAGCGCCCTTAAAACCGCCTCTCAAAATCGCCTAAAAACCGGCGGCCGCGCAGCGCACGGGCAGTCGGTTCCTGGACACGATGTCGCTACATATCGGCATGCGCGGCCTGACGTCCAACCAGCGCACCCTGAAGCTCATGGCCAAGCGGGGCCGCTTCGCCAACAAGCGCTGGGCGGAGTACCAGCGCGACCGGAAGCAGCGCGGCGCCGACTCCGTTGACGAGGACAACTTCGGCCGCCTGGCCTGGGTTAGCGACTCGGCGCTGAACAACTTGGCCGATGTCTTCGCGCTGTGCACCGGCGAGGACGCCGAGGCCGACGCGAAACTCGAGCTGCGAGATTATTTCGTCAGCGGCAGTCTGGCCGACGTTCGAGACCGACTGCGCAAGATGCTCGCCTACTGCGCCCGCGACGTCTGGATGACCCACCGGGTGCTGGCGCGCCAGTGGAAGGATTTCGACAAGCACTTTCCCAGCCCGGTGACTCTCGGCGGCCTGCTGGAGATGGGCAGCGTGCTGCTGCCTACCAACTCCAGCTGGAATAAGTACAGGTGCACTAATTAGATGGCGAGGCAATCCGTTGTATAATAGCAGTCATAGTTACTCTCGCTGTCTACCCATTGTAAAGTTATTACTATCTAGACTAATTAGACTAATTAGAAGATAACGATGTAATTATGTATCAGACAGGGCAAAATGCACTTGCTTTTTACCCTATTCAAGAGTAATAAACTGAATCTCGTACTAATTACATTACGAAGTACATGTATTTTAATATAAACTACCTCAGGTATAGATACTCACGGCTCACGCCAATTACTGTTAAACAATCTTTACTAAATGTATGACGAGGCATCAAGCTATCATGGTTACTCCCGCCGTTTACCCTGTACGATAAATCTAATCCAACCCGCTGCTCCGTCCCTGTACAGGCGGCTGTCCCAGACCGTCTACGACCGCCTGCAGGACGGCCAGCGGCAAACTCTGCAGCGTCTGGCTGACGAAGCCGTTAAAAAATTTGCTAACGGAGGTCACGAGCTCGATCCCTGGCTATGGGATCTCGACTGGTCCGTGGGAAAATCCAAGACCGGACTGCCGAAGTGAGTTTTTTGGTACATTGGCTGTTCCGTCTTGTACGAATAACTTAACTCATCTGACTGGTTGGAGTCCTGCTCTGTTCTCTCATCTCTCTCCTCCATCTCCCCTCTCCCATCTCCCTCGCATCTCCCCTCTCCCATCTCCCATCCCCCCTCTCCCTTGCCCCATCTCCCATCTCCCATCTCCTCTCTTCCATCTCTCCTCCCCTCTCCTCTCCCTATCTCCCCTCTCCCATCTCTCCTCTCCCCTCTCCTCTTTCCTATCTCCCCTCTCCCATCTCTCCTCTCCCCTCTCCTCTTTCCTATCTCCCCTCTCCCATCTCTCCTCTCCCCTCTCCTCTTTCCTATCTCCCCTCTCCCATCTCTCCTCTCCCCTCTCCTCTTTCCTATCTCCCCTCTCCCATCTCTCCTCTCCCCTCTCCTCTTTCCTATCTCCCCTCTCCCATCTCTCCTCTCCCCTCTCCTCTTTTCTATCTCCCCTCTCCCATCTCTCCTCTCTCCTCTCCTCTTTCCTATCTCCCCTCTCCCATCTCTCCTCTCCCCTCTCCTCTTTCCTATCTCCCCTCTCCCATCTCTCCTCTCCCCTCTCCTCTTTCCTATCTCCCCTCTCCCATCTCTCCTCTCCCCTCTCCTCTTTCCTATCTCTCTTCTCCCCTCTCCCATCTCTCCTCTCCTCTTTCCTATCTCCCCTCTCCCATCTCTCCTCTCCCCTCTCCCATCTCTCCTCTCCCCTCTCCTCTTTCCTATCTCCCCTCTCCCATCTCTCCTCTCCCCTCTCCTCTTTCCTATCTCTCTTCTCCCCTCTCCCATCTCTCCTCTCCTCTTTCCTATCTCCCCTCTCCCATCTCTCCTCTCCCCTCTCCCATCTCTCCTCTCCCCTCTCCTCTTTCCTATCTCCCCTCTCCCATCTCTCCTCCCTTCTCCTCTCCCTCTCTCTCTCTCTCTCCCTCTCTCTCTCTCTCGTCTCCCTCTAATCCCCATGCCTCTCATTTTCAATAATAATATAGTATTCTTGTTCTTTCTCAATAAGAGCTCAAGGCTCCTGTTCTCATGCAGTTCTCAATTTTGGGAAATGCATTTAATATTCTTATATTTGATCATTTGCCTCCCCCTTACCGTGGCAGGTAGAGGAGCGGGCGGGCTGAATTGAATCGGGGGTTGGGCGGCTGCTGCTGGGGATGGAAATCTGAGAGCGAGTGCAGCGGCCTCTCCGGCTTCAGAATCGAAGACGCGAGTCTCGGGACTCGGGGGGGGAGGCTGGCTACAGAGACAGCCAGGCGGGAGAATGAAAGTAGAAAACCTGGGGCCGGCTTATTAATGCAGCTAATCAGTTTATCCTGCTGTGTGCACCGGCTCGCCCTGGGCCTCCTCGGCAGCCAGCCATGCAGACAGCTGGGGCTGTTGATTTCTTTGACTGCCAGCTGCTCAAGTTCGGTTAGGGAACTATTAATCTGCTTTACTTTATTAGTATTATTGTTGCCTATGGGGGGCTCGATTGAAATCCCATGTACTTTAATAACATATTTTGGGTTTTTTAAGGTTTTCTTGCAAAAATCACATGACCAGCCACAGTCAGGGTTGAAACTCAATTTGAGCTCACCAAACAAGGTAGGATTACTAATTAGGATTGCTAGGGTATATGGTGGTGCCGTTTCCTGAGTCAACTTTGAAAGTTGCACCACTTTTTTCCGCATTTAACCATCGAAGCGTACGGATAGTCACGTAGGCTGGCAGGTGAGAACAGTACAGACATCATGCGGATGGTCACGTAGGTTGGCAGGTGAGAACAGTACAGACATCATGCGGATGGTCACGTAGGCTGGCAGGTGAGAACAGTACAAACATCATGCGGATGGTCACGTAGGTTGGCAGGTGAGAACAGTACAAACATCATGCGGATGGTCACGTAGGTTGGCAGGTGAGAACAGTACAAACATCATGCGGATGGTCACGTAGGTTGGCAGGTGAGAACAGTACAAACATCATGCGGATGGTCACGTAGGTTGGCAGGTGAGAACAGTACAGACATCATGCGGATGGTCACGTAGGTTGGCAGGTGAGAACAGTACAGACATCATGCGGATGGTCACGTAGGTTGGCAGGTGAGAACAGTACAGACATCATGCGAATAGTCACGTAGGCTGGCAGGTGAGAACAGTACAGACATCATGCGGATGGTCACGTAGGCTGGCAGGTGAGAACAGTACATACATCATGCGGATGGTCACGTAGGCTGGCAGGTGAGAACAGTACATACATCATGCGGATGGTCACGTAGGCTGGCAGGTGAGAACAGTACAGACATCATGCGGATAGTCACGTAGGTTGGCAGGTGAGAACAGTACATACATCATGCGAATAGTCACGTAGGCTGGCAGGTGAGAACAGTACAGACATCATGCGGATGGTCACATAGGTTGGCAGGTGAGAACAGTACAGACATCATGCGAATAGTCACGTAGGCTGGCAGGTGAGAACAGTACAGACATCATGCGGATGGTCACGTAGGCTGGCAGGTGAGAACAGTACAGACATCATGCGGATGGTCACGTAGGCTGGCAGGTGAGAACAGTACAGACATCATGCGGATGGTCACGTAGGCTGGCAGGTGAGAACAGTACAGACATCATGCGGATGGTCACGTAGGCTGGCAGGTGAGAACAGTACAGACATCATGCGGATGGTCACGTAGGTTGGCAGGTGAGAACAGTACAAACATCATGCGGATGGTCACGTAGGTTGGCAGGTGAGAACAGTACAAACATCATGCGGATGGTCACGTAGGTTGGCAGGTGAGAACAGTACAGACATCATGCGGATGGTCACGTAGGCTGGCAGGTGAGAACAGTACAAACATCATGCGGATGGTCACGTAGGTTGGCAGGTGAGAACAGTACAAACATCATGCGGATGGTCACGTAGGTTGGCAGGTGAGAACAGTACAAACATCATGCGGATGGTCACGTAGGTTGGCAGGTGAGAACAGTACAAACATCATGCGGATGGTCACGTAGGTTGGCAGGTGAGAACAGTACAAACATCATGCGGATGGTCACGTAGGTTGGCAGGTGAGAACAGACATCATGCCTCTTGAAAGCTCTGATTGGTTAATTCACAAATGCTATCAGGTGAGTCAATGAAGCAAGTCTATTTTCAATTAGTACACCTTGGGCCTGCTAATTATGTAACGATGAGAGAAAATAAAAGCCTGCATTGCTTCCTTTGCATGAGAACTGCTGGGCCGGCAGCACCCCCTCCCCAGCTCCGCATTGATCTCAACAACAAAGAGAGAGAGAGAGAGAGAGAGAGAGAGATTGAGAATCTGCTGACTGCTTTGTGCGCTCCATCTTTGCCCAGATTCCTGGAAGCTGCTCCTGTTTGAACACCGTAGGGGTTCCGCTTCTTCTACTCAGCTCAGAATTCTGATTGAGCTGCACAGGAACTGCTGCTGCTGAGAATGGCTGAGAATCGATAACTGTTTTCCCCTGCCAGCCAGAGTCTCCCCGGCGGAAAGTAATTTGAATTCGAATGGCAGTTTCTCTACAATTTTGTTTTAGATAATCCCCTGTCATGCCACTAATCCCTCCTTAGTCGCTGAATTTTAATCCTTCCTGCTTGGTTCGTACAAACGGGTCTGAGCAATTTGAGTTGCTGCGCTCTCTTGTTTGAGCAGACTGCCAAAGCAATCTTTGCCGAACATATCTCTTGCATTTCGCTTCTAAAAGAGGACAAGATGCATGCTGAGCTCTGAGTCTTAGCAGAAGAGCTCAACAAATTGAAGTCGCATTTTGCCTGCCCACTTTGGTGAAGTATTTCAGTTTCTATTGCTGCTACAGAACGAGGGCAAATAACGAGACAAGACAAGGAAACAAATATTGTGTGTATGGCAAACATGACTGAGAACTGAGAGTTATTAACAAAACACGTATCGATAAGTAACGGTTTTAAAAGTGTTATTAAACTTCGTTGCTTATCTGACGCTACCAGCACGTGTCGAAGACCTCCAGGCCTTTCATAATCACTGGCGAGCTGTGGCAGTACCGCTGAAAGTCTTCGTACGTAACGGAGCCCTTGCCCTCGGTGTCCATCTGGTGGAAGATTTGGCTGGCGTGGTCGTGCACGCTCTTGGCCGACTCCTTCTTCCTTGCGTGGCTGCCCAGCAGTTCATAGATGGAGGCCAGGAACTGGCAGATCTCTTCGTGGCTCAGCGTGCCGTCCAGGTTGACGTCGTACAGCCGGAAGATCCACACGATCTTCTCCTCGACGCTGCCCCTAGCCAGCTCGGAGAGCCACATCACATACTGGTGGAACGGCAGCGACTCTTTCTTGTCCACGTCGAGCCAGTTGAATATGATCCGCGCGAACGGCGCTGGGTTGCCGAAGGGGAACAGCTGGGCGAAGATGCCGCAGATGTGCTCCTCGCGCACCAGGCCAGTCGGGCAGTCCTGCTTGAAGCCGCGATACAGCAGGCGGAGCTCCCGCTCACTGAACTTGGACCTCTGCGCCAGCAGCCGGATTGGCGGCGGCTTGTAGCGCTGGAAGTTCGCCTGCAGGTCCGGGTCGCTCATCTCGGTTGAAGGAAATCCTTCTAATGCGGGCCTCGGATATCCTGGATTGCCCGCGGGCTTTGCCGCTTCGGTCTTCTGCTGGCTTCTGTTTGTCTTCTCTCTCTTCTGGCTGCCGATTCTCTTCCAGTTTCTTTTGGCTGGCACTGGCTTAGTCTGGGAGCCGCGGCCCGGCCCTGAATTCCCAGCTGACTGAATAGAATAGCAGACTTCTGGGCCTCGGTCTGCGTTGTCCGACCTCCTTCCTTTTTTCCCTCTCTTCTTCCTGGCCTTCTGTCGATTTGGAGTTTGGCGTCTTGCTTGCCTTTCTGCTGGGCCCCCGGATTGGCCGGACCGGCCCAGGCCTGCCCCGCTCCACTCCCAATCGCTTCCAGGCGGTCTCGCGCAACTATGGTAGGGGGGGGATGGGAAATGAAAAACGGCCAACGGGTCACTGATAGGGGAGGAGGCAAGCGAGAAATGCCGGTGCCTCGAGGCTCCGTAGATCTGCAGGCGATGGGGCTGCGGGTGGAGCTGAGGGTCAAAACTCTGCGCAGTTGCGGAAAGGAAAGTTTTGTCTGCCTTGGCGCTGCTGCTGCTGCAAACAAACCCAGACTTACTGTCTAGGTTTATAACCTTCCAATAGCTGTTGCTCTTGCCCAGTGGTTATCTCTGCTTTGCACTGAGCCATTTGTACTGAAGGCAACCTGAGTGGTCGGGTCCGGCATCGAGACTAAACTCCTGTCGGAGGAAATTGCTTGCATACGTCGCCGATATGTATTGAAGTGCCTTGTATAAAGATAGAATCTCTATATAAGAAGAACATTATATCAGCGGGTTTGAATTCCGTTAACCCGAATCGCTTTGGGAAGAGAGGAAAACGGTTTCGGGGAAGTGACTCGGCTACCCCGAGGGTTCGGCGTAACCGAAGCAACGATTAGTGCCATCCGGAGCCTCTATTAAAAGCCATTCCGTTCCGCTCCCCTCGGTCCGCATTCCAACAGCCGGAAGTCATCCATAAAAACTTTCTGATTGGCTGCTCTGTGGAATGCAGATAATTGCTTGCCGGTTTCAGAAACTTCGTATATGGTGTGCTTTTTCCTGTTGTGGAGTTTTTTATTTCTATTTCTAGCTCTGCGCCTCCTTGGCCTATACGACAGCCTTTTGTGTAGCTCCTTCTGCAGTAGCTAAGGAATGCTGGGCCAGTTGCTGCACTCCTTCTAGAAGATCAATGCGGGCAGCGAACCGCGCCGGGGCGGAGCTGCATCGGCTGAGAAGTTCTCGCGCAATACGCTTGGCGAACTGCTCTGAGGACAATATGTATAGTTCGTGTGCAGTTGGTAAAAAATCAATAAAGTAAAAGAGTTCATCAACAGTGGCAGCTGGCGCACTCTGTCCCACTTTGTGGGTCTTGCCAGGCTACGAAAATTTTGGGTACTTGTTTGGATATGTCGGAGTTGATTTATTAACATTCTGTGCCACTTGCAATTTATGTTTTATCGTGTAAGATAGCGGGCTCATCTGGAGTCAGGATATTTGGGCTCTGGAGAAGTTCTCATCCAAGTATTGGCATCTGAGAAATTCCCCGTGATGTATTAGCATCCTCTGAGAAATTCCCCGTGAGGTATTAACATCCTCTGAGAAATTCCCCGTGATGTATTAGCATCCTCTGAGAAATTCCCCGTGAGTTATTAACATCCTCTGAGAAATTCCCCGTGAGGTATTAGCATCCTCTGAGAAATTCCCCGTGAGGTATTAGCATCCTCTGAGAAATTCCCCGTGAGGTATTAGCATCATCTGAGAAATTCCCCGTGAGGTATTAACATCCTCTGTGAAATTCCCCGTGAGGTATTAGCATCCTCTGAGAAATTCCCCGTGATGTATTAGCATCCTCTGAGAAATTCCCCGTGAGGTATTAGCACCCTCTGAGAATTCCCCTTGAGTCACGGTATTGGTACATGAGAATAGAAATTTCCCCTAAGCATAGCGTTGGAATCTGATAGTAGAAATTACCGAAATTCCCATTGTGCAAAGGCATTTGCCCTTGAGCCTTAGCATCCCAGACCGTGAATTTGGTAAAAAATTCCCTTTGGAGATTAAATTTCTAATAAATACACGCTGGATTTTCTCAGGGATTTTCTTCTGCCTTTCCCAGATGCTCATGAACCTCATAACATAAGCCTCTCATAGCCGTCATTATTGCATAGCTTCGCCTTGCACGTTTTCCTTTGC
This sequence comes from Macrostomum lignano, assembly GCA_002269645.1. Classification (NCBI taxonomy): domain Eukaryota; kingdom Metazoa; phylum Platyhelminthes; family Macrostomidae; genus Macrostomum; species Macrostomum lignano. The sequence continues at coordinate 58,169 of NIVC01000877.1, read as the reverse complement.
GCCAGAACTGCGCAATAATAGCCTAATTAATAAATAATACAGCCAATGCGTGAGCTGGAAAACTATATGGGAGAGGTGACGGACACGCCTGAGTCGGCTCAGACACCCGGAGCAATCACCCGCCTGCCTTGCTCTCAGTGCGTGCCGTGGCTCTTGTCTGACGCATGCCGGCCCGCATGCCAAGCCGCGTGTTGACTCTGCGCTACGCTGGCACTAGCGGGGAAGCCTTGATGCTCTCAGCTCAATCTCAGCTAAGCCTGTTTGCCCGCATTGCAGCCTTGGGCTCAAATACCCACTCAATGTCGGAGCTCCTCTTACCGCCGTCCGTCGGTCTGAATCCATATTTCTTTGTTGCCTAATTTGAATGCTTTTTCACAATCAAAGGCCGCTGTTTTTACCCCCCCCCCCTCGCGCGGTTGAATTGCTTTCTTTGGTCCATTAGAATGCTTTGAGTTCAAGCAGGGCACGGGTTTAAGCGTGGGCTCTTCGTTGGAGAGCGTTGGAGAGATCTTCAAACAGACTTGTGCACTTTTGTGTCTTGGTGCTGGCTTCTGCCTTTCTATGGCTTTTTTGTCACTTTCTTCTCGACAGCTAAAAGTGCAATGCACAGGCTGGATGATGAAAATCTGAATAATCAGAATTGGACCTAAATGTGATTCCATTTTGGAACTATTTTTGATTCCACTCTGGAACTATTTTTTTGATTCCACTCTGGAACTATTTTTCAATTCCACTCCGGAACTAAATTCAATTCCACTCTGGAACTGAATCTGGTTTCACTAAGGAACTATACTGTAGCTGATTCCACTCCGGAACTAAATACTAACGTATTGTATTTATCAGACACTAATCTTCGGCTCCACCGCACCTCCCCCACCCCAGGTGGTACCGCGACCTGGTCCCCAAGCCCGTGGAGAAGAACGCCGCCCAGGGCGCCAGCCTCATCACCGCGCAGATGCGCGTCGCGCCCAAGCTGCTCCGCCTCACCTGGCGCGGCTTCCCGCTGCACCACGACTCCGAGCTGAAGTGGGGCCGCCTGGTCCCCGGCCGCAACCCCAGCCCGGCCGAGGCCGACCCGCGCTACTTCAACCCGAACAATGGCCGGCTCCTATCCGACCAGCCGGCCATCAAGACGGTCGCCGCTGGCAGCTCGGAGCTGCGCTTTCCGCTGGCCGCCTACTGCCGGGCCTGCCTGCCCTCCCTGCTGCGCTGCCTCCGCCAGCACGAGCTGCTCGACCAGCAGCAACAGCGCCGGCGCCAGCGTCAGGCCTGGTGGCGCCGTTTCAGGGCCGATTTGGCCGGCTCGCTGAGAATGCTGCCCGTGGACGAAATCGGCAGGGCGGAGCTCGAGGCTGCTCTGACGGCGATGGAGAGCGGCGCGGCTGGAGACGATGGGGAAGGCGGCCGGGAGGCTGGCAAGGAGGAGTACGACTGGGAGCGCCATCTGCCCTGCGCGCTCACCGCCACTCCGCTGGCGGAGGGCGCCGCCTTCAAGCGGGCCGCCAACCCTAGCATTGACGCCTGCTGGTTCTGCGCCCTGCCGCACCCACAGGTCTGCCTGCAGTGCCCTCTCAGAGCCTCTGTTGCTGGGCCAGCCTCCCAGATCCTCAGTTGCTGGGCCAGCCTCCCAGATCCTCAGTTGCTGTGCCAGCCTCCCAGATCCTCAGTTGCTGGGCCAGCCTCCCAGATCCTCAGTTTCTGGGCCAGCCTCCTAGATCCTCAGTTGCTGAGCCAGCCTCCCAGATCCTCAGTTTCTGGGCCAGCCTCCCAGATCCTCAGTTTCTGGGCCAGCCTCCCAGATCCTCAGTTGCTGGGCCAGCCTCCCAGATCCTCAGTTGCTGGGCCAGCCTCCCAGAGTGTCAGTTGCTGGGCCAGCCTCCCAGATCCTCAGTTTCTGGGCCAGCCTCCTAGATCCTCAGTTGCTGGGCCAGCCTCCCAGATCCTCAGTTGCTGGGCCAACCTCCCAGATCCTCAGTTGCTGGGCCAGCCTCCCAGATCCTCAGTTGCTGGGCCAGCCTCCCTGAGCCTGACTCAGGCCTCCGCATCAGGGCCTGACCGCTAGCTATGAGAACCCCCCACCCCCGCAGGGCACCAGCGTGGGCAACCCGCTGTCCAAGAGCTTCCTGGCCGCCATCGACGCCGGCCTGCTGTGCAGCGACCGGCCGGAGGTCGGCGAGTTGCTCCGTATGCACGCCCGCTGCACCTACTGGCAGGGCGCCAGCAAGCGGGTGAACAGCCAGCTGGCCTTGCCGCTGGTGCACGGAGGAGAAGGCGGTGGAATCCGTTTGATCCTGCCGCAGGTGGTTGCCATGGGAACGGTGAGCAGGCGGGCGGTGGAGCCGCTATGGCTGACAGCCAGCAACGCGCGGCCGGACCGGCTGGGCTCGGAGCTGAAGGCGATGGTGCAGCCGCCGCCCGGCTACCGCCTGGTGGGCGCCGACGTGGACTCGCAGGAGCTGTGGATCGCCTCCATGGCCGGCGATGCAGAGTTTGACGACGACGCTGGAGGCGGCAACGGCGAGCGTCGGCGAATCCACGGCGCCACGGCGGTCAGCTGGATGAGCCTGCGGGGCAGCAAGGCGGAGGGCACGGACCTGCACTCGGTCAGCGCCCGGCTCATCAACGTGTCCCGCGAGCACGCCAAGGTGCTGAACTACGCCCGCTTCTACGGCTCCGGGGCGGGCAACATCGCCAAGCTGCTGTGCCAGTTCGACCCCGGCATCGACAAGCAGCTGGCCATGGACAAGGCCAGGAAGCTGCTGAGGGAGACCAAGGGCAGCCGGAGCGGCGGCGTCTGGCGCGGCGGCAGGTGAGAACGGCCGGCTTTATTGGATTGGGGTGGGGGAATTTTCCGGAGTGATTTTTGTTGAAGTTTTCGGGTGGTGATTGGGGAATTATTCTTATGGGAATTGGGGAATTATTCTTATGGGAATCGGGATTTTTTTTTATGGGAATTGGGGAATTTTTCAAATGTGAATTGGGGAATTTTTCGAATGGGAATTGGAAATTTTTCGAATGAGGATTGGGGAATTTTTCGGATTGGTTTTTGTTGAATTTTTTTAATGTGCATTGGGGGATTTTTTGAATGGGGATTGTGGAATTTTTATAATGGGGATTGGGAAATTCTCTAAATTGGGATTAGGGAGTTTTTCGAGTGAGGACAGAGAATTTTTTGAGTAGGACCTGGGGACTTTTTGATTGGAGGCTGGGGAATTTTTTTACTAGGGATTGGGGAATCTTTCAATTGGGGAATTATTCGAGTGAGGTTTGGGGATTTTCGAATATTGTGTTGGGATGCCTTTTAGGATCAGGTCTCCAAGCACGGCACAGACTACAAAGTGCAAATTAATTCTTTTGTTGGTCTGTTTCTCTTCCCGAAATATCGCTAGGATATTATTAATAACTGTCCGCATTGATTGCATAGTGTGTACTGTCCGCTGTCCGGGGGTTCCTGCTCTATCAATGCGGCAATCGATTTCTATGAACCCCTCTGGCTGAGGCGGTTATTTGATTAGCTGAGCAGCTCTGCAGCTCCCCGCCTGTCTCGCTCGGCTCGTCAAGTGGTCCGCAGAGTTTGCTGACCAAGCGCCGGCGCTGGTCTGCGACGGAAACAGATACAGGGCTTGGGGAGTGTTGCCGGGGAGATGGAGACGGGAGAGAAACTGATTCGGAAGATGGATAGTGAGAGCGAGGGAGAGAGGAGGCTGTGGAGATGAAGGGTGAGGGAGGAAGGGAGCGGAGATGGTGAGGGAGCAGAGGGTGAGGGAGCAGATGGTGAGGGAGTAGAGGGTGAGGGAGCAGAGGGTAAGGGAGCGGAGAGGGTGAGGGAGAGGAGAGGGTGAGGGAGCGGAGAGGGTGAGGGAGCGGAGAGGGTGAGGGAGCGGAGAGGGTGAGGGAGCGGAGAGGGTGAAGAAGCAGATGGTGAGGGAGCGGAGAGGGTGAGGGAGCAGATGGTGAGGGAGCAGATGGTGAGGGAGCGGAGAGGGTGAGGGAGCGGAGAGGGTGAGGGAGCAGAGGGTGAGGGAGCAGATGGTGAGGGAGTAGAGGGTGAGGGAGCAGAGGGTAAGGGAGCGGAGAGGGTGAGGGAGAGGAGAGGGTGAGGGAGCGGAGAGGGTGAGGGAGCGGAGAGGGTGAGGGAGCGGAGAGGGTGAGGGAGCGGAGAGGGTGAAGAAGCAGATGGTGAGGGAGCGGAGAGGGTGAGGGAGCAGATGGTGAGGGAGCAGATGGTGAGGGAGCGGAGAGGGTGAGGGAGCGGAGAGGGTGAGGGAGCAGAGGGTGAGGGAGCAGAGGGTGAGGGAGCAGATGGTGAGGGAGTAGAGGGTGAGGGAGCAGAGGGTAAGGGAGCGGAGAGGGTGAGGGAGCGGAGAGGGTGAAGAAGCAGATGGTGAGGGAGCGGAGAGGGTGAGGGAGCAGATGGTGAAGAAGCAGATGGTGAGGGAGCGGAGAGGGTGAGGGAGCAGATGGTGAAGAAGCAGATGGTGAGGGAGCGGAGAGGGTGAGGGAGCAGATGGTGAAGAAGCAGATGGTGAGGGAGCGGAGAGGGTGAGGGAGCAGATGGTGAAGAAGCAGATGGTGAGGGAGCGGAGAGGGTGAGGGAGCAGATGGTGAGGGAGCGGAGAGGGTGAGGGAGCGGAGAGGGTAAGGGAGCGGAGAGGGTGAGGGAGAGGAGAGGGTGAGGGAGCGGAGAGGGTGAGGGAGCGGAGAGGGTGAGGGAGCGGAGAGGGTGAGGGAGCGGAGAGGGTGAGGGAGCGGAGAGGGTGAAGAAGCAGATGGTGAGGGAGCGGAGAGGGTGAGGGAATAGAGGGTGAGGGAGCAGATGGTGAGGGAGCAGATGGTGAGGGAGGAGAAGGTGGGAGTAGAGGGTGGGACAGAGGAGCAGTTGAAGGAGAGGAGAGGGCAGGGCAGAGGGCAGAGAGGGGGGGGGGAGACAGCCGGCAGGAGTTGCTGGATGGTGAGGCTGCGGGGATAAGAAAACAGTGGAAAAGTGAGCCGAGTGGCGGGACAGAAGGCGACAGCGGGGGCCGCAGGGAGCTGTGGCCAGTCAGTGCGAAAGTCTGTCAGATTAGCAAAGTGAAACACGGGCATCGGGTGCCGGAACTGCCTGCCAGGTACTTCACGATCGGCCCCAGCTGCCCGCTCGCCAGGCTGATATTGCTTTTTCCCAGAGCTGCGGGACTTGAGAGCTGGGGAGGGGGGTTGCTATGGATTTATGGGATAATTAATTCAGCTTTGCTTGCAGCGGGTGGGACAGAAATGCGTTTTAATGCTACGTCCGCGTCCTAGCAACCAGTTCCCGGTGTGTCCTGGCCCGCACACTGACTTCATTCAAGTTTGGACATGCCGTGCTTTACTGAATTGGGCCGTTAAGCTTCCTCTTGTAATGCTGCCACCTTGACCCCCTTCATCTGCCCCCCTCTTGACCTCCCTTGACCCCTTCCTTCATCTGCCCCCTCTTGACCACCCCTTCCTTCATCTGCCCCCTCTTGACCACCCCTTCCTTCATCTGCCTTCTTTTGACCTCCCTTGACCCCTTCTTGCATCCACCCCCTCTTTACCACCTCGACTCCTTTCATCCAATCCCTCTTGACCCCCCCTTGACCTCCTTCTTCTTAAATCCGCACCCTTTTGACCTCATTTGATCCCTTTTTTATCCGCCCTCGTCTTGACCTCCCTTGACCCCCTTCTTTCATCCGCCCTCTTGATCACCCTCAAGCCCCTTCTTTCATCTGCCCCCTCTTGACCTCCCTTGTCCCCCTTCTTTCATCCGCACCTGACTGCCTTCTTACAGCCACCTTTCTTTGACCCTGCCTTTCTCCTCCCATCCGCCCTCTCCACCCTATCCCTTCTTTTATCCACCCCTCTTGACCCCTTTCGTCTTCTCCTTCCAGCCACCCCTTTGACTTCTTCTTTCCTCTATTCTGTCAGCTGCCTTGGCCCCCCTTTGCTCCTCCACCCGCTGTTAAAAAAAGCTGTTAAAAGACATTTCGCTCTACTATAAGTAGCTGAACCAGCATCGCCAACCCGCATTTGTCTCGGCAGCGAATCCTTCCTATTCAACCACATGGAGCGCATCGCCGGTCTGCAGTCGCCGCGCACCCCTTTCCTCGGCGCCGCGCTCAGCTGCGCCCTCCGCGCCGGCAGCACCGGCGGCGACTTCGCAACCTCGCGCATCAACTGGGTGATCCAGAGCTCGGCGGTGGACTACCTGCACTGTCTGCTGGTGGCCTGCCGCTGGCTCACTGCCAAGTACGGCATCGACGCCCGGTTCGCGATCTCCATTCACGACGAGGTTCGCTACCTGGTGCGCGACAGCGACACCATGAGGTTCGCCCTGGCGTTGCAGCTGGCCAACTTGCTGACCAGGGCCTTCTTTGCCAGCCGGCTGGGCTTCCGAGACCTGCCGCAGGTGGGCGGGGCGCTGGGTCGGGCTGGGTCATGGTGCCAGGTTAGGCTGGGTCATGGTGCCAGGTTAGGCTGGGTCATGGTGCCATGTTAGGCTGAGTCAGCGTGGGTCATGGTGCCAGGTTAGACTGGGTCAGCGTGGGTCATGGTGCAAGGTTAGGCTGGGTCAGCGTGGGTCATGGTGCCATGTTAGGCTGGGTCAGCGTGGGTCATGGTGCCATGTTAGGCTGGGTCAGCCTGGGTCATGGTGCCAGGTTAGGCTGGGTCATGGTGCCATGTTAGGCTGGGTCAGCGTGGGTCATGGTGCCATGTTAGGCTGGGTCAGCCTGGGTCATGGTGCCAGGTTAGGCTGGGTCATGGTGCCATGTTAGGCTGGGTCAGCGTAGGTCATGGTGCCAGTTTAGACTGGGTCAGCGTGGGTCATGGTGCCATGTTAGGCTGGGTCATGGTGCCAGGTTAGGCTGGGTCAGCCTGGGTCATGGTGCCATGTTAGGCTGGGTCACGGTGCCGGGTTAGGCTGGGTCATGGTTCCAGGTTAGGCTGGGTCAGCTTGGGTCATGGTTCCATGTTAGGCTGGGTCAGCTTGGGTCATGGTTCCATGTTAGGCTGGGTCAGGGTGGGTCATTGTGCTAGGTTAGGCTGGGTCAGCTTGGGTCATGGTGGGTCATTGTGCTAGGTTAGGCTGGGTCATAGGGCTAAGTCAGGATGAACCATGGCGATCTTTCAGGCCAGGCTGGGTCTCGGTGTTGGACGCACAGATTATGCATCACTGGGTCAGCAATGGGTCACTGTACTTGAGAAGGGTGATTGGTAGCTTCAGCCATATTACCTTCAGCAGCAGGGTAAAATGAGGAGCCTTGAGCAACTTCTAACATCCCTCCGGCTTTCAGTCTGTCGCCTTCTTCAGCGGCGTGGACATCGACAGCTGCATGCGCAAGGACCCACTGGACGACTGCGTGACGCCCTCGAACTCCGCCGGACTCCGGCTGGAGTACGGAATAGAGCCTGGTGAGTGCAGTGGCTGGGTCTGCGAGTCACTACTGGGTCACTGGGTCACCAAGTCTGTGGGTCACTGGGTCACCGAGTCTGTGGGTCACTGGGTCACCGAGTCTTTGGGTCACTGGGTCACCGAGTCTGTGGGTCACTAGGTCACCGAGTCTGTGGGTCACTGGGTCACCGAGTCTGTGGGTCACTGGGTCACCGAGTCTGTGGGTCACTGGGTCACAGAATCTGTGAGTCACTACTGAGTCAATGGGTCACAGAGTCTGTGGGTCCCTGGGTCACTGAGTCAGAGTCTGCGAGTCACTACTAGGTCACTGGGTCACAGAATCTGTGAGTCACTAATGGGTCACTGGGTCACAGAGTCTGTGGGTCACTGGGTCACAGTCTGTGGGTCACTGGGTCACTGAGTCAGACTCTGCGAGTCACTACTAGGTCACTGGGTCACAGTCTGTGGGTCACTGGGTCACTGAGTCAGAGTCTGCGAGTCACTACTAGGTCACTGGGTCACAGAGTCTGTGGGTCACTGGGTCACAGAGTCTGTGGGTCACTGGGTCACTGAAACTGTGAGTTACTGGGTCATTGAGTCTTTGGGTCACTGGGTCTGTGAGTCACCGGGTCACTGAATCTGCCATCAATTTCAAATTGCAGGAGTCACGCTTGACATCGAAAAGATTCTGCAGGCCACAGGCGGTCGGCTTGACAAGTCAGCTTGAGCCTGACCCACATTTACCGGACAGTGTCCGGACAGTGCATTCGTACTCAATTCGCGAGCCTATTTTTGTAGCCAATTTTACCGAGATAATCTCGCACGAGAGCTTAACAAAGCCGGCCATTTTACACATGAAAAATAAATTGCATAACTGCTGTTGGAAACCCACAGCTTAGCCGTGAAAGGGCGCAATCTTCATGGTTACTGAAAGCATTTGTCAAATATCTGGAAACAAACTGCCGCTTGACAACACAATCTCTGGGTTGTTTATTTCTGTGAATTTCAATGTAGTTGCGATGGGATTAATGTGATTGCATTTAAAAAACTGGGATTATTAAATTGCAAGAATCAGTGGGAGAATGACGACAAAATCCAGGATAAGCTCTGGGATGATGATAAGCCAATAAAATGCCAACATCAATGATTTCTGATAATGTCTGATTGAAATCTGGAATAATAAAACTGCAGCCGGAGACAACACGGCAATGATTGAATGATGACTGCAGATATTGCACGAACTCAGCTGGGGTGCAGTCAGGGTCTGTGCGCTCGTGTTTGTACAGGGCAATCCGAGAACAGCACAACACTGAGCTTTTGTTCCTAGCAAGCAAGAGACTGCCATGGCGCGCTTGTTTGCGGCAGTGAAAATCCAATTAATTTGTTAATGAGAAGACAACAGAGACTAGATTGAGGCGTAGAGCATGCCAAGGTGAGACTTCAATTCTGGAGCCTCTGTCTTACAAGTGAAGCTCCTGTCTAACAGGTGAAGCCCCTGTCTAACAGGTGAAGCTTCTGATTAACAGGTGAAGCCCCTGTCTAACAGGTGAAGCTTCTGATTAACAGGTGAAGCTTCTGATTAACAGATGAAGCTCCTGTCTAACAGGTGAAGCCCCTGTCTAACGTGTGAAGCCCCTGTCTAACAAGTGAAGCTTCTGTCTAACGTGTGAAGCCCCTGTCTAACAGGCGAAGCTCCTGTGTAACAGGTGAAGCCCCTGTCTAACAGGTGAAGTCCCTGCCTAACAGGTGAAGTCCCTGCCTAACAGGTGAAGCCCCTGTCTAACAGTTGAAGCCCCTGTCTAACAGTTGAAGCCCCTGTCTAACAGGTGGAGCCCGTGTCTAACAGGTGAAGTCCCTGCCTAACAGGTGAAGCCCCTGTCTAACAGTTGAAGCCCCTGTCTAACAGTTGAAGCCCCTGTCTAACAGGTATAAAGCCCCTGTCTAACAGTTGAAGCCCCTGTCTAACAGGCGGCGAAGTCCTTGTCTAACAGACAGAGAAGCTCCTGTCTAACAGGTGCTACCAACTCGAACAGACAAAATCGGGTCCTGCCGGCTTGTAACAGGTTTCAAGGCAACACTCAATGCATAACAGTCAACACGGACACTGATAACGATTCCAATCCAAATCCAGCATAGTGAAGCCATCAGCTCAAGGCTCAGGTGGTCAGACCACGCCCCTGTCCAGCAGCTCCTGCACATCCTGGCACAGGCTGGTCATGTGCGGGGCCAGCGGCGAGCTCGGGTCGAACAGGGCCTGCAGGAAGCGGGGCTCCGTGAACAGATCCGAGCAGGTGCGAATGCTGGTCAGCGACTTCTCGCTCAGGTGCCGCCGGACCATCCGCAGGGCGATGGCCTCGCAGTCCCTGAACTGCTTGGCCAGTTTCTCCTTGTCCAGCTGCCGGCGACCCCGCTGCATGAGCACCAGGTCGGTGGCGAGGTCGTTGAAGCGGTCGCGAAACTGATCGGCGAGGGCCTTCTCGCTCTCCGACAGGATGTCGTGCGTGTACAGCACGGCGACTTTCATGTTGAGCTTCACGATGTGCTTCATGGTCTTCTGGGCGCGGCTCCGCGACCCCGTGTGCAGCTTCACAATCCGGTAAATGGAGTCGAAGGCTCGCGCCGAGGTGGCGTCGATAAAGATCTTCACCGCCTTCTGGTTGGCCAGCTTGCCGATCAGCTTCTTCTGGGCGCGAAGGCTCACGGACTGGGCGCTGAACTTCGAGGAGTTCGCCTCTCCGTCCCCGCCGCTGCCGCCGCTGCTGCCGGCCCCGCCCACCGCTCCCGGCTCCGAGTCTGCGGAGGGGTTCGGGCCGCTTGACAGACTGGGCTGAGCTGGGATTTGATGGGGATGGGGAGGGGATCGGTTGGAGAGGGGTGAGAGAGAGGGAGAGGAGGGGAAGAGAGGGGGAGAGGAGGGGGAGAGGAGGGGAAGAGAGACGGAGTTGGATCAAAGGAAGTGGAGAAAAAATAGTGCAGAAAAAATGAGTAAAGAGCAGTTTAAAACAGTTATATTTTCTGTCGTGGCGATTTTCAGTTCCTGGCTGACGGGGGAAGCCGCAATTATCGAAATTAGAGCCTTTCCGAAGAAAAGCATTCTTGAGAAGTCTGCGCCCGAGAAAATGACAATGAGCCAACTGGTTTTGGCGAACCTGTGCTTTTTGACGAGATAGCGAAAATGAGGAGTTACAATGCTCGGTCTTGGATGATAGAGGGAGGGAGATGACGGGGAGATGATAGAGGGAGATGACAGAGGGAGATGACAGAGGGAGATGACAGAAAGAGATGCTAGAGTAAGATGACAGAAAGACATGACAAGAGGAAGATGATAGAGGAAGATGATAGAGGGAGATGACAGAGGGAGATGACAGAGGGAGATGACAGAGGGAGATGACGGGGAGATGATAGAGGGAGATGACAGAAAGAGATGATAGAGGGAGATGACAGAGGGAGATGATAGACAGAGAGAAAAGAGGGAGATGACAGAGGGAGATGGTAGAGGAAGATGACAGAGGGAGAAAAGGAAAAGCACGAATTGCCGTTAAAGAAAAAGAAGCTTTAAGTTCCGACTTGATGAAGCTGCTGAAGCAAGGACGTAATGTGGCAGCCTCTTTACCAAACAGGGATCTCATATTTCTGTGCCTCAAAAACCAGATTACCAGAATAACTAAGCCTGCAGCAGTTAATTTCCTGCTTTCACAAATTACTTTTATGATTCCATTGACAATAAACATTTCCTGTTGTCGCTTGGGGGCCCAGGAGTTTGTAAAATTGTTTGCAACTTTTGCTGGCAGTTCCATTTACGTTTGAAATGAACTTTTAACCGTACTAATACTTCATACTGGTGACGACTGATTGTCACTTAAGATATCACTCTAATTGTCACTCTGATCGTCACTCTGATCGTCACTCTGATTGTCACTCTGATCGTCACTCTGATCGTCACTCTGATTGTCACTCAAGATATCACTCTGATTGTCACTTTGATTGTCACTCAAGACATCACTCTGATTTTCACTCTGATTGATACTCTGACTGTCACTCTGATTGTCACTCTGATTGTTGTTGTGGCTATCACTCTGATTGTCACTCTGGATATCACTCCGATTATCACTCTGATCGGCACTCTGGCTATCACTCCGATTGTCACTCTGATTGTCACTCTGATTGTCACTCTGATTGTCACTCAAGATATCACTCTGATTGTCACTTTGATTGTCACTCAAGACATCACTCTGATTTTCACTCTGATTGATACTCTGACTGTCACTCTGATTGTCACTCTGATTGTTGTTGTGGCTATCACTCTGATTGTCACTCTGGCTATCACTCCGATTGCCACTCAAGATATCACTCCAATTGTCACTCTGATCGGCACTCTGGCTATCACTCCGATTGTCGCTCTGATTGTCACTCTGATTGTCACTCAAGACATCACTCTGATTTTCACTCTGATTGATACTCTGACTGTCACTCTGACTGTCACTCTGATTGTTGTTGTGGCTATCACTCTGATTGTCACTCTGGATATCACTCCGATTGTCACTCTGATCGGCACTCTGGCTATCACTCCGATTGTCACTCTGATTGTCACTCTGATTGTCACTCTGATTGTCACTCAAGATATCACTCTGATTGTCACTTTGATTGTCACTCAAGACATCACTCTGATTTTCACTCTGATTGATACTCTGACTGTCACTCTGATTGTCACTCTGATTGTTGTTGTGGCTATCTCTCTGATTGTCACTCTGGCTATCACTCCGATTGCCACTCTGATTGTCACTCTGGCTATCAATCTGCTTATTACCCTAATTTTCACTCTGATTGTCACCCTAATCTCAACTCTGATTGTCACCCTGATTGTCACTCTTAATCTTGTTATCACTCCGATTGTCACTCTATAGCTATCACTATACGAGATTGGCGGCAATCTAGCTATCAATCCACAAGATCACTGATCACCTGACAGGCTACCCTGATCGGACATGGGTCTGCAGACTTCGGCAGATAATTGAATTATTTTCCAATCCAATCGAATCTCCAGTCGGAGGACGCCTTTCTTAGAAAGAGAAATAATTAGAAAATGCAGAAGTCTCAATCTGTGTTGCGCTGTTGCAAGTACGAACTGCAAAAAAAGCTCAATGCAAACTTGATTAGCTGGGCCTGCGAATGCCTGGGCCTCTGGTCGAAGCTCCACAGAACCCAGAGCAGTTGAAATATTTCTGAAGACTCAGTACTCTGCTCTGTTCGTATCTCTACGCGCGCTCTCGTGCTCTTATCAGGGCCGACTGGTTGTGACCTCTCAGTGCCACTGCAGCCCCTGCTCAAATTCACATGTACTCAAATTTGTGCGGGGCAGACGGGCGGAGGCCCTCCTCACCCACCCTCTGCCTGAGCCAACCCCCCCCCCCTCAGCATCTGCCCTGGTGGCTCAGCCGAACGCACAAAGCGTAAATGCATTGCAATAATAACAATATTTATTGCATTACAGAATTCGTTAGTGCAGACCTATCAGTGCGTTTATTTGCATCTCAAAGACTCAGAATTTTAGAGAGATTTAGTATAGGTAGAAGATATTGCGATAATGCATCAATATGGAACGGAGAGAAACATTCTGAGGTGGAGGCTCGAGTTCGATACAGAATTAGGGATGCCTCACGCCCAGGATCCTCACCCCCTCACCCCCTCTGAGCACAGAGCTGCATCCTGTACTCAGGCGGCCCGCAGCTTCCTCCCTCATCGCCGCCGCTCCTCATTTCGATAAAAAGAGGATGCACTTTTGCGCCGGGATTTCGAGGCCAAGAAAACTGGGAGGCTGGAACTCTGCTACTAAGATTGATGGAGCGCCTTCCCAATCTGCGATATTGCCTCTGTGGGAGTTCTTTTCATTTGTGAGGCCTCGAGACTCAAGAGATAGAACACTGGCTAGGGACAGGTAGAACACGGACACCAGACAGATAGAACACGGACACCAGACAGATAGAACACGGACACCAGACAGGTAGAACACGGACACCAGACAGATGGAACACGGACACCAGACAGATGGAACACGGACACCAGACAGATAGAACACGGACACCAGACAGATAGAACACGGACACCAGACAGATAGAACACGGACACCAGACAGATAGAACACGGACACCAGACAGATAGAACACGGACACCAGACAGGTAGAACACGGACACCAGACAGATAGAACACGGACACCAGACAGATAGAACACGGACACCAGACAGGTAGAACACGGACACCAGACAGATGGAACACGGACACCAGACAGATGGAACACGGACACCAGACAGATAGAACACGGACACCAGACAGATAGAACACGGACACCAGACAGATAGAACACGGACACCAGACAGATAGAACACGGACACCAGACAGATAGAACACGGACACCAGACAGGTAGAACACGGACACCAGACAGATAGAACACGGACACCAGACAGATAGAACACGGACACCAGACAGATAGAACACGGACACCAGACAGATAGAACACGGACACCAGACAGGTAGAACACGGACACCAGACAGATAGAACACGGACACCAGACAGATAGAACACGGACACCAGACAGATGGAATATAAACACCAGACAGGTAGAACACGGACACCAGACAGATAGAACACGGACACCAGACAGATGGAATATAAACACCAGACAGATAGAACACGGACACCAGACAGGTAGAACACGGACACCAGACAGATAGAACACGGACACCAGACAGATGGAATATAAACACCAGACAGATAGAACACGGACACCAGACAGATAGAACACGGACACCAGACAGGTAGAACACGGACACCAGACAGATAGAACACGGACACCAGACAGATGGAATATAAACACCAGACAGATAGAACACGGACACCAGACAGATGGAATATAAACACCAGACAGATGGAATATAAACACCAGACAGATAGAACACGGACACCAGACAGATGGAATATAAACACCAGACAGGTAGAACACGGACACCAGACAGATAGAACACGGACACCAGACAGATGGAATATAAACACCAGACAGATAGAACACGGACACCAGACAGATAGAACACGGACACCAGACAGATGGAATATAAACACCAGACAGATAGAACACGGACACCAGACAGGTAGAACACGGACACCAGACAGATAGAACACGGACACCAGACAGATGGAATATAAACACCAGACAGATAGAACACGGACACCAGACAGATAGAACACGGACACCAGACAGGTAGAACACGGACACCAGACAGATAGAACACGGACACCAGACAGATAGAACACGGACACCAGACAGATAGAACACGGACATCAGACAGGTAGAACACGGACACCAGACAGATAGAACACGGACACCAGACAGATAGAACACGGACACCAGACAGATAGAACACGGACACCAGACAGATAGAACACGGACACCAGACAGATAGAACACGGACACCAGACAGATAGAACACGGACACCAGACAGATAGAACACGGACACCAGACAGATAGAACACGGACACCAGACAGATAGAACACGGACACCAGACAGATAGAACACGGACACCAGACAGATAGAACACGGACACCAGACAGATAGAACACGGACACCAGACAGATAGAACACGGACACCAGACAGGTAGAACACGGACACCAGACAGATAGAACACGGACACCAGACAGATAGAACACGGACACCAGACAGATAGAACACGGACACCAGACAGGTAGAACACGGACACCAGACAGATAGAACACGGACACCAGACAGATGGAATATAAACACCAGACAGATAGAACACGGACACCAGACAGATAGAACACGGACACCAGACAGATGGAACACGGACACCAGACAGATAGAACACGGACACCAGACAGATAGAACACGGACACCAGACAGATAGAACACGGACACCAGACAGATAGAACACGGACACCAGACAGATAGAACACGGACACCAGACAGATAGAACACGGACACCAGACAGATAGAACACGGACACCAGACAGATAGAACACGGACACCAGACAGATAGAACACGGACACCAGACAGATAGAACACGGACACCAGACAGATAGAACACGGACACCAGACAGATAGAACACGGACACCAGACAGGTAGAACACGGACACCAGACAGATAGAACACGGACACCAGACAGATGAACACGGACACCAGACAGATAGAACACGGACACCAGACAGATAGAACACGGACACCAGACAGATAGAACACGGACACCAGACAGATAGAACACGGACACCAGACAGATGGAACACGGACACCAGACAGATAGAACACGGACACCAGACAGATAGAACACGGACACCAGACAGATAGAACACGGACACCAGACAGATGGAATATAAACACCAGACAGATAGAACACGGACACCAGACAGGTAGAACACGGACACCAGACAGATGGAATATAAACACCAGACAGATAGAACACGGACACCAGACAGGTAGAACACGGACACCAGACAGATAGAACACGGACACCAGACAGGTAGAACACGGACACCAGACAGATAGAACACGGACACCAGACAGATGGAATATAAACACCAGAAAGATAGCCTGAACCGTACGAGTTCATAAGTCAGTACTGCTGAGTAGTATGGTGTGCAGTTTTTGCCAATATTTTTCGAGTAAAATTTTAGTTCGCCTTTTAGTTTGTTCAGGTCGTTTATATTAATTCTCAAATATTTCGAAGAAGCCAACAGTTAATAATAAGACGTGAGACACGAAACACGAAAAAGTTTCTTTAGCACGCCAGTACTGTACAAGGCACAGGTAAAATTAGTCTTAACCTCGGCAATTCAGATCAAGAGGGCGCACAAAAAACCAGGAAACAAATTCAGAAAGAAAATTCTGTGAAGCATTTCGTTTGCAAACAACTTTTCATTAGAAAAATATGCCTTGTTTCATACAAGAGAGAGAGATGAACAAGTAAGAAATGAACCATCAGAGTCGCAGGCAGGGAGGTTCAGGGGGGGGGGGCGGTGCTCCTTGAATAAATAGATAGGCTGGCAAAAATATGACTCCCAAATGATCGCTGGTCTGGCGCCGTCTCCACAGTAGGTTTGGCGCTGCCCTCCCCTTCCCCTCCTCACAATGGCGCCCCCTCACGAAGGCGCCTCCTCACGAAGGCGCCCCCTGAAGAAGGCGCCCCCCTCATAAAGGCACCCCCTCACGAAGGCGCCCCCTCACGAAGGCGCCCCCTCATGAAGGCGCCCCCTCACGAAGGCGCCCCAATCAACAAGCCTGGCTACACCTCTCGATTTCAAAAAGCAATCCAATTCAATGATTAGGCAATGGCGGATGCGCCCAGTTGCATATTTAATTTAATGTGTTTTCTCTGAGCAACTTCACTGCTTTTTGAAGTTCCAATCAACCCCCACAATTAATCAGTCAGCCGCGGATGCAGTGAAGAATGAATATCGCTATTGAATGTAGTTCGGATCTGCAGACAGTCTTTTTCTTCTGATCTCCGTCAGAAGCCATTCCGGAATACCACGAGTGATTTTCCCCAGTTTCTCGCTGAGAATGGCTTCAGTTTCGAGCTCCGAGCAGAACAGGATGGCCACTTGCAGTTCCTCCTGGTCCGCGTCCGCTCGCTCAGCCACATCCCGGATCCACGCCTGAGCGCTAGAGTCACTGCAACATGAAAGCTCAAAGCGCAGAGCCCACAACAGAGCGTCAAAGTTCAGGTAGAAGCACCGAGTATAATTGCCGGCATTCTGAGGAAAGCACTCAGACAGAGCTCTAGTAAAGAATGACATTCGAGGCCTCAGTTCGAACTCAAAGCAGAACTTCCATGCGGAGTCCCGGCTCCTCAGGTGCCGCCACACGAACTCCGTAGTTGCCTCCGCTGCCGACCTCTCAGCGGACCAAGCGATGCCTCTGCTCACCGAGAGGCCTCTGGACTGACTCACGATTCTCTCTGCAGTTCCTCGGTAGCCGAACTTCAGGCACGCCAGCGCTCTGAGAGCCTCCCGAGCTGAGCGGGCGCAGTCTGGCAGTCTGGCAATCAGCTCTGTGAGCGACTCTTGAGACTGCGGGCTGCAGTCACCATGGGAGAGACGCACCAGACACTCCCTCACCACATCGTAGATCTCATGGTACTGCAGACTGTTTGTGGACTGAGGCGGTGGAGACCTTGTGCTCAGATCTGGCAAGATTTGGAACGGATGGAAGTAGAATATTCCTGAGTCGCTCACGGGTCTCAGACTGCTCATGAACTGCTGCAGCAGCTGAGGCAGCCGATCAATCACTGTTCTCAGTGTGCTCGCGATGCTGCCCAGAGTCTGGTCCATGCTTTCACCCTTCTGGCCGACGCCCTTGAGGTACACAGCGACGTCGCTCAGGAAGAAGTGCTCCATGATCCGGCCGTGAGCATTGTCGGGCGAGCGACTGCTCTCCACACAGTCAAGCAGAATCTGCAGCGACCTCCTCACGTTCTCCGGCTTCCACTGCTCGACCGGCGTCTCCTCCACCATTCGGAACGTGATAGTCTTTGCGTGGTACGGCTTGAGGCCTTGCTGGTTGAAGCCGTCCTTGCTGCAGATGACCTTCTTGACCAGGTACTTGAGAGTGACGAACAGCTGGCCTTGGAGAGTAGTGAGACTTCTGAGCATCCGCTTCTCCAGGAAGCTGGTGCTCACACGGAGCTCCTGGCCTCCTCGACCAGGAGAGGCTGCGTGCACCACATGACAGGGCGTTGAGTCAGATTCGACATCCTGTTGAAGAATCCTAAGAACAGACTTCGGGATTTTTGATTTTAAGAAACGATGAAATCGAAGTGGCTCGATAGGCGGGTATCGGCAGAGCCGGCTAGCACTAACTTTGTCCACCGCGGGCCTCAGTGCAGATCCGTTAATCGGAAACGCGGGATTCGATGCTGCGGGTTGAAATGTAAAACTGGGACAGGTGCTTAGTAAATAGAGGACTGAAATGTGTAGAGAAGTGGACTGGATTGCTCTGTTTAGTACGTCTGAGTCAGTTCAAAGGAGTATGCAGTGTCCGAGGTTAAAGATTGGCAAAATACTCAGGCAAGAAGCCAAAAAAGTTGCTTACTGAACCCGGGGCACTGAATGTGGCCGTTGCTCAGTTCGTGCCTGTCTGGATCCCCGCTGCACTCGCACAGGCCGGTCGGGTGGTAGAGTTTCCCCGAAATCAGGTCCATCACATCGATGTCGGACTCGATGTCGGTTCTGCCATCCAGCGTGCTTAAATTATTGCCCCAGCCTTCGGAGAAGCTGCCAACTACAAAGTACTGAGTGGCAGGCAGTCTTTTCTTCAATATTTCTTGCATTGTGTCGGCAACTGCGCTCTGCAGAGCAGCTCGATTGTCCGTGAATCCTGACCCAGTGAGCGCCGCGTACAGCCGCTGACTCAGCTCTGAGTCGTCGGTGACCAAAAGGCTAAAAACGAAAAATATGTTAAGAGTAGTAAGTAAACGGGCCACCCCGGCAACGAGCTGGCCTCTAAGCACAGGGAGAGGTGGGCCAACACCCCGACTGCCGGCAATCCCGCGCGGCTGTCCCTGTCCTTCTTCCGCCCTGCGCAGGGCCCTGCTTCGACTCAACCACAGGGACATCAGGGCGGTGACCATGGCCCTCTCTGGTCATGGCTGTTTTGCCAGGCATCGTCAACTCCAGGGAAAAATCCGCAGTGGAGGGTCGAGAATGTGGAGCACATAATCTGTGAATGCCCCGCCTTTACTCAGGACAGGCTCACCCACATCGGCCCAAACCCGGACCTCTCCGACGTTTTCAGGCCCGAGAATCTCTGCCAGCTCGTCCGCTACCTAAGGGCTACCAGGCGAGCGAAAATCCACCTCCTGGACTCTCCGGAGGGGGACCGCGCTGCGGACACCGGCGCCACCGGAACTCCCTGCGCGACACCGCAGCACCAGCTGCCCGTGGTCGCCAGGGGTCAGCGAAATGGGCGGCAACGCCTCCTCGCTGTTTCCGGACGCACGAAGCCCCTGCAGCTAATTCAAGTAAAGTAGTAAGTAAAACAGTGGGTGTGATTTGGTGGCCCAATGAATTGCATTTGAATGAGCATTAATGGAACATAAGCGGTCAAGCATAAATTTGTATGGCAAGTACACAACTGTGTTCCTTAATGTATGACTTGCTATGCGAAAAATGACATGCAGTACATAAAAAAGTTTGACCTTACCCTGAATCCGTGTTAGGCAGTCCAGGCTGATGCGATGAAGCGCTGGCATCTGTTTCGCTACTGCAAATACTATTTATCGACTTTTTGAGCAGTCGTATCACTTGCTGATGACCGAACTGCGTGGCCATGCTCAGAGGAGAGGAGCCGCTGTTCGTCTGAAGATTGACGTCGGCGTTTGCCTTTATTAGGGATTTAACGACTTCGTAGTGTCCATTTTGTGACGCCATATAGACAGGTGACTCGCCAGTTTTGAGTGGAAGATTGACGTCAGCTTGCGCTTTAATAAGTACTTCAACAACTCCCCGATGACCTCCTTGAGACGCTATTGTTAGAGATGTACAGCCATCATCTGTCTGGATGTTGACATCGGCGTGTGCCTTGATGAGCGAGTCGACAACTTTCTCGTGACCATTCTGTGATGCAATGTAGAGAGCTGAGGATCCCGAGTGCTTTTGATGATTGACATCAACTTGTGCCTTTATTAGCGAGTCCACTACCTGCTGATGACCGTTCTGTGACGCGATTATGAGAGGTGAGCAGCCATCTTTTAACTGTAGCTCGACGTCGGCTTTTGCTTCGATGAGGGAGTTCACGACTTGATAATGACCTTCCCCCGAGGCAAAGTAAACAGCAGTTTCGCCGGACCTGTGCTGAAGATTGACGTCAGCGTGTGCTTTAATGAGAGAATCCACTATTTTCTGATGACCGTTTAGTGCAGCCACACAAAGGGGTATCACGCCAGCAGTGAGTTGAAGATTGACATCAACATCTGCGTCGATGAGCAAGTCCAGAATTTCATGATGACCTTTCTGTGACGCAATGTAGAGGGGCGAGAAACAAGTTTTATGTTTAATATTGACATCAGCTCGTGCCTTGATTAGTTGTCTCATTAACTGGGGAAAACATTTATCCGCTGCAATAAGGAGGGGCGGTGTACCATTTTTGTCTTTAAGATTGACATCAGCTTGTGCTCTAATGAGGGATATCGTGACTTGTTGATGGCGGTTGGCTGTCGCTGCATAAATTGCTGAGCAACCATCGATTTCTTGGAGGTCCACATCAGCGCCTGAGGCAATGAGTAAGTCAACGACTTTTCCATGACCTTTCTGAGCCGCAATGTAGAGAGGTAAAGAGCCGGTACTTGCTTGAATATTGACATCGGCTTGTGCTTTTACGAGCGACTTCACTACGTCTGTATGACCGTTCTGGGATGCGATGTAAGCCGCTGAGCATCCGTGCGCTTCTTGAAGATTGACATCCGCTCGAGCCTTTACAAGTATATCAACGACTCTCTGGTTGCCGTTCTGCGATGCGGCAATAAGAGGTGTGCAGCCGTTGTCTGCCTGAAGATTGACGTCAGCTTGTGCATAGGCTAACGAGTCCACGACGTGATGCATACCATTGATGGACGCAACGTAGAGAGGCGAGCTGCCATTGTTGTCTTTGAGATTGATGTCAGCTTGTGCCCTGACCAGTGATTCCACAACCCTCTTATTTCCATTTTTGATGCAAGAATAAGCGGTGTCTCGCCAGTTTTTGCTTGAATATTGACGTTGGCCTGCGCTTTGACGAGCAAGCCCGCCAAAAATAGATTTCCATTCATTGCGGCAATCGACAGAGGTGAGCAGCCGTTTTTTATCTGGGTATCTACTGCGGCCTGGGCCTCAATGAGCAGTCTTACGACTTTCAAGCGATTGTTTTGTGACGCAACCAAAGAGGTGAAGAGATGTGAACTGTATCTTGAAGGTCGACATCGGCTTGTGCTCGAATGAGCAATTCCACAACTTCATGATGACTGTTTTGTGATGCGGTGTAGAGAGGTGACACGCCAGCTTTAATTGAAAGATTGACGTCGGCCTGAGCTTTAATGAGCGAGTCTACGATCTGTTGATGACCCTCTTGCGAAGCCAAATAAATGGGTGAGCAGCCATTGGTTTTTTCTTGAAGATCGACATTGGCTTGTGCTTTGATGAGTAAGTCAACGACTTCTTTGTGACCGTTTAGTGACGCAATGTGCAGAGGTGACTCGCCAGTATCCAGTAGGAGATTAACGTCGGCTCCTGCTTGAATCAAGTAGTCAGCGACTTCATGATACCCCTTTTCCGACGCAATGTAGAGAGACGAGCAACCTTGCAAAGTTCTTAAATTTATTTCAACTAGTCCCGTGACTAGCGAGTTCACAACGAGCTGATTGCCCATAAATGAGGCGGCGTAGAGAGGTGAGGAGCCATCATTCGCTCGAAGGTTGACATCAGCTTTGGCTTTGATAAGCGAATCCACAACGCTGTGATGACCCTTTTGTGACGCAATGTAAATGGCTGAAAAGCCGTTTTTCGTGCGCAAATCGAAGTTGGCCTGAGCTTTGGTGAGTTGGTCCACAATTTGCTGACGACCTTCGTGTGACGCAGCGTAGAGAGGAGACTCCCCCGTGCCAGCTTGATGATCGACATCGCTTTGTGCTTGAAGAAGTGCCTTCACGACGTTTTGATGACCATTCAGTGACGCAACCAGAAGAGGTGAGGCACCGTTCTTTGCTTGGAGATTGGCATCCGCCTGAGCTTTGAGTAGTAGTTCAACAACTTGAATATGACCGTTCTGTGACGCGATGTAGAGAGGTGAGGAACCGCTAACAACCTCTTGAAGATCAACCGAAGCCCGTGCTCTGATGAGACGCATTACTACTTTGCTATGACCGTTCTGCGCTGCGAAATAAAGAGGTGTCTCCCCAGTAACTCTTTGGATATTAACGTCGGCTCCGGCAGCAATAAAGAGCTCTACAGCTGTTGGCTTGCCGAGACCGCAGGCCAGGTGCAGGGCTGTCAGCCTTAGGCCATTAATTTCTATTAACCGTTCCACATTCGACGGATTCTGAAGGTATCGGTGGATGACTTGCTCCTCTTCAGTGTACAATCCCTCAACGATCTCCTTGTCGGTCACATCTTGGCTTCGAGCTTCTGCTGCGAAGCCAGCGGCCTGCATCAACACTGCAGCAATAGATGACAGAGCTCTCCACAGCAAACCCATGCTACCTTTAGCAGATTGTGACACTCGCTTGCAAGTGCGCTCTGGGAAAGGCTGACCAAATAAGTAGTGGGGTGAGAGAGTAGAAGCAAATATTTGCAATGGGTGATGCCAATGTCCAATGAATGCACAGAAATAAAATGCCATATGTCCATGCTCCATAACCTATGGTGTACTATTAGCGTCTAAAGCAGTTGTGAGAGATAGAAGATAATAATTAGGGCCGATAGAACTAGTTGGAAGAAAGTTAAATAATGCTAACGGAGCGACCCAACCAGGTATGTACTGCTGTTCACCCCAGCGACAGAACTGAGAATTTCTTAACTAAGTCTTTCACTTAACTAAGACTTTCTGTTTACGGAGATGTTGAGTAGGGGGGGCACCGATAAGTTCTAGAATTGTTTCAATTCAAATTTGACCGGTAGAAAAAACTCTTCCGCAACAGGTGTATTCCTAGATTTTGCGTACTTTAGCCTGCGCTAAACACAATAAAATGTTAGCGTTTATTTCCAGCTGACTTAATTAGCATTTAAAATGTAAGTCTAGGCAAAAATAAAAATGCATATCAAGTTGAGTCGATCAGTTCTGAGCTACTGTCAAAGTCTGAGCAGTCTCACAGCCAGCAGCGGGGCTGCCGCGGCGAGAGCCGCAACCAGAGCTGCTGGCCCGGCCCTGGGACTGCTCACAGAAACTGTCTGATCGCTGAGCACTGTTCGGACTTTCTCATTATTGAAGGTTTCCCCGCCAATGTTGCACAGGTCGGTGTGGCAGAACTCGCAGTTTTCCCAGCTGAACATGCCGCAGTGCGACTCGCAGCCAACCAGGATGGACTGGAATTCGGGGGCGCGGACGGGCGAGTCAGTCTGTCACCGCCGCAAATCCAGGAATCTCCATTCATTTAGTTAGAGACATGGCGCACTTTAAGCGACATTGTCTTATAACCAGCGAGAGGCATTACTTCCCATTCCGCCGACTTCCCTAAGCAGGCACACAGGCGCGCAGGAGTGTACAGCGTCACTGTGATTTAGGGTTTGGGCCACCAGTACGTGATTCCAATTTAGCCCCAAATTAATGTGATGGCACTTGGATTCGAGCCTGGACCACAGCACATCAGAGCGCCGCGTCAGGCCACTAGGCTACGCCCCCACGGAATTTGGATACAGTATTTAGCAGGACAGCGACAGCTCAACTCACGTGGCCTGGCTTGCTGCTGGTTGAGCAGCTCTGGTTTCCAGCGCAAAAGAGTCGTGTAGGGGAGATGACGCGGTTTTTTTTCACCGAGACATAGCACCGCCTCAAGTTGGGCATCAGCGCCACCAGTTCCATGGCGAAGTTGGCATTGCAGCGGTCCCTGCTGCACTCGCGACAATCCGCTGCTCTCAAGTCAGGCGGGCATCGGCCGCAGTAAAACCTGGTGTGCTGCGTGCATTGAGATTGAAGTACAATGGTTAATGCTCTAAGATCGTACAGTGGAAAGCTCAATGTTTTTAAGTATCCGCGTGCATGGAGCAATTGGTACTCAGCTGTAAAGAAACAATTTTAGAAAGGCAACATGTACTGTTAATAAGGCATGAACCGATTTGCAAAACTGATAGTAGGGTTCTGGTAATGTTTTTGTAAGCAGCGATCTTCTGCAAGCAATACTTCTGCAAGCAATCTTCTGCAAGCAATATTCTGTAAGCAGTCTTCTGCAAGCAATCTTCTACAGGCAATCTTCTGCAAGCAATCTTCTGCAAGCAATCTTCTGCAAGCAATATTCTGTAAGCAGTCTTCTGCAAGCAATATTCTGCAAGCAGTCTTCTGCAAGCAATCTTCTACAGGCAATCTTCTGCAAGCAATATTCTGTAAGCAATCTTCTGCAAGCAATATTCTGTAAGCAATCTTCTGCAAGCAATATTCTGTAAGCAGTCTTCTGCAAGCAATCTTCTACAGGCAATTCTTCTCTTAAGCTATTCTGTAAGCAATCTTCTGCAAGCAAGCAATATTCTGTAAGCAGCTTCTGCACAGCAAATTTCTGCAAGCAGTCTTCTGCAAGCAATCTTAAGCTATCAGGCAATCTTTGCAAGCAATATTCTGTAAGCAATCTTCTGCAAGCAATGCAAAATATTCTGTAAGCAATCTTCAAGCAATATTCTCTCAGCAAATTTCTGCAAGTGTTCCAATATTCTATTGCAGTCTTCTGCAAGCAATCTTCGCTACAGGGCAATTCTTCTGCGCAAGCAGTCTGGTCAAGCAATCTTCTACAAGCAATTTCTTCTGCAATCTTTGCAAGAAATCTTCTAACAATATTCTGTGCAATCTTCTGCAAGCAATCTCTGCATGCAAGCAGTCTTCTGCAAGCAATCTTCTACAGGCAATTCTTCTGCAAGCAATATTCTGCAATATTTACACATATTCTTTGCAATCGCAATTTCTGCAAGCAATTTCTGCAAGCAATATTCATTTGCAATATTGCAAGCTATCTTAATCTTCTAAGCAATCTTCTGCAAGCAATATTCTGCTCTCTGCTTCTCTGCTCTTCTCTGCAATTAAATTCTGTAAGCAATCTCTCTCTTCACAGGTTCTTTGGCAATCTTCTACAAGCAATTCTTCGCCTCTTCTTAGTCGCGCTTCGTCCCTCTCTCCTCCCAGCGCAATAGAAAGTCAAGTCGCCTCACAGCGCGCATTCCAGGGTTCTTAACTATCCTCTTGCGCCTTTGTTTCAAGCCTCAACCCTTTCCATTGTCGCGCATCACCATATTTTTTCCTGTCCCTCTCACTTTTTGCCGAAGTGTTCGTTCTTTCTCCACGCGACTTCCGAGCAAGTCGGCGATCCGCTTGGGAAGCTGGCGGTCAGGTCAGTCTGGTCGCCGTGATAGCAGGTCACCGGGGTCACGGAGTTATTGGTGTTCGCTTGGCCTGAGTTAGAGATGAAATGCTTCATTTTAACCGATTGGTTTGTGATGTCTTTAAGGACATTGTTGGATCTGTGGCTGCATGCAGAGCCGGCAGTCTGTCTCGCAGTCCCCCAGTCTCTACACCTAGGTTTATATTCATATTCATATTGCATTTCTTTTCTAATACTTTTGTACACCATTTTTTGTTAATTCGCTTTCTAATTATAATTCTATTTCAAAGTTCAGTTTGAACTCGTAAAATAAAAAGTGTATCATTTTTGGAAGGTGTATTTCAACTTATCTTAATCTTCTATTCAGTTTATCTGCA
Organism: Macrostomum lignano; assembly: GCA_002269645.1. Taxonomy (NCBI): domain Eukaryota; kingdom Metazoa; phylum Platyhelminthes; family Macrostomidae; genus Macrostomum; species Macrostomum lignano. The sequence goes on along the minus strand of NIVC01000877.1, from coordinate 32,344 downwards.
CTATTATTATTTGCCCTCGTCTGCTTACTCTGTTTTCTCTCCCTCTCTGTCTAATTAAATTCTTCTCTCTCCTTCACTGCGTTCTGATTGGCTCTTAAGCCTCGCCTCTTTCCTTAGTCGCGCATTCCACCCCTTCTTTTTTCTCTCTCCCTCGCTGCCTTCTGATTGGCTCTTAAGCCTCGCCTCTTTCCTTAGTCGCGCATTCCACCCCTTCTTTTCTTCTCTCTCCCTCGCTGCCTTCTGATTGGCTCTTAAGCCTCGCCTCTTTCCTTAGTCGCGCATTCCACCCCTTCTTTTCTTCTCTCTCCCTCGCTGCCTTCTGATTGGCTCTTAAGCCTCGCCTCTTTCCTTAGTCGCGCATTTCACCCCTTCTTTTCTTCTCTCTCCCTCGCTGCCTTCTGGTTGGCTCTTAAGCCTCGCCTCTTTCCTTAGTCGCGCATTTCACCCCTTCTTTTCTTCTCTCTCCCTCGCTGCCTTCTGGTTGGCTCTTCAATTTCGCTTCTTTCCTCAGTCGCGCACTTCACCCCTCGAGTGATGCTTTCGGCTCGCTAAAAAAGTGAATAACAGCCTGGCCGCGCAGGCCCCGAACTCACCGAGCTGGGCTGAGCCAGCCACCAACAGGGCGACGAGAGTCCAGGCTGTCCACATGGTTGCACTTTTTCACTTTGAGCTGGCAATAGTTTGCAATTGTTTTCGTCGAAACATACTCGTGATTTTTTAGCTATTCAAGTCTTCGAATCTACTTAGTGATTGTCTACGGTAAAATCAATTTATATTTTTATGCAAGTTACTTACAAAATACAAGGAATCGATTTCTGCGTTTTGAAAATTGCTATTTTAAGCTATTCTCTCAAATAGGTTACAAGGTGTTCCGATAAGAAGACCTTAATAGAAATAAACTCTATTTTTATTTCTAAATAGAAATAAAATAGAAATAGACTTTTATTTGGCTCGAATTTAGTGCATTTTTTGCTTCAAAACCTCGTTATTTATTTATTTTGTTATAAATATACCAATTTGACGAGCCAATTTGCAGTATTGACGAGCACTGACTTGAAATACTGCATACATCTTCAATATTAAATGAAAACTTCTTTTTAAGAATCTGAGTTTGATCGCCTGCTTTTTCACATTCTCTGAACCAAAATTGGCCATGGGTGCGAGACTAATTCATCAGATTTATGGGCCCGGTAGACAACCCTTTTCAAACAAGAATCAAGTCGCCAGCCCTAGCTATTCGACGGTTCTGCCAGAAGGTCGGATTTTTCCCATTTCTATTCACTACACCCCTGTGTGCCAATCAGCCCTGCGCCTCAGTGCAGCCTTGCCCAGCCTCCAAATTTCATCAGCACGTCGACCACATGCGTCTGCATCAGCTCCGAGCTTCTGGACCTGCAACAGGTGGCAGCAGGTGACGATGGACACCCTGATGCAAATATCACTAGTTTCGCTAAGCAAGCCTCAACTGCTGGACATCCTCAGCCAGTCTCTCAAGCGTTCCGTCATCACCCCAAAACCGCCGACACCTTCAACAGACGAAACCATGACTATGGACACCAGAAAGAGATTTAGAATTTTTGTAATTATAGTAACTTTTGCATAATCTTCAGCTCCATTTGCTTGACAGTGAATTCGATAATTTTTGTCTTCTTTTCTCTGTTTTTCGCCAACTGTAAGTGGCTTATGCACCAAACAGGCCCACAAAGTTTCTGTGAAGCTCCTGACTGAGGTACATGCAGAAAAGTGACTCAAGCAAACAGGTGCAAAACTGGTACCGAACAAATCAGTCGAGATGAGACGCGATTTGAAAATGAAATCTAATTTGCTACAATAGGCCTTGAGAGATTAAAAAAATTTGCTTTAATTTATGAGAATAATGCAAATGCAAATCATTTTTCATATTCAATCCATAGATTTTTTCGATCGTGACCGAAAAAAGGCTGAGAATCGACAGCGTGCCTGCCTGCATTGGGTTGAGAAATCATGCAAAACTGCCTTAAAATAATCCGAACGCCACACTGGGATGTGTCGCGTGATGTGGGAGCAGTGATGCAGCGCAGAGTCTGCAAGCCGCCCCCAGTAAACAGTTTGCACTGTCGCTTTAACAACGCAATATTTTAGCGAAAAACGACAAATAAATTTTACTAAGCATCGCCGTTGCCACGCCCGTCACCCCAACTGATGATTTGGGAAAATCCATAAGCCGACAGCCCAAGCAAGAGACAAAAGCCACGAGCCAGCCGCTGACAATGCAGGACTCATCAATTCTGCCGCTTCTCTGCTGCTGCGTCGCTTTCGACTGCTCGCTGGGCGCCGAATTCGGCCCGGTGGGCTGCTTCGTGGACGGCCCAACTCGAGACCTCACAGGACTCGAAGGCAGGTCAACCATCGGGCCGTACTCGGTGTCCGGGTCATTTGTCAGCCTCGACAACATGACTCTGAAACTGTGCAGCGAGATCTGCGCCTATGGAAACTTTGAGTACTTTGGCATTCAGATTTCAGTGGAATGCTTCTGTGCAAACTCGTATGGCTCCCTCGGCCAGGCTGCCGACAGCGACTGCAACAGGAACTGCGGCGGCAACTCTGCTCAAGTCTGGGGATCAGATTGGAGAAACTCCGTGTACCGGCAGGTCTACCTTCGTCCAGGTGAGTGAAATTGTTCTAAAACAATATTCATTAATTTGGCATGAAAAGTACACTCAGCGTACATGTTTGAGAAGGTGCAATCCTCAAGGCCGATTTAAACTGTGGTAAATCAGGATAAATCACACATGCTGGTACAGTACAAAATTTACTGAATTGTAACTGCTCACTCAGTCAGTCTCACCAGAACTGCTGTGAACTCTCATTTGTCTTTCCAGTGTAGCAAGTACTTCACTTTTGCCGATCGAGTCTACCTGAACGTGACCTCCTCCAGCGGGCCCTTCTACCGCACCGTGAAGCCCGTGCAGGGCCTGAACGAGTGTCTGATTCGCTGCCAGGCCGTGCTGCTCCACCTGGACGCCTGCCACCTGCTGAGATTCCCCGTTGTGCCGCACGAGCTGAAGGCCGTGGCTGGAGAATTCGCCGTTCGAGTGTCAGGGACGGCCTGATTCAGAACAAGGACTCGTGGTTGCTGAAGCCTTTGATTGCTGAAGCCTTTGATTGCTGAAGCCTTTGATTGCTGAAGCCTTTGGTTGCTGAAGCCTTTGGTTGCTGAAGCCTTTGATTGCTGAAGCCTTTGGTTGCTGAAGCCTTTGGTTGCTGAAGCCTTTGATTGCTGAAGCCTTTGATTGCTGAAGTCTTTGATTGCTGAAGACTTTGATTGCTGAAGCCTTTGATTGCTGAAGCCTTTGATTGCTGAAGCCTTTGATTGCTGAAGCCTTTGGTTGCTGAAGCCTTTGATTGCTGAAGCCTTTGATTGCTGAAGTCTTTGATTGCTGAAGACTTTGATTGCTGAAGCCTTTGGTTGCTGAAGCCTTTGATTGCTGAAGCCTTTGGTTGCTGAAGCCTTTGGTTGCTGAAGCCTTTGATTGCTGAAGCCTTTGACTGCTGAAGCCTTTGATTGCTGAAGCCTTTGACTGCTGAAGCCTTTGATTGCGGAAGCCTTTGACTTGTAAGACCGTGGGTTGCAAGACCAGACCAACCTAGATCGTGCGAGTAAATCACACCAGAGCTCTATTCCTGGCTGATACAAATCTAGATAATAGCGATGAGGTTGCCTTCCGCCATAGTCATGCAGTGACCCACAATAGCAAGATATGTCTATGGTTTCGAGCATGTTCTGCAGCAGCCCTCGTATTCATGCTATTTCGGCCCTCTTAACCATAGACATATCCATATTGTTCCTTACATTTCGAGGGCCAAAGGAATGTAGTCGAAATTAGCAAGCCGAAATGAAACGACGTGGCCTGATTTCAATTTGCCCCTGCAAAAGTTCGACCATAGACAAAAGTTCCCTGGCCACACACTGGCGACCACGAGATTCCATATTGCCTGGATGGGCCACTCTACAGCCGCCTGGCCGTAGCGTGAAAACCTTAGGGTCAAGACCATAGACTGCAGCTTCTGCTGCGCGATCGAGCACCAGCATTAGCAGCAGCTCCTGTGTGTCTCGTAATTTACATGTAGGATCCGTGCTGACGGCTGAGTAAATGAATCTGCCTTAGAAATCTTGGCTTTGTCTTTTAGTAGACGTGAAAATTCAGACAAAAGTCTGCAAGAAACTTTGATTCTTTTAGCTTTGTGTAGCACTTTGAGTGGAATCTGTTTATCATAGGTTAACTGCTTCTTTTATTGCTTTAGCTGTTTTTTTACCTGTGCTCTCTCCATCACACTGAGAGAGCAGCCGCGATACGAAAAATCTTCAGTTTCTTCAAGTTAGACGTAAGCACCTGTTTTGTAGCGATTTTATAACTGTTTTAACAAGATTTTTGTTTGAGATTCATCAATTTTCAGTTTACTGTCTCGTACAAGAAAAAGCTTTCAACCATGTTAGTCGGAATTGTTCACTTAAACAGGCAAAAACGTCAGCGGAGCAGAGGACTCCGCTTCAGCTACTCGTAAATTTATGACGTCATCAAAAGAAGACCAGCTCATGTCATGTGACCTCCGCTCTGTGCCCCGACTACCAGTTGTGCTTAACAGGCTGCACTTTTCTGTTAAAGGATGAAAATTGCACAGCAAATTGTATCAGTTCTCAGCTCATCTGCTCGGATTTCTTATCAGCTAGGATTAAACATGACTGCAGATGGATGTCCCAGTGTGGTGTACATGACTGCAGATGGATGTCCCGGTGTGGTGTACATGACTGTAGATGGATGTCCCAGTGTGGTGTACATGACTGTAGATGGATGTCCCAGTGTGGTGTACATGACTGTAGATGGATGTCCCAGTGTGGTGTACATGACTGTAGATGGATGTCCCAGTGTGGTGTACATGACTGTAGATGGATGTCCCAGTGTGGTGTACATGACTGCAGATGGATGTCCCAGTGTGGTGTACATGACTGCAGATGGATGTCCCGGTGTGGTGTACATGACTGCAGATGGATGTCCCGGTGTGGTGTACATGACTGCAGATGGATGTCCCGGTGTGGTGTACATGAGTGCAGGTGGATGTCACGGTGTGGTGTACATGACTGCAGGTGGATGTCCCGGTGTGGTGTACATGACTGCAGGTGGATGTCCCGGTGTGGTGTACATGACTGCAGATGGATGTCCCGGTGTGGTGTACATGACTGCAGGTGGATGTCCCGGTGTGGTGTACATGACTGCAGGTGGATGTCCCAGTGTGGTGTACATGACTGCAGATGGATGTCCCAGTGTGGTGTACATGACTGCAGATGGATGTCCCGGTGTGGTGTACATGACTGCAGGTGGATGTCCCGGTGTGGTGTACATGACTGCAGGTGGATGTCCCGGTGTGGTGTACATGACTGCAGATGGATGTCCCAGTGTGGTGTACATGACTGCAGGTGGATGTCCCGGTGTGGTGTACATGACTGCAGGTGGATGTCCCGGTGTGGTGTACATGACTGCAGATGGATGTCCCAGTGTGGTGTACATGACTGCAGATGGATGTCCCGGTGTGGTGTACATGACTGCAGTAGGATGTCCCGGTGTGGTGTACATGACTGCAGGTGGATGTCCCGGTGTGGTGTACATGACTGCAGGTGGATGTCCCGGTGTGGTGTACATGACTGCAGATGGATGTCCCGGTGTGGTGTACATGACTGCAGGTGGATGTCCCGGTGTGGTGTACATGACTGCAGGTGGATGTCCCAGTGTGGTGTACATGACTGCAGATGGATGTCCCAGTGTGGTGTACATGACTGCAGATGGATGTCCCGGTGTGGTGTACATGACTGCAGGTGGATGTCCCGGTGTGGTGTACATGACTGCAGGTGGATGTCCCGGTGTGGTGTACATGACTGCAGATGGATGTCCCAGTGTGGTGTACATGACTGCAGGTGGATGTCCCGGTGTGGTGTACATGACTGCAGGTGGATGTCCCGGTGTGGTGTACATGACTGCAGGTGGATGTCCCGGTGTGGTGTACATGACTGCAGGTGGATGTCCCGGTGTGGTGTACATGACTGCAGGTGGATGTCCCGGTGTGGTGTACACGAGTTCGATCGTTTGAAGCTTCGTTTACTTACTGCCGGAAACTAATTAATGCAACACCTACAGACTTTGTAGAAATGTACGAGCGTACATGATTACATACTTAGTATCGGTAATAAATATTGACGAAATACAGAAAAAATTTATAATTAAAATCTCGTAGATACTGAAAAGTTTTTGTCAAAATTTAAAACAGATCTTAACGAGCTCTACATTAATTTGAGCAATATTTGAGCAACTGAGCTGCAAGCGGTAATGTGAACTGCCGTTTAGAGGCGCCTTGTATTTCTGCATTTCTTCAATTCTGCATTTCCATAACACCTGCCAAAGTTTATTTAATATTGAAAATAAAGCCACTATATAGCTGTTATATCCTAGATTTAAACAAACTATCACATTTTCTTGGTCTGTTGTGAAAACAGTTACAAAATAAATATCTTTGACTAATCCACACTCTCATAAACTCTCTAATGGTGCTCAGGTCTCAGGTTGTTTTGCTCAAGGCAGAGGAATTCGTGTTTGTGCTCATGGTGGATGTTAGCGAGGGTCACTGAAGCTGAAGGTCAGCGATGGTCACTGAAGCTGAAGGTCAGCGATGGTCACTGAAGCTGAAGGTCAGAGATGGTCACTGAAGCTGAAGGTCAGCGATGGTCACTGAAGCTGAAGGTCAACGATGGTCACTGAAGCTAAAGGTCAGCGATGGTCACTGAAGCTCAAGGTCAGCGATGGTCACTGAAGCTAAAGGTCAGCAATGGTCACTGAAGCTTAAGGTCAGAGATGGTCACTGAAGCTGAAGGTCAGAGATGGTCACTGAAGCTGAAGGTCAACGATGGTCACTGAAGCTGAAGGTCAGCGACGCCAGTTGGCAGCCATTTCTTGCGCAGCTCATCGCGCAGCCAGCTGGGAATTCCGCCAGTCAGTCCAGCCAGCCGCTCCATCAGAGCCGTGGCTTCGGTGAAGTCCATAGAAAACAGAATGCCCACCTGCAATTCCTGTTCATCAGCGTCCTCTCGCTGCGCCATATCTTGGATCCGGCTAGCAACAAAGGAGCCGCCCCGGGCATCCAGTTCATCGCACAGCGCCAAAAGCAGGGCGTCAAAGTTGATGAAGAAAACCTGCGGATAGTTTCCGACATTCTGGGGGAAAATCTCTTGCACGGCTCTGGCAAGGAAGGCGAACTCAGGCCTCTTTTCAAACCGAAAGCAGAACTTCCACGCGGAGTCCCGGCTTCTCAGATGCCGCCAAACGAACTCCGTAGTTGCCTCGGTCGCCGACCTCTCAGCGGACCAAGCGATGCCTCTGCTCACCGAGAGGCCTCTGCACTGACTCACGATTCTCTCTGCAGTTCCTCGGTAGCCGAACTTCAGGCACGCCAGCGCTCTGAGAGCCTCCCGAGCTGAGCCGGCGCAGTCTGGCAGTCTGGCAATCAGCTCTGTGAGCGACTCTTGAGACTGCGGGCTGCAGTCACCGCGGGAGAGACGCACCAGACACTCCCTCACTACGTCGCAAATCACGTGATACTCCAGACTGTCAGGCTGAGGCGGCGGCGGTCTTGGTCTCAAATCAGGCAGGATTTGGAACGGATGGAAGTAGAATATTCCTGAGTCGCTCACGGGTCTCAGACTGCTCATGAACTGCTGCTGCAGCTGAGGCAGCCGATCAATCACTGTTCTCAGTGTGCTCGCGATGCTGCCCAGAGTCTGGCCCATGCTTTCACCCTTCTGGCCGACACCCTTGAGGTACACAGCGACGTCGCTCAGGAAGAAGTGCTCCATGATCCGGCCGTGAGCATTGTCGGGCAAGCGACTGCTCTCCACACAGCCAAGCAGAATCTGCAGCGACCTCCTCACGAGACTTACGAGGTTCTCCGGCTTCCACTGCTCGACCGGCGTCTCCTCCACCATTCGGAACGTGATAGTCTTCGCGTGGTACGATTTAAGGCCTTGCTGGTTGAAGCCGTCCTTGCTGCAGATGACCTTCTTGACCAGGTACTTGAGAATGACGAACAGCTGGCCTTGGAGAGTAGTGAGACTTCTGAGCATCCGCTTCTCCAGGAAGCTGGTGCTCACACGGAGCTCCTGGCCTCCTCGACCAGGAGAGGCTGCGTGCACCACGTGACAGGGCGTTGAGTCAGAAGTAGTAACCCGATGCAAGGCCTCGAGCAGCGGCTTTGGAATGTTTGAGCTCTCGAGTCGCTCTGGTTGGAGCGGCGCGATTGGCGGGTAGCAGCAGAGCCGACTGGCAGAGACGTCGTCTGTAGCCGGCTTCAATGCGGAGCCTTCAGTCGCTATGGCGGGTTTCGAAGCTGCAATGTTGACAAATAATAATTACATTATTGCACTCCAAGAAGATCATAAAGAAAAGCAATTACCGAGTGTCCATAGTAACTGCTTCTAAGAGTAAACATAACAGCTAAATAAGAATCGATGGAGACAACTTTACCGAATCCCGGGCACCAAATGTGACCATTGCTCATTTCATGCTGTGCACTCTCTTCAGCGCACTCGCAGAGGCCTCTCGGATGGTACAGCCTGCCTGGAGCTTCATCACGTCAATGTCGGACTCGATGTCAGTTCGGCCGTCCAGTGTCTTCAGGCTGTTTCCCCAGCCCTCTGAGTAGCTGCCAACTACAAATATATCAGAATCGCCCACTCTCTCTCGCATGATCTCTTGCAAAGTATCGGCTGTTGCGATCTGTAGAGCAGCTCGAGATTCAACGAATCCGGACTGCGTCAGCGCTGAGTGCAGGTCCTCACTGAGTTCTGGGTCGTTTAGGACGGCTCTGTTGGTTTAGCAGAGCCAAGGTTGGAATTCAGTAACATTTTAAACTTGAAGTACTGGTATATTGGATGCATTCTACAAACTTATTAACTCAGGCATAAGTTAGAACACCTATTCTGTCTGGGCCCCAACCCAATGACTCAAATTACTAACAAATTATAAAACGTTTTTGTTGGCATACTGTTCTAAAGTATCTAGATGACTTACTGACGATCAGAAATCGCAGGTTCAGTCTGCCGAGTGAGTTTTTCCGAACTCACTTCGTTGTCATAGTATGCTTTAGTTAGCGTCAGCACGACATCCTGATAACCATTCTGCACTGCAATGTACAGAGGCGAGTCAGCAGCACCTTCTTCAACACTGTAGTCTGCCCGCGCCCTGATGAGGGAGTTAACGACGTTCACGTGCCCATTTTGCGATGCGATGTAAATTGGCGACTGTCCGGAGTTTCGTTTGAGATTGACGTTTGCTTGCGCTTTGATGAGCGAGTCCACAACTTCCTGATGTCCAAGCTGAGATGCGATGTAGAGAGGCGAGCCTCCTTGGTTTTGCTGGAGATTCACGTCTGCTTGGGCTTCGATGAGGGAGTCCACCATTGCCAGATCTCCGTTCTGTGAAGCAATGTAGAGAGGCGACTCCCCAGTGTGTCGCTGAAGAGAAACATCCGCTTGCGCTCTGATGAGGGACTCCACGATTTGCTGGTGGCCAGTCTGGGCCGCAATAAATAGAGGCGACTCGCCCGTGTCTCTTTGAAGATTGACGTCCGCTTGAGCCTTGATTAGAGAGGCTACAACTTTTTGGTGACCGTTTTGTGATGCAGCAAACAGAGGGGAGCCTCCTTGGTTTTGCTGCAGATTAACATCGGCCCCTGCTTTGATCAGAGAGTCTACTATTTGCTGGTGACCACGGTTCGCCGCGACAATGAGGGGTGAGTCACCGGTGCTTCTTTGAAGATTGACATCAGCTTGCGCTTTGACAAGGGAGTCAATAACTGCCTGGTGACCATTTTGTGATGCTATTAGAAGAGAAGACTCGCCCGTTCTTCTTTGAATATTTACATCCGCTTGTGCCTTTATAAAAGAATCAACGATTCGACAGTCTCCATTCTGCGATGCGATGTACAGAGACGACTCGCCAATGCTTCCTTGAAGATTGACGTCGGCTCCAGCATTGATAAGTGAATCCACGACTCTTTGATGACCATTCTGTGATGCGATAAAGAGAGGCGGGCACCCATCTGCTTGTTGAAGATTGACGTCGGCTTGCGCTTCGATTAGTGAATCCACAACTCGATAGTGACCGTGCTCGGATGCAGAGTAGAGAGCTGTCTCTCCGTTGCTCGGTTGAAGATTGACGTCGGCTTGCGCTTTAATGAGCAAATCCACAACCGTTTTATGACCTTCCTGTGCAGCGACAAAGAGCGGGAAAGTGCCAGCAACATTTTCCTGAAGGTTTGCATCGGCTTGGGCTTTGATGAGAGAGTCCACGATTTGCTCGCGTCCATGCAGTGACGCCATGTAAAGAAGCGAGCAGCCGTTCGCATTCTGAAGATTGACGTCCACATGGGCAGCTACGAATAAATCTAAAACTCGTTGCTTTCCAAGCCTGCAGGCCAGGTGCAGGGGCGAAAGTCCGTGCCCGAGTATTGTAATCAGTCGGTTCACGTTTGCTGACTTTTGCAGGTATCGATTGATCACTTCCTCGTTCTCCGTGACCACGGCTTGCATGATTTCCATGTCGGTAACATCCGAGCTCCGCTCGTCAGTGCAGCCGACGGCTTGCATCAGAACTGCAACTGCTGCTCTCAGAACGCTGCTGCATAGCGACTCCATGGGAACAAAAAGACTCAGGACGAAAAAGAAATACAATATTAGAAAGCTACGAGTAGACGGTGTAAACTTGTCCAGCTCTTACTGCTTTTAGTTTCGTGGCCGCGTCTCTCTAGCTTTCGACTCAATACTTAACGCAGTAGCGATTCAGTGTACTCGCAAGACATGAATAAGCGCTTTATCGGGTAGGCTTTCTAGCAGAGCGTTTGTGCAGCTGTAGCTATTATTAGCGCAATCATTTGCACTGTCCGCTTAGCGACGCGCCAACCAGTACACCGGAGCATAGAGATTTGGGCGTGGACTTTGCATTGAGTTTCAGCCCTAACCCTTTGACTGCAGGCAAAAAGCGCAAAACACTAGAGGTAGAAACTCTTTTACAGTCTGTAAAATGTACACAACCAACGGTACTCAATGTCCCTAAATCACTGGGCGTCAGTATTGTCAGACGAAAGCAGATGAGGTCTAGTCCAGATATTAACTTTCTTCCCACTGTCAAAAGACATGCCACGTCCAAAAGACAACTACAAGTTACATTTGTAAACAGAACACAAGAGCATTCATCTTCATCAACGGTCATTGCTGCTTTGTGTTGAACTGGAGGCTGATCTACCAGTTGCAATGTTTATCAAGTGCTTGAAAATGAGGAAATCAAGCGTTCAGATAAACTGTCATTTAATGCGACAGCAACATCCCGATACAGCCGTGACATCCAGCGGTCCTTGGCGCCTAATTTCTAAACTAGCCATCAATCTTCATGCGAAGTTTCAGTTTAACCAAATCAATTCGTTAAAGAAGCCGATCGGAAATAAAATTTCGAATAGCTCTGTCAGACATGCGGCTATTTATTTCTCTTCATTTATCAACACGATGTGCTGCAAGCACAATTATTGCTGTAAAAGACTCAATTTAACAATCAAGAAAGCTGAATTCACAAAAGAGCAAAGAGTGCCACGTCGCGTGTGTAAACTTGTGCACAACAACTTTGATTACGGTTACGAAATTAGACTGACTGAGAATAAAATCATTAATTTACAGTTAATTTGCCCATAAATTCGAAGATCTATGGCTTTGAGAACACAGATTCGCAGATGACTAATTTGAATATCAGGGCAGCAACAGAGTCCGCCTGCTTCGGATTCTGTACATAATTCACGATTTGGTTTGATCTGCTGCTGAATGCATTGCAATTGCGATTTCTTAGTCTGACATACTACTCATCGTTTTAGTAGTAAGCTGCAGTAGTAGTACATGCGCGACATGCTACTGAGCTGAGCTGAGAGAGGTAGTAGTCACTTGCAGACGCTTGCTTTCAATTAATCTTAGGCGGCAAAGGGACAGTCAGGAGCTGACTAAGAGACTAGCAGATTCGCTGCTGCCCTTGGAAGGAGTTCAGCCGCTGCTGCTGCGGCTGCTGCTGCCGAGTCAGCGTCTGGCGGCTCAGCGTGCCACCGCCGTGGAACTCAACGACTCCGTGCGGCGGCAGCGGGGGTGGCAGAAAACTCTGCTGCTGCTGTGGACAATCAGCTTCGCCACCAGCACAGGAGGAATTCTCCTCCTCGGGGATGCCGGCGCAGTGGCAGGCAGCCGCCGACAAGGAGCTGCTGCCAGCGGACGCTGCCGAGGTCGCAGACGCCGAGGAAGCTGCCGGGACGACGCCGCCTCCGTTGGAGAAGCTGCTTGCCGCGTGCAGGTGGTGATGATGATGGTGTAGGTGGTGATGCAGCTGGCTGCTGGTGCGGAGCCCTCCCAGCAGGTGGCCTGTCAAAATTATTGATTGATTGATTGATTGATTGATTGATTGGTTGGTTGGTTGATTGACTGACTGACTGACTGACTGACTGACTGACTGACTGACTGACTGACTGACTGACTGACTGACTGGCACTCACTTCCGTGATCGTCTTCGCTGCCGCCTCGACCGGAGTCTGCGCTGTCCCCGTCCAGGTCCTGCTGGTTGATGACCACCTGTGGGATGGTGGAGGTGACGGATAACTGAGAAAACTGGTGCGGTGCTGTTGGAAATGTGTGGAGGCGAGGATACGCCAAGCCGTCTCCTGCTGGGCTCGCATGTTGTCCGGAAAGGATTCGGCCCGGCAACTGCAGAGGCCGGGACTTTTCGCCCACTTCTAAGGAGATCTGGCACACTTTCATGATGAAGAGGAGATCAGAGACATAAATCCCACCGTAATCTTCCCTAGGAGATTGTGCAGGATTAAGGTCACACCCCCAGGTGATGTCCCTGCGCGGGAAGACCGCTCTCCGTTCATTATTCTACGGAATCAGTCAGTCGTCGAAAGGTCGAAAGTTGCTTCCCAGTAAAGCTTCCTTTACCTGCACTGTGTCACACCTCCCTGTTTCCCAGCCTTTGGATTGATGCATTGCCTCGCGCTGCTGCAAATCCTGCTCCTATTGGACTTTTGGGTTCTGCATCGACTACTAATTAAAGTCGCAACTAATTAGCATCCCAAACGTGCAGCTCCTCCTGTTGCTACCTTGTTCCGGATAACGACGCTTGCCTAAGTCCCGTTCATTGAACTGTAAACTTCTAGACTGGCACTTCTCGTCAATGTCACAGATATGTGAAGCTCTTTGACCTCTTAACGAGCTAGTCACGAACTTGTCTACCGAACGAACTTGTCTACCGAATGAACTTGTCTACCGAATGAACTTGTCTACCGGAACTTGTCTACCGAATGAACTTGTCTACCGAATGAACTTGTCTACCGGAACTTGTCTACCGAATGAACTTGTCTACCGAATGAACTTGTCTACCGAATGAACTTGTCTACCGAACGAACTTGTCTACCGAACGAACTTGTCTACCGGAACTTGTCTACCGAATGAACTTGTCTACCGAATGAACTTGTCTACCGGAACTTGTCTACCGAATGAACTTGTCTACCGAATGAACTTGTCTACCGAATGAACTTGTCTACCGAACGAACTTGTCTACCGAATTTATGAGCCATTTTCTCACGGTTTCAACAAAGAATTTTCTGCCTCGGTGAATCGAGTTTCGGGAAGCGCCCCAATGCTCACTTCATTCCTCAGCTGCTGGTCCATCATTGGTGGCATGGACGGCATCGGAGGTGGCGCGGCCGGCCGCAGGTCATAAGTGCTGTCGTTGTGACTGAAGGTGGTCATTGCAAAGTGCTGATGCTGCAGCTGTTGCTGCTGCTGCTGCTGCTGCTGTTGCAGCCGCTGACCAAAGCCCGCGGTGCCGGAGTCGCTGAACTTCGCTGTCCCGCCGCACAGGTGGCTGTACATGTGATGATCCGTTGACACCGGGCCGATGTCCATGTCCGGCAGGGAGCACTGGCACTGGCACGCCTCCTTGTCGAACTCCCCGGCCAGGAAGCCGCCGCGCTCGTCGCCCATGTCGCCGAGACCTCCGTCGTCGTGGCCGCTGATGCCGGAGTCGCCCGAGCTGCCGCGTCGACGGACGCAGACGATGGCGAAGACCAGACCGACGCTGATAACAGCCGTGGCGATCACCATGGAAACGATAATTGTGAGATTCAGCTGAGCGTCCTTCAGGTGCCCAGCGGCTCTGCTAGGCTGGATCACGTTGACGATCAGCGTGGTGTGGACGGCATGGTTGTACTGCACGTTGTCGTCGGCTCTGATTGACAGCTCGTGCAGGCCGGGCACCAGGGCTCGGAGCGCTCGCACCTGCCCGGTGATGCGGTCCACCGAGAAGTACTGCGAGCCGCCCACCAAGGTGTAGGTGATGTTGCTCAGTCGGTCTCGGTCCCGAGCTTCTACGGAGGTCACGGGCTCGTTCAGGCTGTGAGCAGAGGAGATGTTGACAAACTGTCCCCGCTCGGCCGGGAAGAACCACTCGGGCGGGTTGTCGTTGACGTCGATGAGTTCGACGGAGATTCTGGCGGTGGAGTTGAGCTGCGGCCGGGCCAGCTTGTTGTAGGCCAGCACGGTGAGGGTGTACAGCTCGAAGGTCTCACGGTCGAGCTTGCCAGTGCTCAAGATGGCGCCCTTCTCGGACACGTTGAAGTGCCATTGCTCGGGCTTGTCGAAAACCACCAGAGGAGGCGAGTCGGGACCGCCTTGGGTCGGCCTGGCCTCCAGCCGCAGCAGGCGGTAGAACACCTGGCCGTTGACGCCCTGGAGATTGGTTGGGGTGCTTGAGGTGATTGAAACCTGCTCATTATCCTGGCCTTGCTGGGCTGACCCTCAGTGTGCACATTCACTCTGTACCTGAGGCTCCAGACTGACCCTCAGTGCGCACACTCACTCTGTACCTGAGGCTCCAGACTGACCCTCAGTGCGCACACTCACTGTGCCTGAGGCTCCAGACTGACCCTCAGTGCGCACACTCACTCTGTACCTGAGGCTCCAGAGCTCCAGACTGACCCTCAGTGCGCACACTCACTCTGTACCTGAGGCTCCAGACTGACCCTCAGTGCGCACACTCACTGTGCCTGAGGCTCCAGACTGACCCTCAGTGCGCACACTCACTCTGTACCTGAGGCTCCAGACTGACCCTCAGTGCGCACACTCACTCTGTACCTGAGGCTCCAGACTGACCCTCAGTGCGCACACTCACTCTGTACCTGAGGCTCCAGACTGACCCTCAGTGCGCACACTCACTCTGTACCTGAGGCTCGAGGCTGACCCTCAGTGTGCACACTCACCCTGGCGCACTTTAAGCGACATTGTCACACAACCGGCGATAGGCATTACTGCCCATTCTGCCGACTCCCTGAGCAGGCACACAAGCGCGCGGATACGTACGCAGTCATACGCACAGGCACACACTCGCACAGGAGTGTACAGCGGCCCTCATCTTTAGGGATGTCACTGACACTTCACTGTGCCTTGGGGGTTGGCCCTCAAGGGCGTCAACTGCACGACCAGAGCCAAGCTGAGATTCCAATTTAGTCACAAATTAAATGTTATTGCACTTGGATTCGAGCCTGGGCCGCTGACACATCAGAACGCCGCGCTAGACCTCTGGGCTACGTTCCCTTCACAGTCTATGTTAAAAACCGAATTAAATCGAGCCTGGGACCTGATGGGAGTCTGCAGACTGTGTTTCTTCTTGAGGCAGGCATGCCTGGCAGAGAGACTGCACAGCACAGTGAGCTGCTTTTCAATGCCTTTGGATTATGAAATGGACGGGCCGCATTGCATGCCTGAGGACTGCATTAATTTGTTTTACTTAATAAGCGAAATCAAATCAGCTCTTTGTTCTTGGCACGCCACGCACAGCATCCACATTGAGATGAAGAAGGCCGACTCACTCAAGTATCGGCTTTCTTTGTCAGAGATGAGGGACTCCGGTGAAACTGACTTGGGAGATTAAATATGAAAGAAGCAGATGGCTGCACGCAATGACGGGGAGCTGGGATGCCATGATCCCAGGATCGGTTGGATAGTTAGTACGCTTGGCTGATTCAGTGCAAAGGGAATTAAGAGCTATCTGTATGACATGCTCTGCCCAGACTAATGCAGTACTTACTCTGCCAACGCCCTTGCATGTCTGAGTTCTCCACTGATGAAGGATTTCCAAGTTTATTTACAAAACACATGCACAAAGTACAGCGTAGCAACAGTAAGATAATTAATTGGTTAATAGTTAATCATATAGTTATGCATAATATCATGACATTTACATGTCGTGAACATGATTAATAACTGCCTAATTACTAAATTTAGCAATACATGTACTAACTGTCTTTGCTGTCTACTAAATTACCAGTAGATCCGTGCAGCGAAGACACCAACAGTAGTTCAGCAAGACTGGCCAGAGACTATAGCTGCTAGGATTGGCGATAGACTATCGCTGCTAGGACTGGCCAGAGACTATAGCTGCTAGGATTGGCGATAGACTATCGCTGCTAGGACTGGCCAGAGACTATACCTGCCAAGACTGGCCATAGACTATCGCTGCTAGGACTGGCCAGAGACTATACCTGCCAGGACTGGTAATAGACTATAGCTGCCAGGATTAGCCATAGACTATCGCTGCTAGGACTGGCCATAGACTATAGCTGCCAGGACTAGCCATAGGCTATCGCTGCTAGGACTGGCCATAGACTATCGCTGCCATGACTGGCCATAGACTATACCTGCCAGGACTGGCCATAGACTATAGCTGCCAGGACTAGCCATAGACTATAGCTGCCAGGACTGGCCATAGACTATACCTACTAGGACTGGCCATAGACTATAGCTGCCAGGACTGGCCATAGACTATACCTACTAGGACTGGCCATAGACTATAGCTGCCAGGACTGGCCAGAGACTATACCTACTAGGACTAGCCATAGACTATAGCTGCCAGGACTGGCCATAGACTATCACCGCTAGGACTGGCCATAGACTATCGCTGCCATGACTGGCCATAGACTATCACCGCTAGGACTGGCCATAGACTATCGCTGCCATAACTGGCCATAGACTATCGCTGCCAGGACTGGCCATAGACTATCGCTGCCATTTCAGCGCTCTGCTATGCAAAGCCTTTTCAGGTGTACAAAGACGGCGGTAAAAATTGCACTGTGCATGGTTAAGGTAATCATGTGGTCAGCGCGGCTGGCCATGCTCAGTAGGAAAGACTCTGCAGAACTTAGGCTTGGCCCACCCATAGACTAGAAGATTAATATCTGTGGCTAAGATTTTTCAGTAAAGCACTGTTCGGAAAACCAGAGAAAAGCACCTACCTGGTCCTTGTCCAGACTCGCCAGCTGCTGTGCTTCCCCCGGCCAGCCCAGCGCGATGCTGCCGGGCCTCGAGTCCTCCCGCAGTCGGAAGACCAGCGGCGGCAGGATCTCCGGCCGGTTGTCGTTGACGTCCATGATGCTGATGGTGAGGCTAACGCTAGCCGAGTGCTGAACCCCGCTGGCATCGGCGGTGTCCACCAGCCGGACGCCGAACTTCAGCAGGCCGCCGCCGGCCTCCGGCATGGTGTCCCTGTCGATGGGGCTGCGGATGCGCAGCTCGGCACGCGCCTCCGTCAGGCCGCGGCTCTCCGAGTAGCTCGAGGCCGCGTTGGCCACCTCGAAGAAGGCCGCGTCTGGACTGTCATCCAGGCTGAAGGTCATGACGTCGTTGCGGTCGCGGTCCTCGGCGACCAGTGCGAGAACCGTCCGGCCGAGGTTGTCCGGCAGGCTGGAGTCGCCCGGCGTCTCCTCCACGGAGGTGCGCGTCGGCATGACATCATCGAATCGCGGCTGAAACTCGTTGACGTTGCGGAAGCGCACCAGCACGCTCTTCGTGGAGTTCTTCGGTGGCCGGCCGAAGTCCTGGCAGTTGATGCGGACGGACTCGGCTGGCGAGTTCTCGTAGTCGAAGGCGGTGCGCAGGTGCAGCATGTACTGGCCTTTGCCGATGCCCTCCAGTTGGAAGCCCTTCCGGTCGTGGCTGGCCAGCTGGCACTCAACGCGCGCGTTGTCGCCGAGGTCGTCGTCTTTGGCCTCGATGAGGGCCAGGATGGCCGAGGGCTTGTTCTCGGCCACCAGGATATCATTAGACTGCTGCGGCTGCTGGCCGCCGTCTGTTGCGGACATTGGCGACACCTCGATGCTCGGCGCATGGTCGTTGATGTCAGAAACCTGCACGGTGAATTTGGCGGGCGTCTGGCGCCGCGGACTGCCGTTGTCCGACACCATCAGCTGCACCTCGTAGACAGCCTGCTTCTTAGCGTTCAGCGGCTTCTTCAGCGTCACCCTGCCGGCCCGGTCGATGTCGAAGACGCGGGCGAGCTCTGGGTCGGTGATGCTGAAGTCCAGCTCGGCGTTTCGTCCGCTGTCCCTGTCGTGGGCCTCGATGGTGGCCACGAGGCCGCCGATGGCCAGGTTCTCCGACACCTCGCGCACCGAGATTCGGGTCACGTTTGGCGAGTTGTCGTTCCTGTCCTTCACCTGACGGGGATGACAGGTACATCGCTTGTGATTGGCTCAAGCTCCAACAAGTACATCCCTATCCCTTCGTCGCTTCTGATTGGCTCAAGCTCCGACACATACATCCCTTAGCCCTTCCTCGCTTCTGATTGGCTTCGTCAATAAAAAATGCGACATAAAGCTCACCTGCACAATGAGCAGCTGGCTGCTGCACCTCTGCTCCATGCCGCCATCGCACGCGGTGAGTGTCAGGTTGTACTGCCGCTCCGCCTCATAGTCGATGTTTGGCTGGCCGTTCAGCGTCAAGCTGAGGAACCCCGGGTCCGTCTGCGCCAAGGCAAAGATGCCACCCGCGTCCTCCTGCAGGAAGTACTTGCCCCGGACGGCCATGCCGTTGTCGCCGATGTCCGCATCGGTGGCCAAGTCCAGCGGGTGCCGGAAATTTCTGTCGCCCTCCTCGATAGACAGAATCTTATGCGGCTCCTTGAACACCGGCGAGTTGTCGTTGATGTCATCGATGGTGACGTGGACGAGAATCCGCGAGGAGGCGCCCCGGAAGGCGTTGAACTCGATGACGCATGGCGTGGACTCTGAGGCGCCCGGACAGGCCACCGGGTCCTCGCGGTCGATCCTGGCGCCAATGCGGACATTGCCGTCAGCGTCGATGTCGAAGTAGGCGGACTTCGGCACGATGCTGAAGGCGGGCACCGGGCCCGAGCCGGCCAGGCTCTTCCAGATGTTGCCCACGGTGGCCCACAGGTTGCTCTCCTCGTTGATGCGGTAGGAGACCTCCGCTGAGTCGGCCGGTCGGGCGCCCAGCAGCAGCAGCGGCAGAAGAGCGAGCAGCGGCCTAAGCCCCGTCGCCATGGCAACAACCAGTCTGAACGTTTTAAGTCGCCTCTGCAATACAAGTTGCGATTCGCGGTTGGCTCAGGTGTGGACAAAAAACACGCAGCGATAAAATCTGCACCAGAGCGGTCAGTCGATCAGATGCGACCTCAAAGACGGACAGGGAGAGGCGGGGGGCTCTGGGGGGATGCTGGAGTGGCGCTCCATCAGTTGGAAGCAGCCGGGAATTCCCGTCCTTCTGGCTACACAGAGGTCCCGCCCCCTCTTAATTCTTGATAAAAATCAATGCACACGCAGACCCCCGTGGCTGCGGGGTCCCCGGCCGTTCATTCGGGGAAGTGGGGAGTGGGGAACATTTTAATCTCTGGGCGAGACTGTCGGGCCGCATTGGACCGGGGCTCGAGACAATGGAAGCCTTTTATTCGCATTCTAGATTGGATTTCAGTGCGCCTCGTCTGAATAAAACTGTAAATCCAGCCCCGCATTCACGATTACCCCGGTCTCTGTCCAAGGGAAGTTTCCCAGCTCTCCGCTTAGCAACTAAGGGGAACAAACCGAAGCTCGGGAGAGCGCAGGAGAAGCCCCAGACGATTTGCTGTCAACTTTGGCGCCCCAATCAAATTGATTGTGACAGCGGGACGGCTGCGGGCTGCGGAATCGCCCCGGATCCCCTCGGGTTGGAGCCCCCGACCTCAGTGCCGCCACGCCCCCCGCCCGTCTGTCTCCGAAGGCGGCCCCCAGGGGCTGTGCGGTGGCTCTTCCTGAGACGCAACAAAAGATGAGAAAAAATAAGAGAAGGAGAGGGGAGAGATGGAGGCTGGGAGATGAAGAAAGAATGAAGAAATTATGGAAAACTCTGAAGCGACCCCGGGGCTTGGCCTGCAGTGACAGACTGCAGTTTATTGGGGTCTGCAGTTTTTTCTCGCATTGCGTGACCGGCTTCTCTCGTATGCACCAGATATTTCTGAGGCTGAGAATATGAATATTCGCCTGGGCTCAGCATGGGAATGGGGACTGCTGATTGTGCAGACTGACAGACAGACAGACAGACAGACAGACAGACAGACAGACAGACAGACAGACAGACAGACAGACAGACAGACAGACAGACAGACAGACAGACAGACAGACAGACAGACAGACAGACAGGTGTCACTACAATTCCCATTGCTGCCCAGATCAAACGATCCGTCACCAAACGCTACATTTGCTGTGATTCATACCCTGGTCCAGTCTTTGTGCGAGAAATCTTTGTCCAGTAAATTTTTATCAAGGCCCAAACAGTCCAGATTGTTATTCACAAAGGCTTGGGTACAATTTATCTATTTAGCGGCCCGGAGCTCACGGGGATATCAGATTAAATTAAGAACTTATTGTTAGAGAGATCGAGACGCGAGGCAGACGGTGCCGCTCCAGAGCATTCAGTGATTACGTCATCAACGGTCGGGAAACGCAAAAAATGAGCCGTCAGCAAGAGAAATGAGTTGATAAATAATTGTGAGAGCTCATGCCCGCTGCGAGATGAGCAACCACTTGACTGAGTTGATGGGGGACCCCCTCTTGACCCTCCAGTGTCGTCCGGTCTTCATCAATGGCCCCAGGGGCTGACATCGCGTGTCGGACAATAACCCGGCAGACCTTCAGACTGGCAGTTTCTGCATTTCTTTTTATTTTAACAGAAGGGCGGACGAAGCAGACGAGAAAGGCGGTGGGAAGTTCGAATCCGGCTTTGGAATTAAAATTGATCAGAGAATTTTACCGAAGAGAATTAACCAGGCGCCGCCGGAGCCTCGAGGATCGTAAAAAATGAGGAGAGGTTACAGCAGGGGATAATTGGAGTTAAGCTAGGATTCTGATCCTCAAAAAGCATCCCTGCTTGGCGTTATTACCGCAGCCAGAGGATCACGGGGCCCGGGGATTCTTGAGTTCCTCATTCTTTCAGTGTGCAGCGATCGCCAGGACCTGGGGAAATGCCCAAGATCCACTTCAGCGAAGAGCCCTGGGTGCCGCACGTGCCGCCCCCCTCTCTCCTGCAGCAGGGATCTTTTACTCGAATTTCTCCCCGATTTCCGCCAATTTTGTTTTAAAAAAAATGTAGACCGCTTTTTCCCCACAGATCGGGATCTGCACGATTCTGAGGAGGGCATCCGCTGCCAGCATCCCCTGAGCTACCCAGAGTAATTACTGGGGAAGCCCCAAAAGCCACAGAACTGCATGCGGCATTGTTATTTAGCATATTGTTCCGCAATTCTGCTTTTGTTTCTTTCAGTTTTCTGTTCTCGTCAACTGCGCACCATCGTCCCCTCTGACAGCTGGGAAGCCTTCAAAATGAGTTGGCGGGACTTAGCGGGTGAGAAATTGATAATTGGGTTTGAATAATTTAGTGATTGGCTTCTGTATGGACTGAAGAAATTGTCACTTCTGCTTTGGCAGTTTTTGCCTGTTTTGCCTGCGCCTGTGGACTCTGGGGAACTGCTTTGGTGCTAATTGCTGATGGGGCGCTGGCTGATTCTGTGCTTTTGTGGGAGAGGGTGCAGATAGGGGAGGCAGAGGGTGCATATAGGGGTGAGAGAATGCAGATAGGAGGGAGAGGGTGCATATAGGGGGTAGAGGGTGCAGATAGGGGTGAGAGGATGCAGATAGGGGGGAGAGGGTGCAGATAGGGGGGAGAGGGTGCAGATAGGGGGGAGAGGGTGCAGATAGGGGGGAGAGGGTGTAGATAAGGGGGAGAGGATGCAGATAGGGGGGGAGAGGGTGCAGATAGGGGGAGAGGGTGCAGATAAGGGGGAGAGGGTGCAGACAGGGGGGAGAGGGTGCAGATAGGGGGAGAGGGTGCAGACAGGGGGGAGAGGGTGCAGATAGGGGGAGAGGGTGTAGATAAGGGGAGAGGGTGCAGACAGGGGGGAGAGGGTGCAGATAGGGGGGAGAGGGTGTAGATAAGGGGGAGAGGATGCAGATTAAGGGAGAAAGGAAGTGTGCAAGGTCGGGAGAAAGCTGCAGCAAGCGAGTGCTGGAGGGACACAGGAGCAGAGGAGAGCAGAGGACAGCAGGGGTGTCGCGAGTGCACTGAGGAGGTGACTGACACCTCAATTAAAGCTGCAAATTTCGCATGAACCGTTGAACGCCCTGAACTGAAGCCTTTAATTGAAGACTTTGCGATTTTAAGCATCTCAAAGCAAACAGCTTCGCTGCAAATCTTTACTTGAGACAGTTTTCATTGTTGGAGAGGTTTTTTGAAAAAATTTTCAAAAGCCTCTAGGTGAGAGCAAAAGCGCAGCTTTGAGCTTGAGGTGACGGGAACTGTGAATAAAGTACAAGCAGATACGTGTAGACCCCTAACTCGGCAGACAGACCATCTAACTCGGCAGACAGACCATCTAACTCGGCAGACAGATCATCTAACTCGGCAGACAGACCATCTAACTCGGCAG
The DNA here is from genome assembly GCA_002269645.1 of Macrostomum lignano. Classification (NCBI taxonomy): domain Eukaryota; kingdom Metazoa; phylum Platyhelminthes; family Macrostomidae; genus Macrostomum; species Macrostomum lignano. The sequence goes on along the minus strand of NIVC01000877.1, from coordinate 9,488 downwards.
ACAGACCATCTAACTCGGCAGACAGACCATCTAACTCGGCAGACAGACCATCTAACTCGGCAGACAGACCATCTAACTCCTAGCCTCCTCTAACAAGTCTTCAAAGGCGTGTCTCTAAGGCCCAGAAACAGACTTCCCTTTCAAGGTCCGCAAGCTTAAGCCTCCACTATACGGGTATCATTGCCTTTTACCGCACAGCCAGTTTAGCCCCGGGGCACCCGGAGAGCAGAAACTGAAGCTGCTCAAACTCAAACGGCTTGAGGAGGAGCGCTTCCGTGGGCAGGGTGTTTGCTGACACAACAGAGGGAGACAGAAAAATTCTCAGTTGTTGCAGCTTCAGGCTGATCCGTTGGCAGCCATTCAGCAGCACGATTTCTGCCCCTGACGCTCTGTTTGAACAGGCGCCGCTGACTGTTTTGAAGATGACACTCTGCGTGCGCACGAGTGATGCTGGGACCGGGGTGATGAGGCTCAGCTTAGAAACTCGTTTTAAACATGCTCTCATGGATGACAGTAGGGTTGCGAATGAGGTATAAAATGTCTCTGGCATTAGCGAGTGTCTCATGACCCAATGTCTCTGGCATTAGCGAGTGTCTCATGACCCAATGTCTCTGGCATTAGCGAGTGTCTCATGACCCAATGTCTCTGGTATTAGCGAGTGTCTCATGACCCAATGTCTCTGGCATTAGCGAGTGTCTCATGACCCAATGTCTCTGGCATTAGTGAGTGTCTCATTACAGAGTTTTAAACCACAGTTGTCAGGCCTTCCAATGCATTGAATTCGCTCTGAGTCAAACATGTGAGTGCAATCTCAGGAAATGCGTTAATCCCCAGCCCACTGGCTCCGAGGCCTCTTAAAAAAGCCCCAACCAACAGAAGCAACAGCAGGCCTTGCTGAAGCAAAGAACAGTTTGTCAATCTGCTCAGACAATGTGACTCACTGGCTTATATGACAGCCTTTGGTGACCTCCTCAGCCCCCCAATGTCACCTTGAAGCCTGTTTGAATATCATTACTGCATAGAGCACAAAGGAAACAATAGCTTAGGGGGGGGTTTCGGTTGGGGACAAAAAATGCAACTCCAGGCTTTGAATAATTATGCGCGCTGCAGTTTTTTGTTTTTGTTGGCCATCCGCCCGAGGGGATCCCCAGCCCCCCCCCCCCACCGAGTGTGGGAGATTTTCCGGATGGGAAAGCGGCAGCAGATCCCGGGCTATCCAATGCCATTCTTGACCCGCCGGGCTGTGTCGCAGCAGAAATAGCAGAGTGCAGACAGGCAGCTGCCAGTTACAGGCAATTTGTAGGGAACACAGCGATTGCATTATCCGGTTAGGCGGGCATCCCCAGTACCGTTTCTTTACTCTCGGCCCGTAAGGGAAGAGGATAGGATGAGGGGACAGAGGAGAGACTCCCCTTGGCTTGAAGTTTCTCCTTCCGTTTCCACTCTGCTTTCCCTATTCAAGTTGGCTCGACCCGCTGCGACTGACTCAACGCGCAGTGATTTTGAATTCTTTTTGGGATACAGGAAGGACTGTTAGATATCCATCCACTGCTTTTTAACTGAGAATGGGAGATGCTGGAGAAGGATAAGAGAGAAGGGAGGGAGAGATGAGAGAGGAGTGAGGGAGAGATGAGAGAGAAGTGAGGGAGAGATGAGAGAGAAGGGAGGGAGAGATGAGAGAGAAGAGGAGAGAAGATAGTAGGGAGGAGAGATAAGAAAGAAGAAGGGAGGGAGAGATAAGAGAGAAGGAGGCAGGGAGAGATGAGAGAGAAGGAGGCAGGGAGAGATGAGAGAGAAGGCAGGGAGAGATAAGAGAGAAGAGAAGAGATAGAGAGAACGGAGGGAGAGATGAGAGAGAAGGGAGAGAGATGAGAGAGAAAAGAGAGAGAGAGAAGAGAGAAGAGGAGAGGTGAGAGAAAACGGAGAGGGATAAGAGATAAGGGAGGGAGAGATAAGAAAGAAGGGAATTCGGAAGAGACAAAAGAGAC
>NIVC01000877.1:0-2500 GCA_002269645.1 Macrostomum lignano | reverse complement strand
CTCTCCCGTAGCAATTAAGTGAAGCGAGAATTAGCGTAGCCTCATTGTCTCTCAGCCCCGTCAGTGCGTGTTCTCCTCTAATATTCTCCCATCTCCTCATCTGGCAGAGAGCTGAGGGAGACTGTGGAGCCGCATCAGCTCCTTTGGAAGCGAAAACCAAAGCTGCAGCTCCTCCCATCCCCAGCACCCTGACAGCCAAGGGACTTTTCCCCAAAGCTCCTTCTCGCCATCTTCGCTTCCCATCCCATCTCGATCCCGCGCTCCGCTTCCTCAAAAATCCCTCCAAGAATTTGCCCATGGCTCCATTTTTTACACACAGCGTGTGGCGAAGTGATTACAGCGGCAGGCAAAGCTAATTAATAGAGATCTCAGCAGATCCCCGGCACCCTGATCCCCGACCTCGGCCTCTGCTTCTCCGGCCGTGACTTTTCGCTCCGCTCGGGGGCTCCAGCGACGACTTGATAAAATTGATGAGGCGTCCCCAGGGTCCCACAGCTGCCTGATCGACTTTCGAGGAGCTCGAACTTGGGACCCTAGAGTGTACTTTTAGTGACACCAAGGAACACCGCCAGAAATCCGAAATTTGAAACCAAACTTCTTTTCTATTTTCAGACTGGTTTTTTATAATTAGAGACAATTCGTTTATTCGGGTTCATCTTTCTCTAAATTTGGGACAGCTCTTCAAGCCCAGGACAGGCGGGGGCCCCATGGCAACCAAAGCCAATTACCGTCTGTAGCAACATTTGATTCCCGTCAAAGATTTTTTGGGAGATTTTAGTTTTCTAACTGGGGCAACTGGGATCGCCGATGATCCCAGGAAAAACTGAGCGGGTGGGGGAAGTTGAGAGCGGAAAGTTTGAAACTAAAATAATCTTTTGCTACAAGAGAAGAGAGCCGTGTCCAACACACTTCTGCTCTCTGCACTGCTTTGCTATTTCTATCGTGCTTAAAGAAAAATTCAATGCAATCGAAGAAGCAAGCAAAGCGGGGAACGCTGCTTTTCCATCAGGGATTCAAACCGGGGCCTGAAGAGGCAAAGCACTTCAATTGGTTAACCGGCATTTCCTGGATTGTCGGGCGGCTCCATCATCCAGTCTCCTCAGCGGCCCTCCTCAGGGAACGAGAGCGGGTTTTTGTTCGAGCACTGGCATATCGATTCCTTCCGAATTTCCTGCACTTTACCGGCGTTGGGGCTGGCGCGCTCGAGACGGGAGGAGCCGCTTGAAAATTTAACACCGAGGGTCATCTGGTTTGCAGCATCCCCCGTCTCGACTGCCTGTCTCTCTTCTAGAAGGAAAATTAACGGCTTCTTCTGCCTGTGCAATCGCAGAGCAGCCCGCCCCCCGCCTCATCTGTGAATTTTAATTCCCAATTCCAACCAATGCCCGACGAAAGCCCGCGAGCTCCCACGAGGCTGCGCTATGGGGCCGGAAATGCGAATGATTGTGGCAAGATAAATCTGTACAACTCAGATCTGATTTGGGAATTGGGAAGCGCCGAGAACACAGGCCGCTGTGCTCTGGTGCAGCTTCTCTGAAACTCTGCTCATACTCCTCATCACTCCAACCTTCGTATTTCTCATGGACTGAAAGAACCTGGCAAGCAAGGCTTCTGCTCAATCAATTTCTGAATCTGTAAAAAACACACCGATTTGAGTTCAGTCTGGCATTTTTCTGGGTTATTAATTCTGTGCTCTGTGCTGTACACATTTTTTCTAATAATAATAATAAAGTCTTAGTTTCATGCAGAGTCTTTGTTTCAGAACCGAGACGAGGTGGGGGACCCCCGGGTCGTTGCGACAGGGGGTTGCGGGAGTCCCTGTGTGGCCTCTCGAGGGCTAAGAAAAAAATTTTGGGGGTTCCAAGCAACAGCGCCATACGCGCCACTGCAGCTCAACTGAGTTCATTCAAAAACAACCCCACGAGTTCTCAGGAGCTCCCAGCGTGCGGTGGTTGTAAAACACACGAGCTCAATTTCAATGGGCAAATGAGCTCAAGCTGAATGCTTTGCATGTTGGCTGTCTTTCGTTTCTTTCTATCTATCTATCTATCTATCTATCTATCTATCTATCTATCTATCTATCTATCTATCTATCTATCTATCTATCTATCTATCTATTATCTATCTATCTATCTATCTATCTATCTATCTATCTATCTATCTATCTATCTATCTATCTATCTATCTATCTATCCATCTATCTATCTATCTATCTATCTATCTATCTATCTATCTATCTATCTATCTATCTATCTATCTATCTATCTATCTATCTATCTATCTATCTATCTATCTATCTATCTATCTATCTATCTATCTATCTATCTATCTATCTATCTATCTATCTATCTATCTATATATGTATCTATCTATGTATCTATATCTATCTATCTATGTATCTATCTATCTATCTATCTATCTATCTATCTATCTATTATCTATCTATCTATCTATCTATCTATTATCTATCTATCTATCTATCTTATCTATCTATCTATCT
>NIVC01000876.1:82500-252613 GCA_002269645.1 Macrostomum lignano | reverse complement strand
AACACAGGGGGTGAAGCAGCGAGCCTCCCATTGGCTGGCCGCGGCTGGCGCTGACAGCCAATAGGAGACTCGATGGCTTCAGAGGCAGCTCGAGCAGAGCCTGGGCCAGCGCCAGGGACCTGAGAGCTCCCCTCATCTCACCCTCTTCTCTGCCTCCCTACATCTCACCCTCTTCTCTGCCTCCCTACTTCTCACCCTCTTCTCTGCCTCCCTTCATCTCCCTCTCTATCCTCTGTCTCCCTTCATCTTCCCCTCAACCTACTGTCTCCTTTCATCTCCGTTCCTACTGTCTCCCTTCATCTCCCCTCAACGTAATATCTCCCTGCATCTCCCTCTCTACCTACTGTCTGTCTCCTTTCATCTCCTTCTCACCTACTGACTCCCTTCACCTCCATCTTACCCAGTCTTCCCTACATCTTCCTCTCTACCACCTCCGTCTCCATTCATCTTCCTCTCTACCCTCTGTCTCCCTACATCTCCCTCTCTACAACCTCCGTCTCCCTTCATCTTCCTCTCTACCCTCTGTCTCCCTACATCTCACCCTTCTTCGCCAGCTTCCCTCTTTTGCAGCGCGCTCCCATCCAATTCCCACCTGAAAATGGGGATAATCATACAGCTAATGCTGGGGATTCTGAGCAGCCCATCCGTGGCAGGCAGACATGGCACTGACAGAAATCGCTCTCATTTCGTTGATAAAAGCTTCTTCACAAAAGCCAAACCCATCTGGGAGTGAATGGCAATCGTTTGGGGCAAAGAGCAGCGGCCCGCATATTTCTCCTCACAGCAAGCACAATGGGGAGGAGATCCCGTCCTACTTAGCCTTGGAGCCGTTATTGTCGACAGCTTATGGGAGCAGAGATCTCAGGAGGGGATCGGTTCGCTGTGTTTGTGCTCACCGGGAGCTCTGATTTTGTTATTAAGCAAAAAAATCGTGCATCGTCTGCTCCCTTTGTCTGGGCTCCGGCATTTCGCCTCGCAATCGGAGATTAAAAATGACTATCTGGGTGGGAAATTAGTCAGCATTTTGGGGTATTTTTTTCAGAGAAACAGGGGGAGTTAAAGGGATCTGAGAGCAATCAGGGAATTAAGTGCCTGCGATGCCATTGAATGATTGCAAATTCATTGAGGATTGCTTGTTGAGGATGGAGAGGTCGAGCTGAGATGGGATCTGAATTTGGGATTTTATATTCTCAGAGGGGAGAGAGGGGAGATGAGTGGTGAGAGAGGGGAGAGAGGAGAAGGGAGAAGAGAGAGAGGGGAGATGTGAGAAAAGAGAAAGGGAGAGAGGAGAAAGAGAGGGGATATGACAGATGAGAGATGATGGACAAACAAGAGGAGGGGGTAGCGAGTGAGTCTGCAACAGTTGATGCCACTGATAGCAGAAGAGTTTTTCGCACAGCGCGTCCTCCAGGCCAGGGCCGGACGCGAAAGTGCCCTCAGTGTGTGCAGAAAAAATTTCTGTTTCATTGGAGCTCAGCCAGATCTGCTGAGCCGAAATTGAATTTCTATGCCAGCTTTAGTTATCTGCGCAGCTAGAAAAGGCAGATAGGGGGGCAAGGTAGCAAAGCAGTACAGGTAAAGGTACCAGGCTTAATCCTTTGTCCCTGCCTCGAAAGCGGCCTCGAGCTTCCACCTGCGCAATATATTTGTGCAAATCTCCGGGGCAATGATTTGATATTTTAGGCTCGCGGTTTGGATACAATCTCGGGCGGGTAAATCGCTGACTGAGCCTTCAAGAATTCGCTGGTATGTTGCTGTTAAGAAGGCTCGATCGGAGTGGCCGGCCCGCACTCTGCAGGGATTTACGCAGCGCTGCATGGAACCCCCGGCAGTTATTTAAGGTGAATTCGCGGCTGCAAGATGCATTTTACCGCGCGCTTGGTTGACATGGAAAGCACACAACAAGAGTGACTGTCAGGAAGGGACAGCACTATTGCGAAGGACGCGTGCTGCTGACCATTAAGATGGAAGAAAAGCGCCGTGCAAAGTTTGCGTCAGTTCTGGCTGCTTTTTTGACATCAAGGCAGTTTGAAAAAACAGCCTTTGGCCAAAGTACACAGAAGCGCCTGCCCGCCAATTCTCTATTATATGGATGCTGCAAACTTTCTGAAGTTTATCTCTTATGGCTCCGCTGTTGACGAAACCGCTCGCCTCTAGGGGCAGCAACGTGCCGAAGAAAGGTCGCTAAAGACGGACGCCCCCCCCCATTTCGCATTTTATAGAGAAGTCGTCGCCAATAAACCGATTTGCACAGCCAGAGCGAAGCCAGAAGCATAAATATTGACCGTGGTCGGCTCAATTCGCTGAATTCTGCCAGCTTCACCCAACCCGAAAGCTGATGAGAACCGCCCATCGTGTTGTTAATGGACAGTTTATGGAGTGTTGAGTGGCACAAGAGGATTAAAATAAGCAGACAGACAGTCAAAGAGAAGCTAAGAATTTGTAAGGGAGCTGCGGCAAGCTGAACCCGAGGTCGCACACTAAAGGATATGCATTCAAACTCAAACATCAAACACACATCTGCCGTGATCACAATAACTGCAGATCACGCTACGTTGGTCCATCATGAAAGCAATCGCCAGGTAACGTCGAATACGGCTACCTGTAGCCGGGGCAGCTGCCCGAAGATTGACAGAGGACCGCTGGTCCAAGGCAGGGGTCAGGCCAGCCATCCTCCCCCAGCGGGAGGTTCAAAGCGTTGCTAATGAGGACTTGGACGTCTGGAAAGAGGTGCAGATGATGGAAGCTGGAGTGATGCCATCGCCAATAATGGCGGGATAGCCGGTTCCGCTTTGCTCCCCGCAAATTCGGATGGAAGCGCACCGCCTCCTCACGGAAGTGGCGGTTGAATCAGTGATGATTGAAATCGTGAGACCACCTGTGGGGTGGGGCGGTGATTTTGTTCCTTTCAATTTCTTGTTGTCTTCATCATCAAACTCTGGGCTCAGATTTTGGTGTCTCCCTGGTTTCAGTTGCCAAGCAGGTCGCGGGTTTCAATATTCCGCCCCCCCCCCAGTCTGTTATCTCGTTACTTTTTTGTTGCAAACCCAGTGGAGTATCGATAGATATTTGAAACCGCGAGAGGTTCGCGCACAAAGACGAGCTGTCACTCCGGTGTCCATCGACCCGCCTTGTGGGTCGCCTTGTTTCTTCATTTGCGCGCCACGTTTTTGCTTCTGGTCTTTCTGGTCCTCATCCATCATGACCGACCCCGTGCAGCAGCCACTGATTGATGGAGCGAACTGGGGCTGTTGCAGTTTCTTATTTTCACACCTGGACAGCTCAGACTCTTGAATGACTATTTTATTGGGATTTTTTCCCCTGAAAATTACAGGAAATCCGCTGCCCAGCCTCCCATTAAACATCCTCATTAAGCGGCCGGTCATGTTTATGGCTGCAACCCCCCCCCCAGACATTTTATGACGGCCACAGTTTACAGTTAAATGGCTACTTTTTTGCGGGTCACCCCGTGCATGCAGATTCGCTCGTAAAATCATTTAATTGATGTCGAGCAGCCGGGGCGGCGAGTTGGTCAACAGATTCTGCATTTTCTGGTCGAGCTGAAATCCGGACACAGCGCTGAGAGGGGAGACTAAACAATGGGAGATAGGCAACCCGGGGACAACGCCCAGAATAAAGGAATACAAAACAGCAATTTTTGACGGCAAATTTTTTGTTTAAAATGACATCAATTTTGTTTTAATCCACAAGCAGACAAGCAGACTGGGTGTGTCCGCATTTCCGCTTTTCCAATTCACTGATTTTGAAAACCTGCATTTCATAATTAAGCCGTTTCAATCATTCGTGACTCGGATATCTATTTTCAAATGATTTGCCATCTCTTTGAGAGCAGATTCGTGCACCTGCTGTGTCTGTCTGTCTATCTGTCTGTCTGTCTGTCTGTCTGTCTGTCTGTCTGTCTGTCTGTCTGTCTGTCTGTCTGTCTGTCTGTCTGTATGTCTGTCTGTCTGTCTGTCTGTCTGTCTGTCTGTCTGTCTGTCTGTCTGTCTGTCTGTCTGTCTGTCTGTCTGTCTGTCTGTCTGTCTGTCTGTCTGTCTGTCTGTCTGTCTGTCAGTCTGTCAGTCTGTCAGTCTGTCAGTCTGTCTGTCTGTCTGTCAGTCTGTCTGTCTGTCTGTCTGTCTGTCTGTCTGTCTGTCTGTCTGTCTGTCTGTCTGTCTGTCTGTCTGTCTGTCTGTCTGTCTGTCTGTCTGTCTGTCTGTCTGTCTGTCTGTCTGTCTGTCTGTCTGTCTGTCTGTCTGTCTGTCTGTCTGTCTGTCTGTCTGTCTGTCTGTCTGTCTGTCTGTCTGTCTGTCTGTCTGTCTGTCTGTCTGTCTGTCTGTCTGTCTGTCTGTCTGTCTGTCTGTCTGTCTGTCTGTCTGTCTGTCTGTCTGTCTGTCTGTCTGTCTGTCTGTCTGTCTTTCTGTTTATCAATTACACCGAGCATTTCCGAGTCTCTGTCACACCAAGTTAGCATCCCGCCCTACTCGATATAATATTCGGCATTGCAGCTGCCATCTGTCCCCTCTCCAGCGCTGACCCCTGTCGCCCTCCATTCGCCCATCCAAAGCCGGGCATAATTGGCCCTCGCCGAGTAGCCCACAAGTGGCTTCGCGACGATGTTAGGCGAGGAGGCGTCACAGCGCGGGGCTTCCGAGCGCATCAGAGCGGAAGCTGATGGCCGGGACGAGTCCGCCGCCGCCGCCTCGGGGCTCCGGGCGGCTCATCTTGTGCGCCACTTTGAGCGAAACGATGAACTCAGCTCAGCTCAGCCCAGCCTCCCGCACTCAGCGTCATCATCAACTCTGCGAGCGACGCCCCGCGGTGAGCGCTAGCCGGCGCACCATCTGGTGTCGGGCGGTTTGCGCAACCGCTGGCGGAATCCGGGGCGGGTTCGGTGTGTCGCTAATCCCCCCGACAGCCGTGATGAGAACTGAGAGCTCGCGTTGAGTCAAGTGTCTGATGTTTTTGTCTGGGCTTTTGTTGTTGAGCTTTGAATGAAAGGCGAGCGGCAGCCATTGTGGTCTGCTGCACGCATGGCTGGCCAAGTATACTGGGGGACTCAGTGACTGTCAGCTCACAGCGTCTTCTGCCGGGGCTGCGACTGTCTCAGTGTCTGTCTCAGTGTCTGTCTCTGTGTCTGTCTCTGTGTCTGTCTCAGTGTCTGTCTCAGTTTCTGTCTCAGTGTCTGTCTCAGTGTCTGTCTCAGTGTCTGTCTCTGTGTCTGTCTCAGTGTCTGTCTTAGTGTCTGTCTTAGTGTCTGTTTTAGTGTCTGTCTCAGTGTCTGTCTTAGTGTCTGTCTCAGTGTCTGTCTTAGTGTTTGTCTCAGTGTCTGTCTCAGTGTCTGTCTCAGTGTCTGTCTCATTGTCTGTCTCAGTGTCTCAGTGTCTGTCTCAGTGTCTGTCTCTGTGTCTGTCTCAGTGTCTGTCTTAGTGTCTGTCTTAGTGTCTGTTTTAGTGTCTGTCTCAGTGTCTGTCTTAGTGTCTGTCTCAGTGTCTGTCTTAGTGTTTGTCTCAGTGTCTGTCTTAGTGTCTGTCTCAGTGTCTGTCTCAGTGTCTGTCTTAGTGTCTGTTTTAGTGTCTGTCTCAGTGTCTGTCTTAGTGTCTGTCTCAGTGTCTGTCTTAGTGTCTGTCTCAGTGTCTGTCTCAGTGTCTGTCTCAGTGTCTGTCTCTGTGTCTGTCTCAGTTTCTGTCTCAGTGTCTGTCTCAGTGTCTGTCTCAGTGTCTGTCTCAGTGTCTGTCTCAGTGTCTGTCTTAGTGTTTGTCTCAGTGTCTGTCTCAGTGTCTGTCTCAGTGTCTGTCTCATTGTCTGTCTCAGTGTCTCAGTGTCTGTCTCAGTGTCTGTCTTAGTGTCTGTTTTAGTGTCTGTCTCAGTGTCTGTCTTAGTGTCTGTCTCAGTGTCTGTCTTAGTGTCTGTCTCAGTGTCTGTCTCAGTGTCTGTCTCAGTGTCTGTCTCAGTGTCTGTCTCATTGTCTGTCTCAGTGTCTCAGTGTCTGTCTCAGTGTCTGTCTTAGTGTCTGTTTTAGTGTCTGTCTCAGTGTCTGTCTTAGTGTCTGTCTCAGTGTCTGTCTTAGTGTCTGTCTCAGTGTCTGTCTCAGTGTCTGTCTCTGTGTCTGTCTCTGTGTCTGTCTCAGTTTCTGTCTCAGTGTCTGTCTCAGTGTCTGTCTCAGTGTCTGTCTCAGTGTCTGTCTCAGTGTCTGTCTTAGTGTCTGTCTTAGTGTCTGTTTTAGTGTCTGTCTCTGTGTCTGTCTTAGTGTCTGTCTCAGTGTCTGTCTTAGTGTCTGTCTCAGTGTCTGTCTCAGTGTCTGTCTCAGTGTCTGTCTCATTGTCTGTCTCAGTGTCTCAGTGTCTGTCTCAGTGTCTGTCTTAGTGTCTGTCTCTGTGTCTGTCTCAGTGTCTGTCTCAATTTCTGTCTCAGTGTCTGTCTCAGTGTCTGTCTCAGTGTCTGTCTCTGTGTCTGTCTCAGTGTCTGTCTTAGTGTCTGTCTTAGTGTCTGTTTTAGTGTCTGTCTCAGTGTCTGTCTTAGTGTCTGTCTCAGTGTCTGTCTCTGTGTCTGTCTCAGTGTCTGTCTCTGTGTCTGTTTTAGTGTCTGTCTCAGTGTCTGTCTTAGTGTCTGTCTCAGTGTCTGTCTCAGTGTCTGTCTTAGTGTCTGTCTGAGTGTCTGTTTTAGTGTCTGTCTCAGTGTCTGTCTTAGTGTCTGTCTCAGTGTCTGTCTTAGTGTCTGTCTCAGTGTCTGTCTCAGTGTCTGTCTCAGTGTCTGTCTCATTGTCTGTCTCAGTGTCTCAGTGTCTGTCTCAGTGTCTGTCTTAGTGTCTGTTTTAGTGTCTGTCTCAGTGTCTGTCTCAGTTTCTGTCTCAGTGTCTGTCTCAGTGTCTGTCTCAGTGTCTGTCTCTGTGTCTGTCTCAGTGTCTGTCTCAGTGTCTGTCTCTGTGTCTGTCTCAGTGTCTGTCTCAGTTTCTGTTTTAGTGTCTGTCTCAGTGTCTGTCTCAGTGTCTGTCTCTGTGTCTGTCTCTGTGTCTGTCTCATTGTCTGTCTCAGTGTCTCAGTGCCTGTCTCAGTGTCTTCTCAGCTAAAATAGTGTCGCTCCATCAGCAACAGGCGTTCACCTCATTGGGAATAAAATCCTCACCGAGTCGAGCCCAATCCAGGTCATGTGCGCCTCCCCCCCAAGTTTTCCGTCATGTCAATTTCGCAGCGGGGCAATCAGAGAGACGCAGGCAGGTAAAACTCGTGCTCATCAAACCAATCTCGCTGATACGCACGAATACAAGTTTTGAAATCTCTGGGATAAAAGATTCGGGAGGGGATTTTAATCCCCAAGCCAATGTCAGGGAAAACCGGCAGCGTTTCACTTTCAATCCGAGCCGATGGGATCTTAAGAGGGGATTTGCGGCCGCAAACAAGGCAGCCCCAACCCCCTCCCGCTTCAGCTTCGATGTCATCTGCGAAGGCAACTCTCTCTAACGTCGAGCGAAGATTGAAATGATTCCGTCTGGTTTCCATGGCAACAAAAAGGGGATGGCGATGGGATGATGGGTGAGGCTGCTCAGAATTCAATGCCTGGAGCTCTCGGGCTGCATTTACTTTAAGCAAGAGTGAATTTAGAAAGTCTGGAGATGCAGAAAATTAATCAAAATATTTGCTGTACTTTGAATGCAGATCTATAGGCACAATAGATCTATAATCACTAAATCTATAAGCACCCAGCTTATAGTCGATGGATTGCTAGGTAGATATTCATAGGCACTAGATCTATCGACACAATCGATCCATCGGTACTAGATCTATCGACACAATCGATCCATCGGTACTAGATCTATAGACACTATAGATCAATCGGTACTAGATCTATAAACACACTGGATCTATCGGTACTAGATCTATAGACACACTGGATCTATCGGTACTAGATCTATAGACACACTGGATCTATCGGTACTAGATCTATAGACACACTGGATCTATCGGTACTAGATCGATAGACACACTGGATCTATCGGTACTAGATCGATAGACACACTGGATCTATCGGTACTAGATCTATAGACACACTGGATCTATCGGTACTAGATCTATAGACACACTGGATCTATCGGTACTAGATCTATAGACACACTGGATCTATCGGTACTAGATCTATAGACACACTGGATCTATCGGTACTAGATCTATAGACAAAGAGGATCTATCGGTACTAGATCGATAGACACACTGGATCTATCGGTACTAGATCTATAGACACACTGGATCTATCGGTACTAGATCTATAGACACACTGGATCTATCGGTACTAGATCTATAGACACACTGGATCTATCGGTACTAGATCTATAGACACACTGGATCTATCGGTACTAGATCTATAGACAAAGAGGATCTATCGGTATTAGATCTATAGACACAACGGATCTATCGGTACAATATCTATGGCATCAGGTCTATAGAAAGTTGATCCAAAATTTCATCAGAAATCTCACGCACTGCAGCCTACGGAAGCCCCATCACACATCGCATCAGAGCAGAGCCGCAAGGGTGCCATTGCTAACAATTAATCGGTTATTGATGAGCAACCGTCCCATGTGGGGAGTCCAGACGAGGCCCAGAGGCTTCCCAGCTGGCTGTTGCTTTAAGCTGCCATCCCCGGTGCAAATATTGATCAGGCAGGGTGCACTCTGCTGCAGCCGCGCACTCCCACCACTCCGGCACTCCTGGCTGAGTCTCACAGGGCGGCTGCGGTCTCAGAAGTGAGAGCGAGTTTTCTGGGGGTGGAGGGAAAGCCCTTTAAGAAATCCTCTTCTCACCTCCGTGTGTTGTTTCCGTGTCTACCTTAGCATAGCTTGCGGCAGAAGGATAAGAGAGACGAGCTGCCGCTCTGCATGCGCGGCTCGTGTCAAACATGCAAATATTGATCCTAGGAGCAGAAACACACAGTGCCAGCACTGAATCAACACCCGAGACTCAAGTGCTTCGAGAGGAGCGAATGGCTGTTGAGCTGCCTTTGGGAAAGACTCACTCCGCCCACTGCTCTCTGTTCTCTTCTTCTGCCATTGTTCATTTCGATTTCATTGCCGGAGAATGTGGCGCCGCCCCCTCACTAGTTCAACTGTTTTGTCGAAATTAGTTTTCCATAAGTGACTGTTTTGTCCCTTGAAGATTTCCTACTGAAATGACGGAAATAATCAATTAAAAAATTATTTAAATTAAAACAGGAGAAGAAAGAGGGTTGGATAGGCTTTGCGGAGAGGAGAGGGGAGGGGAGAGGGGAGAGAGGAGAGAGGAGAGAGGGGAGAGGGGAGAGAGGAGAGGAGAGAGGGGAGAGAGGAGAGAGGAGAGGAGAGAGGGGAGAGGGGAGAGAGGAGAGGAGAGAGGAGAGAGGGGAGAGAGGAGAGAGGAGAGAGAGGAGAGGAGAGAGGGGAGAGGGGAGAGAGGAGAGGAGAGAGGAGAGAGGGGAGAGAGGAAAGAAGGGGGAGAGGAGAGAGGAGAGAGGAGAGAGGAGAGAGGAGAGTGGAGAGGAGAGAGAGGAGAGAGGAGAGAGAGGAGAGGAGAGAAGGGGGAGAGGAGAGAGGGGAGAGGGGAGAGAGGAGAGGAGAGGAGAGAGGGAGAGAGGAGAGACGAGAGAGAGGAGAGGAGAGAAGGGAGAGGGGAGAGAGGAGAGGAGAGAGGAGAGGAGAGAGGAGAGGAGAGAGGAGAGAGGGGAGAGAGGAGAGAGGAGAGAAGGGAGAGGGGAGAGAGGAGAGGAGAGAGGAGAGGAGAGAGGAGAGGAGAGAGGAGAGAGGGGAGAGAGGAGAGAGGAGAGAAGGGGGAGAGGAGAGAGGAGAGAGGAGAGAGGAGAGAGGAGAGAGGAGAGTGGAGAGGAGAGAGAGGAGAGAGGAGAGAGGAGAGGAGAGAGGAGAGAAGGGGGAGAGGAGAGAGGAGAGAGGAGAGAGGAGAGAGGAGAGAGGAGAGGGGAGAGAGGAGAGAGTGGAGAGGAGAGAGAGGAGAGAGGAGAGAGGAGAGGAGAGATGGTAGAGAGGAAGAGGCAGGGTTAGAGGGAGAGGCGGGAGATGAGCGGAGAGGAGCGGGGAGCACAGACTGAAGAATCAGGACGCGGAGACAGCCCGGAACCAGGCCAACTCCGCACGGTCGGGTAGCAACCGAGTTCAGCTCGAATTTTCAAGTCCATACGGGGGCCACCGGAAGCAGCGCAGCCGCCGCACGAACTTTCAGCTGAAACTGCAGCACCTGCAGGACCTGCCGGCTCGATTCTTCGAGCAGAAAAAATGAAAGACGACATTTTTTCGAGACGCACTGAACTCCGCTTTTCCGCTCCAATGAATTTAAAAGAGTTGCAGCCATTCTGTACAGAGATCTGCCGGCCAAACTCCCTTCCAGTAAGCAGTAGCTGAGACTTGCGGGGCTTTGCTGTGGAAGTGCTTCCAGAATTCTGTCTGTAAACTGGTAAAAAATAGCACCATCAGACAGTGTGAGGTATCAGACAGAATGGAAGGGGAATCAGACAGAGGGGAAGGGGAATCAGACATTGGGAAGGGGAATCAGACAGAATGGAAGGGGAATCAGACAGAATGGAAGGGGAATCAGACAGAGAGAAAAAGGGGGAATCAGACAGAGAGAAAAAGGGGGAATCAGACAGAGAGAAAAAGGGGGAATCAGACAGAGAGAAAAAGGGGGAATCAGACAGAGGGGAAGGGGAATCAGACAGAGGGGAAGGGGCAATCAGACAGAGGGGAACGGGGAATCAGACAGAGGGGAACGGGGAATCAGACAGAGGGGAACGGGGAATCAGACAGAGTGGAGGGGGAATCAGACAGAGGGAAGGGGGAATCAGACAGAGGGGAAGGGGAATCAGACAGAGTAGAAGGGGAATCAGACATTGGGAAGGGGAATCAGACAGAGGGAAGGGAAATTAGACAGGGGGAAGGGGAATCAGACAGAGCGGAGGGGGAATTAGACAGGGGGAAGGGGAATCAGACAGAGTGGAAGGGGAATCAGGCAGAGTGGAGGGGGAATCAGACAGGGGGGAAGGGAATCAGACAGAGTGGAAGGAGAATTAGACTGGGGGAAGGGGAATCAGACAGAGGGGAAGGGGAATTAGACTGGGGGAAGGGGAATCAGACGGGGGAAGGGAATCAGACAGAGTGGAAGGGGAATTAGACTAGGGAAAGGGGAATCAGACAGGGGGAAGGGGAATAAGACTGGGGGAAGGGGAATCAGACAGAGGGGAAGGGGAATCAGACGGGGGAAGGGAATCAGACAGAGTGGAAGGGGAATTAGACTGGGGGAAGGGGAATCAGACAGAGGGGAAGGGGAATTAGACTGGGGGAAGGGGAATCAGACAGAGGGGAAGGGGAATTAGACTGGGGGAAGGGGAATCAGACAGGGGGAAGGGGAATTAGACTAGGGAAAGGGGAATCAGACAGGGGGAAGGGGAATTAGACTGGGGGAAGGGGAATCAGACAGGGGGAAGGGGAATAAGACTGGGGGAAGGGGAATCAGACAGAGGGGAAGGGGAATCAGACGGGGGAAGGGAATCAGACAGAGTGGAAGGGGAATTAGACTAGGGAAAGGGGAATCAGACAGGGGGAAGGGGAATTAGACTGGGGGAAGGGGAATCAGACAGGGGGAAGGGGAATAAGACTGGGGGAAGGGGAATCAGACAGGGGGAAGGGAAATTAGACTGGGGGAAGGAGAATCAGACAGGGGGAAGGGAAATTAGACTGGGGGAAGGGGAATCAGACGGGGGGAAGGGGAATTAGACTGGGGGAAGGGGAATCAGACGGGGGAAGGGGAATTAGACTGGGGGAAGGGGAATCAGACGGGGGAAGAGGAATTAGACTGGGGGAAGGGGAATCAGACAGGGGGAAGAGGAATTAGACTGAGGGAAGGGGAATCAGACAGAAAAGAAGATAAATTAAAATTCAAGAGCCAACAGGGATGTGAGAGACCCGGCAGTCCGCAACCAGCAAGCCACAGCAGGCAGGTAAAGTCGGTAATGACCCCGCGGCTGCGTCCGATGAGCAGATAAAAAGCTGAGCATCCGTGACCAGGCTCAGAGCCTCCAACCCCGCAGCGCTAATTCGGCGGCAGGCAAGAGAGGGGAAGATAAAAGCTGAGGAAATCCCCAATTCAAAAGGGCCCGCCATGAGGCGTTGCTCCTCCACTTTCCCTGCGCCAGTCAGTCGCGGCCGGCCCTCCTTACCGATTTTCCCCCACAAGGGCGGCAGTGATGATGTAATCTGATTATTTATTGATCGCGCGGACACGGAGACTGAGGAGACGGCTGGGGGGCGGAGGCGGATCCGTGCCGGCCATAATTCCCTAAGCATTTTTATCCCCAGGACCGGCCGCAATCGCTTTGATTTTTCCCTCTCGCTTTCTTTCAATCTTCATCCGTTTTTTCTCCAGTCGAGAGTTTTTCCTCCTGTATTGCGTAACCCGCTTGGGCTGGCGATTAACAATGTAAGTTTCGATACATGTCGGGTGGGCTAGGGATTAACAATGTTAGTTTCGATACATGTCGGGTGGGGTGGGGATTAACAATGTTAGTTTCGATACATATCGGGTAGGCTGGGGATTAACAATGTTAGTTTCGATACATGTCGGGTAGGCTGGGGATTAACAATGTTAGTTTCGATACATGTCGGGTGGGGTGGGGATTAACAATGTTAGTTTCGATACATGTCGGGTGGGCTGGCGATTAACAATGTTAGTTTCGATACATGTCGGGTGGGGTGGGGATTAACAATGTTAGTTTCGATACATGTCGGGTAGGCTGGGGATTAACAATGTTAGTTTCGATACATGTCGGGTGGGGTGGGGATTAACAATGTTAGTTTCGATACATGTCGGGTGGGCTAGGGATTAGCAATGTTAGTTTCGATACATTTCGGGTGGGCTGGGGATTAACAATGTTAGTTTCGATACATTTCGGGTGGGCTGGGGATTAACAAAGTTAATTTCGATACATATCGGGTGGGCTGGCGATTAACAATGTTAGTTTCGATACATTTCGGGTGGGCTAGGGATTAGCAATGTTAGTTTCGATACATTTCGGGTGGGCTGGGGATTAACAATGTTAGTTTCGATACATTTCGGGTGGGCTGGGGATTAACAAAGTTAATTTCGATACATATCGGGTGGGCTAGGGATTAACAATGCTAGTTTGATACATGTCGGGGGGACTGGAGATTCGTTTTGCAGGACTCGAAGCTTCCACGACCCCTGGGTTCGATTCCTGGCTATCGAATGGCTACTTTCATTTCAGCCGGTGGTTTGTCGTGCAATTTACAACCCACGAGGACCAACCCCAGTGTAAATGCCTGACGATGAGAAAGTCAGGGCCGCTGTTACACCCTATGTGAGCACCCGTAAGACCTCAGGAACAAAAAATCCAATTTTTTATTTCCTGAAATGTCTGGAATGCCCTGATTGACCCATAAGTTTGCTCAGTGTGGAGTCGATAGTCTTCAGTGCCGCTGCTTTCATTTAATTAACCTTGAAGAGCTCCCCGATTTAACTTGCCGCTCTCGGCAGACAGAGCTCAAACAACAGTAAGTTTCTTGTTTCACTCTTCTGAGCAACTCCTTTCTCCACTTTCTCAACCGCGAAGGCGTTGGAGCGCAGGTTGGTGCGGCAGCGCCTTGATTGCGCAACCACTCGACAGAAATTGGTCCAAACCTGAAGGCTCCCACAGCATTTCATTTCTTTGTTAATATTTTTATTTTTCCGTCTTTGTCATTAAAACTTTGTTGCCGGAAAATCGGGATCGAGAAGACCTCTAAGAGTTGAATAAAGCTCGGCTAAGATTTCCGACAGCCGCAACTGAAGTGTGCTGAGAGTTGCGAAAAAAAGTGAAAAAGAAAGTGAAGTCTGCCGAAAATTTCTAGCTGTCAAAAACTCTCGGCACAAATTGTTTTTCTTTTGCGCTAAAAACAACGCAGGACGGACCGGACCGATTGACCAGGGCGGGAATTACGCGTACCCCCGAGCACGGAGCTGCGTTGCGCAATCGGCACCACCTCGGGGGACTGCCGGCCCCTCTGGGATTTCGCAAGACAGACAAGAATCCGATTTGCAATTGTCCTCCCCAATGAGAGAAAAATTTGCAGCACAAGCAATAAGGGGGGAGAGAGCGGGAGCAGCTGACAGAAACGACCCGACCCTCTGGGCTCCGGTCTGTATCCAGAACAACTGCGCTCTGCCAATACACACCCGCCATTGCCCTTGGGCTCTTACGTAACACCTACTCCCGCTGCCTTCCCCTCCGCGGCAGCAGCAGCCGGGCCACCCCCTCTTTCTGGTCTCTTATCTGGGCCCAGTCCGCATTATTTTGGTAGCTGGCAACCTTTTTGTTCCCCTGACAAGCAGCCTCGCCCAGGACGCGACCTCCCTTCCTGGAAGGTCGAACTGGGGCTGAGGAGGGAGGGGTAGGCTCAGACAGATTCCTTTCAGGCCAAGGTAAAACACAGCGTGAGCACCGCCGCCAAGCCCTTTTAGAAAGCAAATGCGGTGCGGGATTGTAGCTGTCTGGCCTCAACACGTCAAGTCCTGCTCTACCGATTCTCCACGATGCACAGACAGGGAAGGATGGAGGGTTGAACCCCCGTGACCCCACCGACTGCCAACTCGCGTACGCCACGCCACGTCAGGGAAACCCGGCCAAGCAGCGACAATGGACTGACATGATTGATTGCGTCAGATTGCTGGACCAAAAATGCCAACTTGACACGGAGGGCATCCTTGGCGGGGGGGTGTTTAATGCACCCGAAGAAGTTCCTGTTGGCTCCTGTCTTCCCTTGAACTGGTGCACGGACTAAGGAGACTAGATTAAGAAGTAGCAAAGAAAAGTTTTATAAAGTATGACACTAATCTGCCCCCCCCGTCTCTCTTCTGCTCCTAGAAGCAACAGTTTTCTTTTAGTGTTTTGGCAACAGCTGACAGCGCACTGCACCGCGCGCGCGGGGACTTCGGTGGGCGGAGCGTCTGCCGCTTGTCCGGGGGAGAAGCAGCGGCAGAGCAGCAGAAAGTCAGCAGGCGGCTCACAGGCTAAGAAAGTCAAACCAGGGTTATCGATTGTCAGACTGGCTGCTTGAAATTTGCAGTAGTGCACCGGACCTCCAGACCGCAGGGCGGTAAGGGCCTCGGACTACTGCAGAGCTGCCTCCACAGATCCTCGTGGACGTTGAACCTGGCTGGGAGCCGAGGTAGACAAACTGAAGAAGTTCCTCCTCCTCCGGCTCCGTCAGTCTCTCGATTTGTCGACGTAGCCCGCTGAGCAACCACTCCGTCACAGCAGCAGCCCCCATCCTTCCTATTATTTCCTATCGAGAGCCTTCAGGTGCTGGTGCACTTTCAAAAATTGAAAGGCAACCTGCTGTCACACAATCTTATTTGCTGTAAAGCTGCTGAAATTTCTCCCGCAGTGAATGGCTGTTGGGAGCCCACAGGTCCGCCCCTGGGTGGTCATGCTTGAAAGCACCTCGCCTGATCAAGTGAGAGAGAGAGAGAGAGAGAGGCTGACAGGGGAGACAGAGAGTGAGATGGGCCACCAACGTTTTAAGCCTCTGAGCTCACCTGAGCTGGCTGAAAACTGGATTTCTTAGAAAATTTCAACCCAGTTCCTCAGCCCCCCCCCCCATTGTTCAGGGTCCAGCCCGGCTGCTGCAGGATGCTGGAGTTCTCGCATGAGAAGTCAGCGCGAGGCGTCACCCTCCCCTGAGCCCTTACTCAGCTGCGACTCAACCGACAATTTTTTTTTCGCTTGCCAGGCGAAGACAACTGCGAATGCGTTTTGGGGGCAACTGTTGAGGAAATGCTGGGCCTATTGTTGCAAAAGCAGAAAAAGCAGGAGAGGCTTTCAAGCTCGCGAGCTGCTTTTATCCGAAGCTAAAAGAAGACCCCCACACGCTGCAGCCTCTTGCATAGCAACAAACTCTGAAGCAGCCTCAAGGCGGAGTCTCCAGTAACCCGAAGATCCATTGTGTGAAACCCCGCAACAGTAGAAATCGCAGTCTCACCTTGCAGCTTGCACACGTCTGCTGCTTTTAGCAGAGCAGCATCCGCTACAGAAGAAAGACAGCAGATGTTTCTGAGCGGCTGTCGGCACTTAATGTACAGTCAGAGTCCCTTGTCAGCTGTAGCGGGGGTCACCGAATAACTCGACAGTAGGCAGGGGGGTTGGCGACCTCGAGCAGTCCCCAGACTGCAGTAATAAGCACACGAGAGTCAACTTGAAAGGCCGCTGACCGCTCGCGGACCAATGAGAGGGTGAGGAAAACCGGGGCGTAGCTGCAGGACTGGCCGGGCCACTCAGAGTTTGAGCTCAATAAACCCACGGCCACATCTGTAATTCGCTGGGCATAGCAGTGACTCACAGTGCTTTTTTGTTTTAGAAGTGGCGATTTCTTGAGTTTGTTTGGCGCAAACTCGTTGTACTCCAGTTGGGCTGGGCTGGCCTTTCAAATAGCAGCAGGCAGGCATTAATTAGGTGCTGAGTAACCAGTTTATAATGGCGCTTTTAGGTGACAGATGCTCGGTTCTGAGCTGGATCCGATTAGGTACAAATGCCTTGACCTATCTACCTCTCCGTATCTACCTCTCCATATCTACCTCTCCATATCTACCTCTCATTAGCTACCTCTCATTAGCTACCTCTCATTAGCTACCTCCCATAAGCTACCTCACATTAGTTACCTCTCCCTATCTACCTCTCCATATCTACTTATCACTATATACCTTTTATTATTGACCTCTCCCTATCCAAAATCTCATTATCTACCTCTCATTATCTACCTCTCATTATCTACCTCTCACTATGAACATATCCCTATCGTCTTCTCTTCTTCTCTACGTATCTACCTTCCCATTCTACATCTCCTATCTAATTCTTCTTATCTACCTCTTCCTTTATACCTTTCTTCTCACCTATCCTCACCATGCCCAGGGCACTACATCTCATCTGGTATCTAGCGCAAGCTCAACTTCGCAGCATTAAACAGCAAAAAAACAAAAAACTGCATTAAAATTCGTCTTGAATAGCCAAGGTGGCCCTTGTCAGGACCGAGAAAAAATGGTGAGAACCGCCGCCTTTTGGGCTTTAAACTGCCGACTTTAATGAGTAGGTATGCTCAACTTGAGCATTCAAACCGCTAACTGTGTCTGGCAGTTTAGTCTTACGCGTTCTGTTATTTGAGCTGCCATTGTGCCGCCTCTGTCAACCTGAGATCGGACACTTCACTTCGGACCTGAGATCAACGGGTTTTGAAAGCTTGTGTTTTTTTGTAATAATAGACTGAAAATAGTCAGGCTGTTTAGCAGCAAAAATACAAGATTTGGCTTGTAACATGTTGATAAGAGTCCAGGTGCAAAAATAATTGATTAGAATTTAAGAAAAAAGGGAGAAAGAAGGAGGAAGATAAGGAGGAGGAAGAGAAGGAGGAGGAAGAGAAGGAGGAAGAGAAGGAGGAGAAGAAGGAGGAGGAAGAGAAGGAGGAAGAGAAGGAGGAAGAGAAGGAGGAGGGAAGAGAAGGAGGAAGAGAAGGAGGAAGAGAAGGAGGAAGAGAAGGAGGAGGGAAGAGAAGGAGGAAGAGAAGGAGGAAGAGAAGGAGGAAGAGAAGGAGGAAGAGAAGGAGGAGGAAGAGAAGGAGGAGGAAGAGAAGGAGGAAGAGAAGGAGGAAGAGAAGGAGGAGGAAGAGAAGGAGGAAGAGAAGGAGGAAGAGAAGGAGGAGGAAGAGAAGGAGGAGGAAGAGAAGGAGGAAGAGAAGGAGGAGGAAGAGAAGGAGGAAGAGAAGGAGGAGGAAGAGAAGGAGGAGGAAGAGAAGGAGGAGGAAGAGAAGGAGGAGGAAGAGAAGGAGGAAGAGAAGGAGGAAGAAGAGAAGGAGGGGGAGAGGAGAGAATAATAGGAGGAGGGAGAAGAAGGGGAGAGGAGAGAAGAGAGGGAGGGGAAGAAGGAGGGTGGAGGGGAGAGAAGAGGGGGAGGGTAGAGGCAGAGAGATGGCAGAGGTGAGTGGGGGAGAGCTACAGAGTGATTGCCAGCAGATCATTCATCCAGTCTGCTTTCGCATCAGAAACGGCCTGAGCAGGCAGTTTCCAGCGAATCGCAGGGAGCCGCCGCTGATGTCAGGTGGGGCACAGTAGATCTGGGACGCGGCTGCAGTCAGACTCACAGAGTCAGTCAGGAGTCCCACAGGACAGTAGGGGGGATTTCGATCCCAGACTTCCAGCCTACACTCCAGCTCGCCTCAAACACCGGTGTTTCGAGTGGGAAGTGGACGGGCAAGGATTTCCCCGCTGCAGGGAGGGGGGGGGCGATCGAGCCGCGGTCTCATAGCCGACTTATTCTGCATTTTCTCGCACCGGTAGCGGGGGGAGCAGCCAGCAGAAATATGATTGCGTAATCACTGGGTTGAGTAAAGACTCGAAAGTTTCCAAAGCAACGTTTGCCTGCATCGGATATTCGGGTTAACAGTTTTCGCCAATGCCTGCGAGTTGAAATCCTCATCTGAGGCTTTCAATTCCCATGTTGATATTCGATTTGTAAGGGGGGAGGGTTCGGTGCTGCAGCATGCATTGAGCTCAGGACACAGAGCTCAAACCTGATCGAATCCTCGAATGGGAGGCCGGGGGTTTTATTTCGAGTGGAGAAAATTTCTGTAAGGATTAGCGCTTGACATTGTGACAGGCGCTAGGGGTCACTGATAGGGGTCACTTTGTTGATGGGTAATGCTGGTTACAGAATGATCTTGCTCATATACATGTAGTCATTTTGGTCGTACAGTCATTTCGGCCATATGGTCATTTTGGTCACATGGTCATTTTGGTCACATGGTCATTTTGGTCACATGGTCATTTTAGTCACATGGTCATTTTGGTCATATAGTCATTTTGGTCATATAGTCATTTTGGTCATATGATCATTTTGGTCACATGGTCATTTTGGTCACATGGTCATTTTGGTCACATGGTCATTTTGGTCATATAGTCATTTTGGTCACATGGTCATTTAGGTCACATGGTCATTTTGGTCATATGGTCCTTTTGGTCATTCAGTCATTTTGGTCATATAGTCATTTTGGTCATATAGTCATTTTGGTCATATGATCATTTTGGTCACATGGTCATTTTGGTCACATGGTCATTTTGGTCACATGGTCATTTTGGTCATATAGTCATTTTGGTCACATGGTCATTTAGGTCACATGGTCATTTTGGTCATATGGTCCTTTTGGTCATTCAGTCATTTTGGTCATATGGTCATTTTGGTCATTCAGTCATTTTGGTCATTCAGTCATTTTGGTCATATGGTCATTTTGGTCCTATGGTCATTTTGGTCCTATGGTCATTTTGGTCATATGGTCATTTCGGTCATTCAATCATTTTGATCATATGGTCATTTTGGTCATATGGTCATTTTGGTCATATGGTCATTTTGGTCATTCAGTCATTTTGATCATATGGTCATTTTGGTCATATGGTCATTTTGGTCATATGGTCATTTTGGTCATTCAGTCATTTTGGTCATTCAGTCATTTTGATCATATGGTCATTTTGGTCATTCAGTCATTTTGGTCATTCAGTCATTTTGGTCATATGGTCATTTTGGTCATACAGTCGTTTGTTTATATGGTCATGCTGGTCATGATCATCTTGTTCATAGGGTCATCATAGTCATATAGTAATATTGATTAAATAATCGGCTTAGTCATAGGGTCATAGAGGCCACAGGTCTCCAGCCTACTGAAGAAGTGAGTTCAGCTATTCAGTACGCAACCCCATAGCGAGTGCTGACAATCAGAGCATGAGCTGCTACTCAGCAGCCAGCATTAACAAACAAAAGCCATGCCAGAGGGGTTTCTGAACTCGCTAATGGGCCGAAATCCGACGCCAAACTCGGCCGGGATTTCATTGAAAGGTTTCGTTTGAAGGCCAGCCGCCACCTGAAACCTTAAGAGAGAGCATCAGCTGCTGCAACCTGGCACAGAGAATCTCAACTGAAAGGTTAGTCAATTGACAGCTGAGATGTCGAGAGTTCGGTCATAAAATTGGATGACAGCAAATTAGAAAGTTCGAGGTGGATACAGAATTAAGAATACAAAAGTAGATAAAATGGTAGACACGTGTAGATAAATGTGTAGGCATAAAGGTAGATGCATAGGTAGATATTGGTAAATTGTAGATGTAAATCTGTGGACACAGAGGTAGATACACAGGTGGACACAGAGGTAGATACACAGGTGGACACAGAGGTAGATACACAGGTGGACACAGAGGTAGATACACAGGTGGACACAGAGGTAGATACACAGGTGGAAACAGAGGTAGATACACAGGTGGACACAGAGGTAGATACACATGTAGACACAGAGGTAGATACACATGTAGACACAGAGGTGGATACACATGTAGACACAGAGGTAGATACACAGGTGGACACAGAGGTAGATACACAGGTGGACACAGAGTAAGACAGAGGTAGACTCAGAAGTTGACACAGAGGTAGACTCAGAAGTAGATACACAGGTGGACACAGAGGTAGATACACAGGTGGACACAGAGATAGATACACAGGTGGACACAGAGTAAGACAGAGGTAGACACAGAGGTAGACACAGAGGTAGACACAGAGGTAAACTCAGAAGTAGACACAGGAGACTCAGAGGTAGACACAGAGGTAGACTCAGGGGACACAGAGGTAGACTCAGGGGACACAGAGGTAGACTCAGGGGACACAGAGGTAGACTCAGGGGACACAGAGGTAGACTCAGGGGACACAGAGGTAGACTCAGGGGACACAGAGGTAGACTCAGGGGACACAGAGGTAGACTCAGGGGACACAGAGGTAGACTCAGGGGACACAGAGGTAGACTCAGGGGACACAGAGGTAGACACAGATGTAGACACAGGGGACACAGAGGTAGACTCAGGGGACACAGAGGTAGACTCAGGGGACACAGAGGTAGACTCAGGGGACACAGAGGTAGACTCAGGGGACACAGAGGTAGACTCAGGGGACACAGAGGTAGACTCAGGAGACACAGAGGTAGACTCAGGGGACACAGAGGTAGACTCAGGAGACACAGAGGTAGACTCAGGGGACACAGAGGTAGACTCAGGAGACACAGAGGTAGACTCAGGGGACACAGAGGTAGACTCAGGGGACACAGAGGTAGACTCAGACTGAGCTAAAAATCCAGCTTCAAGATTTCAATCCTCCGCTCCTGATAAATCCAAATGAAGTCGACAACAACAGCAAAAGCTTGGTAAACTGAGATTTCTAAATCAAGCCAAGAATGCGATCGGCAGAGATGAAGGACAGGAGAGGCTGGGAGGGCAGCCGCAGATGTCGGAAGAGCCACTCAGACAGGCTGAGCACACCACAGCTCAGCTGGACAGGAGAAGAGAATGAAAGGTCGCCGACTAAAAGAAGCAGGAAGGAAGAGGCCAGGGATTGAGGAGCCGATGGGGTCGCTGGCCTTAATTACTAAGGGGTGGTTACGCAATCGAGATCAGAACTCCAGTTCGTAGTGCGCTGACCCCGCCTAAACATACAGATACGTTAAGCGTGCAGCGGCTTGAAAAATAAAATACTCACTTTAAAATTGGAGTTTGTATC
Organism: Macrostomum lignano; assembly: GCA_002269645.1. Taxonomy (NCBI): domain Eukaryota; kingdom Metazoa; phylum Platyhelminthes; family Macrostomidae; genus Macrostomum; species Macrostomum lignano. The sequence goes on along the minus strand of NIVC01000876.1, from coordinate 231,010 downwards.
GAAAATGGGGCTGTTGAGGGTTGAAGGGTCTCCGCGGGCCCATTTAACTCACCTGCACCGGCTGAGTTGGAATGGCAAATAAAATTCGTTTGAAGTATCAGTTTGAGTAAGATAATGAATGATGGGGCTCTTGGAAACTGGATAATTGCTGAGAAAGTGAAGTCGGATGGAGGGCACGAGTCAGATGGAGAGAGGAGTAAGCGGTGAGAGAGTAAGCGGTGAGAGAGTAAGCGGTGAGAGAGTAAGCGGTGAGAGAGTAAGCGGTGAGAGAGTAAGCGGTGAGAGAGTAAGCGATGAGAGAGTAAGTGATGAGAGAGTAAGCGGTGAGAGAGTAAGCGGTGAGAGAGTAAGCGGTGAGAGAGTAAGCGGTGAGAGAGTAAGCGGTGAGAGAGTAAGCGGTGAGAGAGTAAGCGGTGAGAGTAAGCGGTAAGAGATTAAACGGTGAGAGTAAGCAATGAGAGAGTAAGCGGTGAGAGAGTAAGCGTTGAGAAAGTAAGCGTTGAGATGGTAAGCGGTGAGAAAGTAAGCAATGAGAGAGTAAGCTCTCTCACTCTTATAATATTGAGTCTGGCGCCATCTCTGATAATATTGAGTCTGGCGCCATCTCTGATAATATTGAGTCTGGCGCCATCTCTGATAATATTGAGTCTGGCGCCATCTCTGATAATATTGAGTCTGGCGCCATCTCTGATAATTGAGTCTGGCGCCATCTCTGCTAGTTGAGTCTGGCGCCATCTCTGCTAGTTGAGTCTGGCGCCATCTCTGTTAATCTCTGATCTGGCGCCATCCCATGGTTTGCACCATGGGATGAAAATTAGCGCACTAGCCGAGGCCCCAGAGCTCCACCATACACCGGAGCAATCGGACTCAAGTGAAAGTGAGTGAATTAGCCAAATTGGCACACATTTCAGCTCACTCACTCTCGCCCAGCTCGCCAATTGTTTTCGAGACCGACTGGACAGTCAGGAAACTTCACTCTCGTCGGCTCCCAGAGATTGCTGCGGCAAAATTCCAGTCAGGACAGACAGACAGACTGTGGGACCGTCCATTTTTCCTGCCATTGTATTCCGCTAATTTCTGTCTCCCAGCCTCCCCAGCTCAGATGAGGCTGCTGCTAAGGGGGGGGTTTAGTTTCAATGAGATTCCGGGAAGGGAGAGAGCATTGGCGAGGACATGGAGGGCCGGCCGGCCGGCCAACGAGATAATTAATCCGATCAGGAAGTCCCAGCCGGAGAGGACTCAGCTGTCAGCTGACCGATGCTGCGCTTGCGTGATGGCACCGCCGCTGCTGCCACCGCCCACTCAACTTAACTGGCAGCTCTCGGAGGGCTGGCGGATTGTCTCTGCAGGGGTAGCCCCGGTTTCCAATCCAAATTCTATATAGATAACCGTACTTAGTAGTCCACGATGATACTATCTATAGGCATTATATTTTAGCTTCCGTGAGCTGAGAGCTGTGTTGGGACATTTTCATAAAGCTGCATCAGATTTATTAAAATTGCTGCCAAACATTTGCCATACTGCTGGCAGACGGGGCGGTGACCTGATCTGCGGACCCGGGAGTTATCATCTGCGCCGGGTGCATGCAGGGCTGTCAGTCAGCAAATATTTGAGCTGAGTAACTGCAAACTGCCTGACCTGCACTTCCCTGCCTCATTGTCAGCCAACAAGTGACTGCAGTGAATGTCATTTTGAAATGCTAACTCATGAATTTACTCATGAACTCACTCATAAACTCATTCATGAACTCACTCATGACCTCACTCATGAACTCACTCATAACTCACTCATAAACTCACTCATGAACTCACTCATGAACTCACTCATGAGCTCACTCATAACTCACTCATAAACTCACTCATGAACTCACTCATAAACTCATTCATGAACTCACTCATGACCTCACTCATGAACTCACTCATAACTCACTCATAAACTCACTCATAACTCACTCATGAACTCACTCATGAACTCACTCATGAACTCACTCATAACTCACTCATGAACTCACTCATGAGCTCACTCAAGAACTCACTCATGAACTCACCGATGAACTCAAAGCTAATAAAAAGCACAGAAAATGTCACTGAGCATCTCAAGCCAGGCTGCACCACCAGCTGCTCCCCACAAAATTGACTTGCTGACTTCCTGGCTCGCCAATTTCAGCAGAGCTCATCTTTCAGCGCACAGGGCAGGCAGGCAGGCAGGCAGACAATTAGACTGGCTGACTGACTGACTGGCTGGCTGAGTGCAGAAGCACGCAAAACAGGCCCCAATGAGCCCGAAGTCCTGAGCCTCGAACCCAGCTCGCAGTCGCCCAGTCGGCAACAAGATCTGCAAATTGAATTACGGAATCCGATGACACCCTGTTGATTGCCTGACAGCGAGATCCTGGCGCCAGTCTCCCCTCTCCATCCTCTGCGGCTCAGCAGCGGAGACCCGCCCGGGCGCAAATTTTGCCGCCAGGCTGATGGCAGACAATGGGAGATCGTGGCGAGGTGTCCGCAAGATTTATGACTTCCTGCCTAGGAAAACTCATTCACCCAGGGCGGAGGCCTAAAATGGCGCCTCTGAAATTTCAGGCCGGGTTATTTTTGATTCATCTGGCACTTGCCGTCATCTGCCGCTTCCAGACTCCGCAGAGCTGACCATGGGTGCTTCATCATTTTCTTGACGATCAGAAAGAAAGCTGTCAGGCCCAGGCGGTGCCAGATGCACTTTTCAAGCGACATGGTCAGGCCTCGAGCCGGCGGTCTGATGCCTGCTCAATAAGCCCCGCTGGTGAAAACCGCCTCCTTCGTGATTGATTCGCTGAAGGTGAACGTGCAGCCTAGTAAGGCTTGAGAAAGTTCAGGCTGATAGCACTCTGCTGCGTTCCTCTGGCTTGTCTCTCTCCCCTTCTATCTCCCTCCCCTCTCTTGTCTCCCCTCTCTTGTTTCCATCTCTCCCTCCTATCTCCCTCTCTCTCTCCTATGCTCGTATCTTTCCCTCTCCCATCTCCCTCTCTCTATCCTACGCTCTTATCTCCCTCTCTCACCCTCTCCTCTCTCCCTCTCCTACGCTCTTATCTCCCTCTCCCTCAGCCTCTCCTATCTCCCTCTCCCTCTCCTACGCTCTTATCTCCCCTCTCTTATCTCCCTCTCCCTCTCCCTCTCTTTCTCTTTTATTACCCACTCCCTCTCTTGTCTCTCCTACCCTCTCCTATCTCCCTCCCCCTCTCTCATCTCTCTCTCTCACAGCCCTCTCTCATCTTCCTCTCCCCGCCAGTCTCCAATCTCATCATCCCCACAAGCAGCTGCATCATCAAAAGTGCATCAAAAGCAGAAATAAGTTCACTGGCACAAACAACAGAGGACCAGCATTGGGGGGCCAACGGGTCCAGAAAAAATCGGATAAACAGCGAGGCAAAGATGAATACGAGAAGCCGGTCGGGGATTCACGCGAATCGCCGCAATTGGGGCAGCGGGAAAGCCGACACGAGGCAGCCGGGCAAGTTTGTTTGCTTTATTGACAGCCTCGCGGGCCCTGGAAGACAGGCGCAATGCGAGACTGCAGAAACAGCCTGGGGCGGAGGGCACTTTATTGGGGTATGCGTTTTCTTGACACTTTTATTAGGCTTCCCCTGACACTTCCCTGACCATCTTTGACAGCCATATTAGGATCCCTCTCTGACAAATTAGACACCATCTGACAACCGTATAGGATCCCTCTCTGACACATTAGACACCATCTGACAGCCGTATTAGGATCCCTCTCTGACGCATTAGACACCATCTGACAGCCATATTAGGATCCCTCTCTGACACATTAGACACCATCTGACAGCCGTATTAGGATCCCTCTCTGACACATTAGACACCATCTGACAACCGTATTAGGATCCCTCTCTGACGCATTAGACACCATCTGACAGCCGTATTAGGATCCCTCTCTGACACATTAGACACCATCTGACAGCCGTATTAGGATCCCTCTCTGACACATTAGACACCATCTGACAGCCAGATTAGGATCCCTCTCTGACACATTAGACACCATCTGACAACCGTATTAGGATCCCTCTCTGACACATTAGACACCATCTGACAGCCGTATTAGGATCCCTCTCTGACACATTAGACACCATCTGACAACCGTATTAGGATCCCTCTCTGACACATTAGACACCATCTGACAACCGTATTAGGATCCCTCTCTGACACATTAGGCACCATCTGACACACATTAGGCACCATCTGACACACATTAGACACCATCTGACAGCCGTATTAGGATCCTTCTCTGACACATTAGACACCATCTGACAGCCGTATTAGGATCCTTCTCTGACAAATTAGACACCATCTGACAGCCGTATTAGGATCCTTCTCTGACAAATTAGACACCATCTGACAACCGTATTAGGATCCCTCTCTGACGCATTAGACACCATCTGACAGCCGTATTAGGATCCCTCTCTGACACATTAGACACCATCTGACAGCCAGATTAGGATCCCTCTCTGACACATTAGACACCATCTGACAGCCAGATTAGGATCCCTCTCTGACACATTAGACACCATCTGACAACCGTATTAGGATCCCTCTCTGACACATTAGACACCATCTGACAGCCGTATTAGGATCCCTCTCTGACACATTAGACACCATCTGACAACCGTATTAGGATCCCTCTCTGACACATTAGACACCATCTGACAGCCAGATTAGGATCCCTCTCTGACACATTAGACACCATCTGACAGCCAGATTAGGATCCCTCTCTGACACATTAGACACCATCTGACAGCCAGATTAGGATCCCTCTCTGACACATTAGACACCATCTGACAGCCAGATTAGGATCCCTCTCTGACACATTAGACACCATCTGACAGCCAGATTAGGATCCCTCTCTGACACATTAGACGCCACCTGACAGCCATATTAGGATCCCTCTCTGACACATTAGACACCATCTGACAGCCAGATTAGGATCCCTCTCTGACACATTAGACACCATCTGACAGCCAGATTAGGATCCCTCTCTGACACATTAGACACCATCTGACAGCCAGATTAGGATCCTTCTCTGACACATTAGACACCATCTGACAGCCGTATTAGGATCCTTCTCTGACACATTAGACACCATCTGACAGCCGTATTAGGATCCCTCTCTGACACATTAGGCACCATCTGACACACATTAGGCACCATCTGACACACATTAGACACCATCTGACAGCCGTATTAGGATCCTTCTCTGACACATTAGACACCATCTGACAGCCGTATTAGGATCCTTCTCTGACAAATTAGACACCATCTGACAGCCGTATTAGGATCCTTCTCTGACAAATTAGACACCATCTGACAGCCGTATTAGGATCCTTCTCTGACAAATTAGACACCATCTGACAGCCGTATTAGGATCCTTCTCTGACAAATTAGACACCATCTGACAGCCGTATTAGGATCCCTCTCTGACACATTACAAACCATCTGACAGCCGTATTAGGATCCTTCTCTGACACATTAGACACCATCTGACAGCCGTATTAGGATCCTTCTCTGACAAATTAGACACCATCTGACAGCCGTATTAGGATCCCTCTCTGACACATTACAAACCATCTGACACACATTGGGCACCATCTGACACACATTAGGCACCATCTGACACACATTAGGCACCATCTGACACACATTAGGCACCATCTGACACCGGATTTAGCACAGTTTGTCTCGCAGTTAAGCGCCACAGGCATCAAATCTCAACATTTATTTCCGCGCCAGATCATTCAGAGCGCCAACAGAGCTGTCAATTTCCACAGCTCATCTGCAAAGTTCACAAAAACATTGAACCCCTTCAACTGCTCGGGGGAGCTTCAAAATGACCGATACAGTTTGCAAAGTCAATAGCAGAGCAGTGGGGGGCTGCCCCTCTGGATATTCGTTGATTGACAAACTAAACGAGACCCTGGAGGGAGGGACAGAGGCGCACAGTGAGGGCGGGGGTGCGAACTGCAAGTAGCCCAGTGTTAATAATAGTGCGATAGGGCAGAGCCACCAAGTGCACTGCAGCCCGCCTTCACTCCCCGCTCATTACGAGCTTTGGCCAGCTCTGGGTGGACTTTTCAAATGCGAACTCGAGCCATGTTCGATACCTGCTCTCACCCTCTTGTCTCCCTCTCCCTCACCCTCCTGTCTCCCCCTCTCTTACCCTCCTTTCTCATCTCTCTCACCCTCTTGTCTCCCTCTCCCTCACCCTCCTGTCTCAACTCTCTTACCCTCCTTTCTCATCTCTCTTACCCTCTTGTCTCTCCTCGCCCTCCTGTCTCCCCCTCGCCCTCCTGTTTCCCCCTCACCCTCCTGTCTCAACTCTCTTACCCTCCTTTCTCATCTCTCTCACCCTCTTGTCTCCCTCTCCCTCACCCTCCTGTCTCCCCCTCTCCCTCACCCTCCTGTCTCAACTCTCTTACCCTCCTTTCTCATCTCTCTCACCCTCTTATCTCCCTCTCCCTCACCCTCCTGTCTCCCCCTCTCCCTCACCCTCCTGGCTCCCTCCTCACCCTCCTGTCTCCCCCTGTCCCTCACCCTCCTGTCTCCCCCCTGACCCTCCAGTCTCCCCCTCTCCCTCTCCCTCCTGTCTCTCCCTCACCCCCTGTCTCCCCCTCACCCTCCTGTCTCCCCCTCTCCCTCACCCTCCTGGCTCCCCCTCACCCTTCTGTCTCCCCCTCTCCCTCCTGTCTCCCCCTCTCCCTCTCCCTCCTGTATCCCCCTCACCCCCTGTCTCCCCCTCACTCCCTGTCTCCCCCTCTCCGTCACCCTCCTGGCTCCCCTTCCTCACCTTCCCGTCTCCCCTTCTCTCAATCTCCTGTTTCTCTCTCTCCCCCTGTCTCCCTCTCTTTCTCCCTCTCTCACCCCTTGTCTCCCTCTCTCACCCTCCTGTCTCCTCTTCTCCTACCCTCCCGTGTTCCCTCTCTCACCCTACTTCTCCCTCCCTCTCTTTTCTTGTGTTACTGCTTGCTCTCTCGAGCCCTTCTGCCCCCACTTCCACTTATCCCAACACAGAACAAAAAACACATGCAGTCAAGAACGGAGCAGACCTGCAGCCTCAGAGCTCCTTCATCTTTTTTACATAGAGACTTTACTCTCTCACCTTGTGTCGCTGATAAGGAGGAACCTGGGGCCTCAACGTCTAAATACTTGATATAGCGGTGTGTGCACCGGGTGTGCTACTGTGTGTGTGTGTGTGTGTGTGTGTGTGTACACAGCACACAGCAAACTTTAATATCGCTGGCTCGCGGCTCCTACCCGCCGCCACCAAGTGAGGAAGGAGAAGTGATAAGCCACAGGGAGGTGATGGGGCGCCTTCTCCTCACCCTCAGCCACTGTCAACACCCCGGCCGGTCTCGAATATCCCCTCAGCACAGGAAACTCCACAGCTTCCCCAGATGCGCCGCTAAGAGAGGGGAGAATTTTCCCGGGGAGATTGCGGCTTGATAAAAAGCAGTTTATTATGATTCTTGCCTCCGTTCTTTTGGAGGTTTTTTCTGCAACAGCTGGCGATTGGAATCGGCCAGCCCAGGCGATCTGGATGCGGACTGTGCGCCTCCCAGACAAGCTTACGAGTCCCAGTGTCCTGATTCTTTCTTTCAAATCCCAAAACTCCCCAATCCTAAATCCCAAAACTCTCCAACCCTAAACCCTTAAAATACTCAAATCGCAAATCCCCTAAACTCCCAAATCCCAAACCCCCAAACTCTCTAAACCCATCCTAAAACTCTTAAAACCCCCTATCTCAAAACTCCCGAATTCCAAATCCCCGAAACTTCCAAGTCCCCAATCCCAAAAACTCCCAAGTCTCAAATCCCAAAAATTCCCAAGTCCCAAATCCCAAAAAATTCCAAATCACAAATCACAAATCTCCAAAACTTCCAAATCCCAAATCCCGAAAACTTCCAAATCCCAAATCCCAAATCTCCAAAACTTCCAAATCCCAAATCCCGAAAACTTCCAAATCCCAAATCCCAAATCTCCAAAACTTCCAAATCCCAAATCCCCAAAACTTCCAAATCCCAAATCCCAAATCCCCAAAACTTCCAAATCCCAAATCCCAAATCTCCAAAACTTCCAAATCCCAAATCTCTAAAACTTCCAAATCCCAAATCCCAAATCCCCAAAACTTCCAAATGCCAAATCCCAAATCCCCAAAACTTCCAAATCCCAAATCCCAAATCTCCAATCCTAAAAAACTGCGAAATCACAAAATTTTGCGATAAAATGTGTTAAAAACGAATGGGTTTCCACTCCAGAGTTTACTGCTCAGATGTCCTTGAATAGCGAGTCCCCACCGCTATCGGAGGCGCCCGGGTCTTCCATCATCATTCTTGTGTCTAATTCTATAAATACATTCGTTTCATATGACTAATATTCAAGCGATAAGCGCCGATATGTTTCAAAGAAAATCTAAGCAACAAAACAAAGTCCCAGAGGGCCGGCAGGGCGGAACCGCTGGGCATAAAATGGATCTGACCAGCTGTCATTGCGGCCTCTGCGGATGAGGCTGCAGATTAGGATGCTGGACCTGGAAAAAGTTGTTAAGTTAATTTAGACAAAAGTCTCACTGAAAAAAGCATACAGGAAGGCAGAGCGCTGCCGGCTCAGGACTTTGCGGTTCAATAAAACCGAGTTAAATTCATATTTCAATTAAATTTCGAATTGGTTTAGATTAAGGTTGGTACAAATTAATTTTGCTGAATATTCGGGTTCAGTGAAGATTTGGGTTCAGTGATGATTCGGGTTCAGTGATGAAGACTCGGGTTCAGTGAAGATTCGGGTTCAGTAAAGATTCGGGTTCAGTGAAGATTTGAGTTCAGTGAAGATTCGGGTTCAGTGAAGATTCTGGTTCAGTGAAGATTCGGATTTAGTGAAGATTCGGGTTCAGTGAAGATTTGAGTTCAGTGAAGATTCGGGTTTAGTGAAGATTTGAGTTCAGTGAAGATTCGGGTTCAGTGAAGATTCAGGTTCAGTGAAGATTCAGGTTCAGTGAAGATTCGGGTTCAGTGAAGATTCGGGTTCAGTGAAGATTCAGGTTCAGTGAAGATTCGGGTTCAGTGAAGATTCGGGTTCAGTGATGAAGACTCGAGTTCAGTGAAGATTCGGGTTCAGTGAAGATTCGGGTTCAGTGAAGATTCGGGTTCAGTGAAGATTCGGGTAAGACTCGTGCTAAAAAAATGGACTCATCAGAGAGTTGCAAAAGAGAATCTCTCACACAGAAAAATCCCTCCTTCACCCAATTGACACGCAGATCAAGAAATTCGCCGGCTGGAGATTTTATCGACTGAGCCGCGGTCGGGCAGCCGAAGCCAAGGCTAACTCAATGACGGCTGGCCCCACAGACAGCCCGGCAACTTCTTTCGCCCTCGGCAACTGCGGCACAGATTTTGAGGGGCTGGCCAAAGTCGGCAAAAAGACCGAATTCGCGGCACTCTGCCCCTGTCTCTGACCCCCCGGACCCAGTGTGAACTCAAACAATTAGGAGTCCAAGCCATGAGCCCTCGAGTGGAGAAAAGGTCCGCGCAGCTTCATCAGCGCGAGAGACTGTCCCGAAAGATCTCACACTTTGAGCTGGGGCTAAACTCGGCTCCCGGCTTCATCTCCAGTTGGTGAGGACAAGTTCTTCGATTTCGGGATTTGCCACCCCCGATCTCTCTTTCGGCCGAGCGCGGGGATTTCTGCTTTTGGAAGCACTGTGAAAATTTCTGATTGAGAGTTGAGAAATTCTTCTCCCAGACAATCAGCATTGCATTGTCTCAGCACCCCAATCTGCCCTGAGATGGGCGAATCTTTCATCTCACCCAAGTCTTTATCTTATATCTCATCTCACCCTAGTCTTGATCTTATCTGTCATCTCAACCTCAGTTTTGATTCTCTAATCTCACCCCCAGTCTTGATCTTATCTCTCATCTCACCCCAGTCTGGATCTTATCTCTCATCTCACCCCAGTCTGGATCTTATCTCTCATCTCACACCAGTCTGATTCTTATCTCTCATCTCACCTCCAATCTGGATCGTATCTCTCATCTCACACCAGTCTGATTCTTATCTCTCATCTCACCTCCAATCTGGATCGTATCTCTCATCTCACACCAAGTCTGCATCTTATCTCTAATCTCACACCAAGTCTGGATCTTATCTCTAATCTCACACCCAATCTGGATCTTATCTCTAATCTCACACTTAGTCTGGATCTTATCTCTCATCTCACCCCAGTCTGGATCTTATCTCTCATCTCACACCAGTCTGATTCTTATCTCTCATCTCACCTCCAATCTGGATCGTATCTCTCATCTCACACCAAGTCTGCATCTTATCTCTAATCTCACACCCAATCTGGATCTTATCTCTAATCTCACACCCAATCTGGATCTTATCTCTAATCTCACACCCAGTCGGAATCTTATCTCTCATCTCATCCCCAGTCTGGATCTTATCTTTATCTCAAACCAGCCTGAATCTTATCTATTATCTCACCCCCAGTCTTGATTATCCCATCTCACCTCCAGTCTGGATCTTATCTCTCATCTCACCCTCGGCTTAGATCATATATACCTTCAGTCTGCTTTTATACTATTCTAAACAGAATGTCAGAAGCCCCGCTCTCATGCCTCAGAAAGTGCCACCCCACAACTGTCCACATTCTCCATCACTCATTTTAACTCTATTAACCCGCTGCGTTCCTTGGAATGGGAAACTGAAATTCTGCAGTGCTTTTTTCAGCAGAAGTTTTGGTTGCAACAGTGAGGATACTGGTGACTGCAGAGTAAATTCTGCTGGGTTCGCACCGGGATGCCAACTGAGGTTGCAAACTGCCCCTCAACCCAGGCCGCGGGACACATTCCACGCTTTGCCGATAGGCAGGAGAAATGCGATTATTTATTGCCAAGAATGTCGCGCGACACCCGGCTTAAGCGTCTTGGGTTCTTGTTGCCAAGAGGGTCAGGATCGGCGGGGACGAAGTATACCGCCGATACAGCCGGCAGATATTACGCGAAAAGACAAACAGAAAAATTAGACTGATAAAAGAACTGATGGACATGGGCCAGACATGCAGACAGACACACTAATGCAGACAGGCAAGCAAACAGACATATAGTAGGACAGATTAAGGTGGACAACAGACAGAAAGACAGACAGACAGACAGATAGACAGGCAGACACGAAGACAGACAGACAGACAGACAGACAGACAGACAAACAAACAGACAGACAGACAGATAGACACGAAGACAGACAGACAGACAGACACGAAGACAGACAGACAGACAGATAGACAGGCAGACACGAAGACAGAAAGACAGACAGACAGACAGACATACATACAGACAGACAGACAGACAGACAGACAGGCAGACACGAAGACAGATAGACAGACAGACAGACAGGCAGACACGAAGACAGACAGACAGACAGACAGGCAGACACGAAGACAGACAGACAGACAGACAGGCAGACACGAAGACAGATAGACAGACAGACAGACAGACATACAGACAGACAGACAGACAGACAGACAGACAGACAGACAGACAGGCAGACACGAAGACAGATAGACAGACAGACAGACAGACAGGCGGACACGAAGACAGACAGACAGACAGACAGACAGGCAGACACGAAGACAGATAGACAGACAGACAGACAGGCAGACACGAAGACAGACAGACAGACAGACAGGCAGACACGAAGACAGATAGACAGACAGACAGACAGGCAGACACGAAGACAGACAGACAGACAGACAGACACGAAGACAGACAGACATACAGACAGACAGACAGACAGACAGACAGACAGACAGACAGACAGACAGACAGACACGAAGACAGACAGACATACATACAGACAGACAGACAGACAGACAGAGAGACAGACAGACAGACAGACAGACAGACAGACAGACAGACAGACAGACAGACAGACAGACACGAAGACAGACAGACATACATACAGACAGACAGACAGACAGACAGACAGACAGACAGACAGACACAGACAGAAGAAATGGCAGCTAAAATTTTCAATTCATTTCTCGCGCATTTTCCTATGCCGCACGCGGTGAGTCACGGGCCCGATGGGCAGCAAGACGCACGCCAGAGAGCGGATATGAGCGGCCATGCAAGCAGTGCGCAGTCAGCAAAATTAACTGCCGAGATTAGAAATGGGCAGCAGAAAAATGGCGGCATTCTTCAAAAAAGACTCGAATATCCGAACCACATGGCGATGATTTATTCCTGTTAAATAATCGTCATGGATTTTACAAGCCGCACACCAGGCATGTAATGTACGCTCAGCATCTCATGGCTAGGTGCATCTCTGGTAGTATTTTTGCATAAATGCTAATTGAAGTCCATCACCTTCGCAAAACCAGCTGCGGGGCGTCCTTAACGAGGCGCCATTTTAGTTGAGAGGGCGCCATTTCAATTGCTGGGGCGCAATTCCATTTAAGAGGGCGTCATTTTATTTGTGTCGCCGCCATTCCATTTGAGTTAGCGGTTTTTCATTTGAGGGGGGCGCCATTTTATTTGAGAGGGCGCCATCTCAGTTGAGGGGCGCCATTTCAGTTGAGGGGCGCCATCTCAGTTGAGGGGTGCCATCTCAGTTGAGAGGGCGCCATCTCAGTTGAGGGGCGCCATCTCAGTTGAGGGGCGCCATTTCATTTGAGGGGGCGCCATTTCAGTTGAGGGGGCGCTATTTCAGTTGAGGGGTGCCATTTCATTTGAGGGGCGCCATCTCAGTTGAGGGGCGCCATTTCATTTGAGGGGGCGCCTTTTTGTTTGAGGGGGCGCCATTTCAGTTGAGGGGGCGCCATTTCATTTGAGGGGGCGCAATTTCAGTTGAGGGGGCGCCATTTCAGTTGAGGGGGCGCCATTTCAGTTGAGGTGGCACCATTTCAGTTGAGGGGGGCCATTTCAGTTGAGGGGCGCCATTTCAGTTGAGGGGCGCCATTTCAGTTGAGGGGGAGCCAGTTAACTTTAGGGGGCGCCATTTCATTTGAGGGGCGGTTTCTGATTTTCAACTACATCCATAGGTAGTCTATCCCACACACTTGTATCTGATGGCTACTCAGGAAACTGAATGCCAAAGCCAAGTATGATATTTCATATCTTCCAAAATCAGATCCCCGCAACTTGACATGCTAAATCTCCTTCCTGCCTCCTTAGCCCTCTTTCTTGAGCTGCCGGGCGATGACGTCACAAGGGACGAGGAGGATGCGGGGCATTGCGCGGGACCATGTCGCGGCTAACCAAGCAGAAAATGGGCGCATCATTTATTCTTTCGCCTGACCGCTCGCATTGAGCTTAGCCAGGCCGAATTCAGCCAGAATGAAATCAGCTGACCGGGACTTCCACTCGCTAAGATAACAAAAGAGATCAGCGGCTGGGGGGTGTTTGAAGTGAACACTGACTCAACTGCATGTACAACGCCTGCGCCAGCTGCTGCTGCAGGACCAATGCAGAATGATCTACAATTTGCATGACTGCAGCTTCGCTTGGCCGGATAACTACCCCAGCCTAGAGATCTAGTTATACTGCAGATGTGAAACATGTACAGGTTGTCAGTGCCAGAGCTATAGGATGATGACAGAAAGGGTGCCAGAAGGCACCGCAGGGGTTGCTGGCAAGGGGGTTCAGAAGGCCCTTTGAATTCAGGGGCGTGTGCAGGGGCTTCAGGAAGCGCTAGCAGGGTATTCAGGGAGTGCTAGCAGGGTATTCAGAGAGTGCTAGCAGGGTATTCAGAGAGTACTAGCAGGGTATTCAGAGAGTACTAGCAGGGTATTCAGGGAGTGCTAGCAGGGTATTCAGAGAGTGCTAGCAGGGTATTCAGAGAGTGCTAGCAGGTTATAAGGGAGTGCTTAGCAGGGTATTCAGAGAGTACTAGCAGGGTATTCAGGGAGTGCTAGCAGGGTATTCAGGGAGTGCTAGCAGGGTATTCAGAGAGTGCTAGCAGGGTATTCAGAGAGTACTAGCAGGGTATTCAGGGAGTGCTAGCAGGGTATTCAGGGAGTGCTAGCAGGGTATTCAGGGAGTACTAGCAGGGTATTCAGGGAGTGCTAGCAGGGTATTCAGAGAGTGCAAGCAGGGTATTCAAAGAGCACTAGCAGGGTATTCAGAGAGTACTAGCAGGGTATTCAGAGAGTCCTAGCAGGGTATTCAGAGAGTACTAGCAGGGTATTCAGAGAGTGCTAGCAGGGTATTCAGGGAGTGCTAGCAGGGTATATAGGGAGTACTAACAGGGTTTTAGGGAGTGCTTAGCAGGGTATTCAGAGAGTACTAGCAGGGTATTCAGGGAGTGCTAGCAGGGCTCAGACAGCAACAGCACACAATCAGAGGGTCAAAATAACAACAAGAAGGCAATGACATACGCAGGAACGGAGAACCACCAATATATGATCTTCAATAGGGAATTCTGGATGCGGGCAAAAAGTTTCTTTCTGCATCGCTGAGCTCAGTTTGGCACTCCTGGGGGGATTCCGAGGACAGTGCCAGGGGAGCCAGTGAAACACACAGAGCAGGCAGCAGATTGCAGAGGCGATTATCTCTACGGGCCCGCGTTGCCCCGAGAAAGCCGGACCAATTGATCCCCACTCGGAGCCGGCCGGCAAAGAGGCCCCACGGGAAGCGAGCGACTCCGCCCGCATTTCATCCCGGATTTCAGCCGCCACATCTGCATGCGCTGGTGCGTGAGCTCGCAATTTTTAACTGTTTTTTTCTACTATCGTTCTGTTGAATTAAATCGAGTGTCGCGTAGCCTACTTAAAGTAGGCTTACAAGCATTTGCACAGCTAGCATTTAGAAACTTCGAGTATGCACTTATAAATAGTATTTTCAGATAGTAAATGCATTGTTACATACGTATTCCAATAGCACCTGACAGGTAGCAGTCAGACTGTCCTGTCAGTCAGCTATCACCTGACAGGTTAGCAGTGAGAATGTCCTGTCAGTCAGCTATCACCTGACAAGTAGCAGTCAGAATGTCCTGTCAGTCAGCTATCACCTGTCAGGTAGCAGTCAGAATGCCCTGTCAGTCAGCTATCACCTGACAGGTAGCAGTCAGAATGTCCTGTCAGTCAGCTATCACCTGACAGGTAGCAGTCAGACTGTCCTGTCAGTCAGCTATCACCTGACAAGTAGCAGTCAGAATGCCCTGTCAGTCAGCTATCACCTGACAGGTAGCAGTCAGACTGTCCTGTCAGTCAGCTATCACCTGACATGGAAAAGCAATAAACACAGAAGCAGATTCAGCAAGATGTTCGTGTCAGTCAAGGCCAGTCCACTGCCTGTGAGTTCAAGCGCAACGCCAACACCAACGGCCATGTTATAATTGGGCAGAAATGTACACAGTTATATTTTTACTAGAATTAATTTCAATTACTACTTCTTAGTCAGTAATAAGTGAGAGAAAATGTGACAGGCTACTAAAGTTGATCAATGTTTCACACAATATTCAATATAGCAGATCACACACGCCCCCCTTATAAAACAGAGATTTAAATATTGAATAAATGTATGATACTTAATTCGGCAATTTAAAACTTGTGCAGCACAAACTCAAGTCTCAGGTTAAAGCAACAGATTGAAGCAGACGGAGAAGGAAGCGGTCGGAGAAGCTCCAGATTAGGAAAGGAAATTGACACGAACGGAAATATGGTAATCCAGGAAATTATTGTTTTGATTGTTGGCAAATCAGTTAGCAAAATCTATATCCCAAACTACCTGCTCTTACTTTTTCACCCTTTGCTCACTTTATCCAACATTCATTTCTCAAGCGTGAGACATCAAGAAAAAATTAATTGGAAATTGGAAAAAAATTAAAACAAATTATTATAAAACCGCGAACACTACAGACAGCTCAACTGCAGAATCACGAATAAAAAAATATTGATTATTACCAACAGCCCCGCGGCCGCCCGCCGAGCTTCAATGCAGTCAATATTAATTTGCATTATTTATTAACCAAGCCCGCCAACTCAGTTCTGATAGATGGGACCCGAACTGCCTGAGGTGGCTGTGCCGTAGCCGACAGCTGCGGGGGTTGGGAGAAGCGATTCGACATTTTTCAGCTCATTATCTAATCTCCTAGCAGCTCTTGATCTAATCTCCTGACAGCTCATGATCTAATCTCCCAGCATCTCATATTCTAATCTCCTAGCATCTCATGATCTAATCTCCTAGCATCTCATAATCTATCTCCTAGACTCTCATGATCTAATGTCCTAGCATCTCATAATCTAATCTTCCAGCATCTCATAATCTATCTCCTAGCATCTCATAATCTAATCTCCTAGCATCTCATGATCTAATCTCCTAGCATCTCATAATCTAATCTCTTAGCATCTCATAATCTAATCTCCTAGCATCTCATAATCTAATCTCCTAGCATCTCATAATCTAATCTCCCAGCATCTCATGATCTAATCTCCTAGCATCTCATAATCTATCTCTTAGCATCTCTAATCTTCTAGCATCTCATAATCTAATCTCCCAGCATCTCATAATCTAATCTCCCAGCATCTCATAATCTACTCACCGCCTGCGGAGCTGCCGCCGATGCCGGTGGCCCCAGCGGAACCGGCCGTGCCGTCAGGTGCGAGAGCGGAGGAGTTTGCTGGCGGCATGCCGCCCTGGTCCCGCACGATGGGAGCTGCGGGGCAGACAGAGGGGGACGGAGCTCCATTGACTCAGATGCTGCTTCAGTCTCAAGTCTCAGATCCCACCCATAACTATATTTCTATATCTTTTATCTAGAACCTAGATCCCAGATATAGAGCAATAGATCCCTACACTACAGTCTCAGATCCCTACACTTCAGCCCCATATCCCTACACTTCAGTCCCATATCCCTACACTTCAGTCCCATATCCCTACACTTCAGTCCATATCCCACACTTCAGTCTTAGATCCCCACACTTCAGTCCCATATCCCACACTTCATTCCTATATCCCCACACTTCAGTCCCATATCCCACACTTTCGTCTATATCCCACACTTTAGTCCATATCGCTACACTTCAGTTCAGATCCCTACACTTCAGTCCCATATCCCACACTTCAGTCCCATATCCCACACTTCATTCCATATCCCTACACTTCAGTCCCATATCCCACACTTCAGTCTTAGATCCCCACACTTCAGTCCCATATCCCACACTTCATTCCCAGATCCCCACACTTCAGTCCCAGATCCCACACTTCATTCCCATATCCCACACGCCAGCTCAGCTCACTGAAGTAAGGATGCTCCATGGCCTCCCTGGCGGTGAGGCGCTCCGCGTGATCGTAGCGCAGCAGCCGATCGAGAAAGTCGATGGCCTCGGCGCTGACGAGATGCTGATTTGCGGTATGGACGAAGCGCTCCCACCGCTTCCTGCTGTGCTTGGCCAGAATGTCGTTAAACCGCGCGTCCAATGCCATCTGGTACTTCCTGATGTAGGCGAACAGCTCGTCGGTGCCCAGCACCTTGGCGATGCGCACCAGCTGGTCGTAGTTGTCGTGGCCGTGGAAGAACGGCTCCTTCTTGAAGATCATGGAG
This sequence comes from Macrostomum lignano, assembly GCA_002269645.1. NCBI lineage: Eukaryota > Metazoa > Platyhelminthes > Macrostomidae > Macrostomum > Macrostomum lignano. The sequence goes on along the minus strand of NIVC01000876.1, from coordinate 213,428 downwards.
GCGAACATGCAGCCCAGGCTCCACATGTCCAAGGAGTAATCGTACATCTGGACGGGCGTGTGAAGCGAGGAAGCTGAGGCTACCTGAGCTGCCATACCTGAAGCTACCTGAGCTGCCATATCTGAAGCTACCTGAGCTGCCATACCTGAAGCTACCTGAGCTGCCATACCTGAAGCTACCTGAGCTGCCATACCTGAAGCTACCTGAGCTGCCATACCTGAAGCTACCTGAGCTGCCATACCTGAAGCTACCTGAGCTGCCATACCTGAAGCTACCTGAGCTGCCATACCTGAAGCTACCTGAGCTGCCATACCTGAAGCTACCTGAGCTGCCATACCTGAAGCTACCTGAGCTGCCATACCAGAGGTTATATTTCGCAATGATATTTAAAGTATCAAAGCAAGGCGATGTCAAAGGCAAACCTGATAATCCAGCAGCAGTTCGGGCCCCTTGAAGTACCGGGATGCCACCCGCACATTGTACTCCTGGCCGGCGTGGTAGAACTCCGCAAGGCCCCAGTCAATGAGGCGAAGCTGCAAGAATTTAGGTAAAGTAAACTGGGGAATTCAGATCTCTGAGATAAACTGGGGAATTCAGATCTCTGAGATAAACTGGGGAATTCAGATCTCTGAGATAAACTGGGGAATTCAGATCTCTGAGATAAACTGGGGAATTCAGATCTCTGAGATGAACTGGGGAATTCAGATCTCTGAGATAAACTGGGGAATTCAGATCTCTGAGATAAACTGGGGAATTCAGATCTCTGAGATAAACGGGGGAATTCAGATCTCTGAGATAAACTGGGAAATTCAGATCTCTGAGATGAACTGGGGAATTCAGATCTCTCAAATTAACTGGGGAATTCAGATCTCTGAGATAAACGGGGGAATTCAGATCTCTGAGATAAACTGGGAAATTCAGATCTCTGAGATGAACTGGGGAATTCAGATCTCTGAGATAAACTGGGGAATTCAGATCTCTGAGATAAACTGGGAAATTCAGATCTCTGAGATGAACTGGGGAATTCAGATCTCTGAGATAAACTGGGGAATTCAGATCTCTGAGATAAACGGGGGAATTCAGATCTCTGAGATAAACTGGGGAATTCAGATCTCTGAGATGAACTGGGGAATTCAGATCTCTCAAATAAACTGGGGAATTCAGATCTCTGAGATGAACTGGGGAATTCAGATCTCTGAGGTAAACTGAAAAATTCAGATCTCTGAGATGAACTGGGGAAATCAGATCTCTGAGATAAACTAGGGAATTCACATCTATCAGATAAACTGGGGAATGTAGATAAAAAGATATTAAAAGAGCATTAAAAGATCTTGTGCTGTCAAACAGCTGCAAAAGTGAACGGCTCCAGAAAAATCAAAGAGCCTCCACAGATCGACTGCCTGCTACAAGTGAATCGTAGCTAATGTATGCCGATATGTATCGATAGCCACTGTCGCATTGTAATGCAGCGATAGAGGTTAAAAATAGTAAAGTAATTTATCGGCTAAAATTCCAGATCTTCATCATACCGACTGTTGGGTAAAAAGCGGGAGTAAGTATACCTTTATGTTAATAGGCTGATGCTTCGACATCTACTTAGTGCTCAGCTTAGTTTGGCTAACTAACCTTTCTGTGCTCGTGGTCAATCATGACATTGTGCGGCTTCACATCCCGATGCATGATGCCCTTGCTGTGACAATAGTCCAATGCCTTCAGCAGTTCGAATAGGTAGAATCGAATATCATAGTCCGTGAGAGTCTGGTACAGCTGCTTGAAGTCCGCGTTGTTCACGTGCTCGAAGATCAGGGCGGGCGTGCGCGACACCGGGTCCTTGACGATGCCCTGGAGACCGATGATGTTGACGCCGCCTTTCAGATTCTCCAGAATCTTGATCTCCCGCTTGATCTTCTTCTTTTTTACCGGCTTGAGCACCTGCCAATTTTGAAGACTTTTGTAGATGAAATCTAAATGGGTCATGAGCTGACTGGCACAGATCTAAATGGGTCATGAGCTATGACTGACACAAATCTAAATGGGTCATGAGCTATGACTGACACAAATCTAATTGGGTCATGAGCAATGGCTGACAGAAATCTAAATGGGTCATGAGCAATGACTGACAGAAATCTAATTGGGTCATGAGCTATGACTGACAAAATCTAATTGGGTCATGAGCAATGGCTGACAGAAATCTAAATGGGTCATGAGCAATGACTGACAGAAATCTAATTGGGTCATGAGCTATGACTGACAAAATCTAAATGAGTCATGAGCTATGACTGACACAAGTCTAAATGGGTCATGAGTAATGACTGACAAATCTATATGGGTCATGAGCTATGACTGACAGAAATCCATGAGTCATGAGAAATATAATCTAGAAGACTATGAGACGGATTCAAATTCTGCTGATAAATTTGACACAATGCTGGCAATATTAAAAGCATTTTAATGCGCTCACCTTAATGACAATTTTCTCATTCGCGGCAACATTGATTCCCTCGAACACCTCCGAGTACTTGCCCCGGCCGAGCTTGCGCACAATCTGATAGTCATCCTGGTTGCCCCATTCAATCACAAGCACTTCGTAGTCCCAGTACTGCCGTTCCCGGACCTGATTGGCATCTGCATACACCCGAGACTTGCTAGGCAGGGGCATGGCGGCCAGAGTGCCATGCAAATTGATTATCATCATTTGGTTGAAGCAAGTTTGCATTAAAAATACAAGTAAAGCCAAAAGTTACAAAACAAATTATTTTGTAGTTTCTTTGCTCAGATATATTAAACTCAAAAATATCAACATTTATCTTAAAGATATACTAAAATTAATTATCATGCTAGTATTGTCTAGCAAAGTCTGATACATTTAGAGTTTATTTTAATTCTTCAAACTTCTACCAAAGTTTAAAAAAATTACTAGACTAGGAAGAATTCCATCTGCCATTATTTTTGAAACCTGTATCTCTTAACAAAGAAAAGTAAAGATCATAATTTGTCACTAAAGTAAATGATAAAAAATAATATTAAAAATAGGTATTATAACTAGCAATCTAGCGCCCCCCTTCGGGGTGGCCAATAAGCAAGGGACGAATCCTTTAAAATGAAAAAAAATCCTTAGGGAGGGGACTAGGAATCGAATTCTCATTTTAATTCTGGGATTATGTACCAATAAAACATTCTTGTGCAGAATTTTATAACAGACATTGAAATTCAACCATACTTGCCTTCTTTCAGAGCTACTTCTACCAGTACGCTCCAGTACGCTACGAGCTACCAGTACCCTTGTAAGCCTTGACATGTCAGCAATTCCCCCCACAAGCCTTAACATATCAACTCCCCCCTTGACATCTCAGCGATGCCCCCATAAGCCTTGAAATCTTTAAAAATCTGTCTACTTTCTAACCCTAACCCTAACCCTAACCCTAAAGCATTGAAATTTCAGTAATTCTCTCTAAGAGTCATTATAGCACTACTACAGCATTATAGCGATTCCCTGCAAGCCTCGACATCGTAGGGATTCCCAAATGAATCTCTTAACTTCGACATGAAGCTTCTTTTATTTTTTACATTATGCTTTTTCTATCAGCGATCCCTCCGTGAGGAGCCAACAAATAATATAATAACTTTTTTCAATAAACTACATGTAGCTTCTGACTTTAGCCTTGACATCTCATTTATTCGCCCGTGAGCCTTGACATCTCAGCTATAGATGGATAGATAGATAGATAGATAGATAGATAGATAGATAGATAGATAGATAGATAGATTCCCCTCGTAAGCCTTGACATGTCAGCGATGCCCCCATAAACCTTGAAATCTAAAAAATCCCCTTTTAACCTTGAAACCCACTAAAATCTAACCCTCAACCCAAACCTGACCTAAACCTAACTTTAACCCAACCTAAAGCCTTGAAATCTCAGCAATTCTTCTTCCCTAAGCCTTGGCATTTAAGTGATTCCTTCCTTCTTTGACATGACTTTTATTTTATGTATACATAGTGCTACTTTTATTTTTACATTACTCTTCTTCTATCAGCGCCCCCCGTGGCGAGCCAACAGAGAATGCAATAAAAAAGTTAAGTAAAGTACATGAACTTTGAAGTAGCTTCTGACTTTTGCTTTGACATCTCAGAAACCCCCCTGTAATCTCAGTTATTGTCTGTGAGCCTAACGTCTCAGTAATTCTTCCCAGCACAGCACTATAGCTTCATTTAATTTTTACATGACACTTATTTCATGTCTGACATGACGCTTCTTTTATTCTTCCATGATGCTTCTTTATTTTTTTAAATGACACTTTCATTAGTTTTTATATGAGGCTTCTATGATTTTTTCATGACGCTTCTATGATTGTTTACATGACGCTTCTATGATTTTTTCATGACGCTTTTAGGATTGTTTACATGACGCTTCTATGATTTTTTCATGACGCTTCTATGATTTTTTCATGACGCTTCTATGATTTTTTCATGACGCTTCTATGATTTTTTCATGACGCTTCTATGATTTTTTCATGACGCTTCTATGATTTTTTCATGACGCTTCTATGATTTTTTCATGACGCTTCTATGATATTTTTTTCATGACGCTTCTATGATTTTTTCATGACGCTTCTATGCTTTTTACATGACGCTTCTATGATTTTTTCATGACGCTTATATGATTTTTTACATGACGCTTCTATGATTTTTTACATGACGCTTCTATGATTTTTTTATGACGCTTCTATGATTTTTTTCATGACGCTTCTATGATTTTTTCATGACGCTTCTATGATTTTTTACATGACGCTTCTATGATTTTTTCATGACACTTCTATGATTGTTTACATGACGCTTTTAGGATTGTTTACATGACGCTTCTATGATTTTTTCATGACGCTTCTATGATTTTTTCATGACACTTCTATGATTTTTTCATGACGCTTCTATGATTTTTTCATGACGCTTCTATGCTTTTTACATGACGCTTCTATGATTGTTTACATGACGCTTCTATGATTTTTTACATGACGCTTTTATGATTTTTTACATGACGCTTCAATGATTTTTTAGTTTTCTTGGCGTTAAAAAGCTTTAATTAAAAAACTCCACTCTTTCAAAATTCGAACCATTGTCCCTGCATTTAGCAGTTCAGTCTGTTTACTCCAAGCATAGAGTAAATCACACGAGGCAGTTATGACATAATCAATTTCTCAGTCAGTCAGTATCAGTTAACAATATGGTTACGCAAAATAAATCAAGTCTGGTGCTACGCTTCCACACTGCATTTTCAATACTATGACACAATTCAAGTTGGAGTTACAATTCAGTTATGATGCAATCTATTTCAGAATCAGAATTCAACCAGTCAGTTTTTTCTCTAGCATTCTTAAAATGCATTTCAAGTCGAAAAGTTTGCTTGACCTTTGCAAAAAAGCATGTTTTTCAAATATTTAATCCCTTTAGCATTTAGCAATTTCTTAGCCAAGATACATGTACTGTCCCGGGAAAATTTCTGATCGAACAGTGCAAATTTGAACAAAATCGGTTCAGCCATTTGGGAGATAATCGATTTCGTACAAACAAACAACTCATTTTTAGTATATGGAAAAGTATATTTAGATATACTTCATACTTTGGATAATAGTGTTCCGCCATAAGGAGGGTCTATGTACTATAGCCATAGCTGTAAGCAAAACTATGGCTTATTCTAATTCGGTAATCCATAGCCATAGGGACCCCAATATTACCATATTCCCATAGTTCCTGTAGCTGTAGCCATAGTTTTAACAATAAGTCTAGAAAACAAAATATTTTAAATCAAGAAAATAAACTGGTGCTTAAACAACTGCAAATTAATTTAGAAAATAAAAGAAACACTTGATTGCCTTTGAAAAATTATATTTTGTCTTTTTACAGAGCAACAATACTTAATTGCTACTGAAAGTACTAATGCTGAACTTTTCACATTAATAAAAATTAGAGTTTGCTAGTGTTATTGTACTTTATTAGGTATATTCTATAAGTGTATAAGTTAATAATACAGTTTACTAAAGTATATTTGTTTTACTCTACCAGTTTCTAATATTTTTTTCAATTTTTTAATTAATAACTACAGCTATAGGAATCTAGGGAAAGTGACAGCAACTACCATATTTCTATAGTTGTAGCCGTAACAGCAGCTAGCTACTGTAGACGTATCCTTAGCTGCCATAAGCACCTATTTTACCATATTTGCCTTAGGATCCTGTAGCCATAGCTACAGCTAACACTAACACTATTGGATAATGTTATATACATAAAAGTTTCTAGCAGTAATTTGAATTTAAGACTGCCAATACTATATGTTTAATTAAATATGATATTTTTAGTATTTGACAAATCTTAGAAACATGACGCTATACTGACGCTATACATGATCTTCTTTACTTAAGCATTTAAGATTTATGAAATAAAACAAAATTGTTGAAAACTTTCATAATCTTACTAGAGTGTCTAACTATATTATTTGAAAAAACAATATATTTCATTTTTCATGGTCTACTTGACTTATTTTGTTGACAAAATTAATACTATTTAAATTTCTAGAAATTAATAGGAAGCATTTATAATATGACAAGCTATTTAAACCTTTGGATTTTGAGCCCATTGAATTTGAATCCCTAGAACTATTTTTGCATGCTTTTTTTAAATGCTGTTGTGCTACATAGAATAACATTTGGCTAAACCTTCATTGGCAAACTCTGGCTTCTGCTTCTTCTATTTCAATTGTGTCCTTTAAAACTTTTAACTTTTAAGACTTCTCTCTCGTCTTTATTTCCTTCTTTCTTCATCTCTCATTATTGCTAATCTCTACTCTACTCTTTCTTGTCTTCTCTTTCCTCTCTTTACTCATCCCTCCTTTTTTCTTCTTTTTCTCCTCCTTCTCCTCTCTTATCTCTTCTTTCATCTCTCCTCTCTTTTCTCTTTACTCTATTCTTTTATCTCTTCTCTCTTCTTTTTCTCTCCTTTGCTTTTGCTTCTCTTTCTACTTCTCTCTCTCCTCTCATCTTTCTTCTCTCTCTCTCTCTCTCTCTCTCTCTCTCTCTCTCTCTCTCTCTCTCTCTCTCTCTCTCTCTTTCTCATCATTTTTTGCTCTGGAACTAATAAAAGTTTCAGACCAAATGATTGAAGCATTGAAATGCAGCAATAAATCAAACTTTTAGTTGATCAAAAATCTTCAACTAAGATCATCCAAAACTTTGATTAATTGCTACATCTCTATGCTTTAATCACTTTCTCTTAAACTTTTATCAATTCTTGACGCATGTCTTAGCTTTGCAATGACATCTTAGACACATGATTGCATTTTGTATTTCCCGAGATATTTGCTTCCAAAATGTGTTTGTAAGTGGTGCCAAATGAATTCATCTTTTGATATACTTTGCATTTGTGCCAGTTTTTTGGGATAGAAAATTTCTGCTTATAATTCTTTTAAGCTGAATATGGCATCAGAGTAAAGAATGTATCTCAAAGCATGAATTCCTTTTTTCTTTCAATTATCTGCTCAAAGGAAAAAATATCTGTTGGGAGAATTATCTATCAAGGAACCCGCACATTGCTAAAAAGACTTAGCTATGTAAAGATGAAATCTATCAACTATTGTTATTATATATAGTTTTGATCAAAATTATGAAATGGGACAAATCCATTTTAGTATTGATTTTTCAAGTTATATAATCATGTAAAAAATCAAGTCATTAAAAGTTAAGAGACAAAATAAAAAAATTCAAATAAATTGACTTTTAAAAAAAATCAAAATTGCAATTTAGCTTAACAAAATGAATAATACTTATTATAATAACTATTATAATAATTATAATACTTATCACTAATTGCTGAATTATGGCTCACTTTCTATATTTTTTGCCTAATTCTACTTTATAATATAGGAACCAAAAAGCAAACTAGGGCAACTGAAATGCTGGTCACCAAAAATATAGGCACCAAAAGTGTGGATACCTATGGAAATATACTTTTTAGCATTTTTTTGCATTTTTAGATAGGAAGACTTGGATTTAAGAAATTTTAAGGTAGCCTATCTAAGACATTCTTTAAAGCAAGTTTAGGCCTAAGGTAAGTACAAGGGCAAGGACCAAAGGATAATCTTATTTAATGTAAAATTCAACCTGCAAGTCCTATAACATGAATCCTAGATGATTTTCCAAAAAATGTTTTGGTAAAAATCAATTAGGCCTAGCCAAAAACTTTTGGCAGTGCTTATCTCCACGGTACTGTAGGAATAATTTCTGTCTTATTCCAACAGTACTGTGGGAATAATTTTCTGCTTATCCGCACAGCACACTAATGAGACAGCTGGCCCATCCTCCACATATGCCATGGAAATAATTTAGTTTAGTACTTACAGTTTAAGTGCAGTATAACAACATAACTTTGCTTGACAATTTGTTTAATAGAAGTAAAGATTAATTAGCTTTTTTATGCAAAATTGCTAGTTGTGGTGTTGATCGAGCTCAACAGCTTCTTAGTATCCTCAATTCAAATTCCCTTTCAAAAAGCTATAAACTATTCATGTACAGCATATCTATACATATAAAAATCAAAACTCTATCTATCTGTCTGTCTGTCTGTGGACAAATTACTTCGCTATGGACTCCCAAACCGCTCAACCAAATGACACCAAACTTTACACCCACCCTAAACTTACTACGGAGAATGTCTTAGGCTACCTTTAAATTTCCTAGACCTAAGTTTTCCTACCTAAAAGTACAAAAAACTGCTCAAAATGCGCGATTTTTTCACTTAATCCTCTATAGCTCCACTCCACTTCTACCAATTCTCTTCAAATTTGACACAAATAATCTTAAACTATTTTGGCACAATCATGTAAAATTTTGAGTCTCAAAGTTAATCCTGAGCGGTGCTGTGCACTTTAAAAGTTAGGCTGTTTTTTCAGCATAGCAACCACCCCAACCTCCGCCCACCTGCCTCTTTTTCCCGATGCCGATCTGGGCCCAGATGTGTAAAAAGGTTTCAAAATTGACTAACTTTCAGCTGCCATAAGTTTGTTCCATGTGAAGCGATTAACTTCAAACTTGACACAATTCTTCATTGACTCATTCTTTGTCTAAATGTAAAGTCTCAACTCTGTATCTCAATCAGGACAGAAACTGTAAGCATATGAAGTTTGTCTGCTTTTTCTGTTGTTTTGGCTGCTCACGTCCCTAGCGCCAGCCCAGACGAAGGGTCAGGCAATAGGGCTCAATGTACATGGCAATGTACAGTGTTTTGGAATAGCTTTGTTTATGGCATTCTCTGCACCCTGAGAGTGGAGAGGCTACGTTTAGCCATAACAGTTTAGTGAGAAATTCTAACCACTGCCCTCTGTATTGGCAAACTCTGCAGCAGTTTAAAAGTGGATGGCAATTGGCAATTGGCAAATTGAGAGAATCCAGCATGGTTTGTAAAAGCAAAAGATTTATGAAAAGGTGCTGCAATGCAATGCGATACAACCCTAATAAATTAGGCACACCATAGAAATTTTAGGTTTCTCTTAAAGGTACTGTGTAAATTTTAAATGGCCTCCTAAGAAATGCATATTTCCTTGGTTGTTAGACTGATGCAGACTGCAGTGGAGCTGAAGATACACAAATTCCTTTCAGGGCTGCAAATTGGCAAGAAATATGACGTGATCAAAGCATGAGAACAACCATGAGAGTACTATGTCCCACAAACTGGCTTTCCAAGTAGGGATGGGCAGACTTTTAACTCAAAGGCCAGATAAAGAATCCAAGTCATGGCAGAGGGGCAGATGAGAGTGGAAAGAAGAAAGAGGGAGGAAAAGAAAGAGTAAAGGGAAGAGAGAAGAGATAAAGATACATCTCTACATCTCTAAGGTTATAGAGATAAGAGAGGTAGAAAGAAAGATAAGAAATGAGAAATGAGAGATAAATGAGAGAGGAGAAAGGAGAAAGAGAAAGAGAGAAAAGAGGAGAGATGAGAGAGTAGAGGAGAAAGTTAAGAGAAGAGAGAAAAGAATAGAGAGAAGGAAGAGACTAGAGAAGAGGGGGAGAGGAGAGAGAAAATGAAAGAGTAGAAAGGAGAAAGGAGAGGAGAAAAAAACAAAAAGTAGAGAGGAGAGAGGAGAGGAGAGAGAAGAGAAGAGAGAGGAGAGGAGAGAGAAAAGAAAAGAGAGGAGAGAGGAGAGACAAGGGACTAGAGAGAAGAAAAGAAACAGAAGAGACAATAGAAATTTTAAAGGATCCAAGGGACATAGGGAGAGTCAGGGAGAGGCCAGAGTTTGCCAATACATGTTTTAGAGTCAGACAGACATTGCCTGACATTCTGCGGAGTACCCCTATCAAACAATATCAATGTTTGCCTCAAACCCTAATTTTACACGAATCTGCTCCATTTTATGTCTACCTCTCTCCTACTAACTAATAGTAAGTTTTTGTTTGTGTATAGTCTTAGATTTCAGAATATATCCAAAAGTAGTTCTGGGGATTGGAATTCCCCGGGTTCAAAATCCACGGGTTTCAACAGCTTGTATATGTAGAAGATATGGCAGCTAGGCCTATCTATCTCGTCAGTATGCCATGCGGATAAGCAGAAAATTATTCCCATGACATATGCAGGAGATGGGACAGCTATCTCGTCAGTGTGCCATGCGGATAAGCAGAAAATTATTCCCACGGTTCCGTTGGAATAAGACAGAAATTATTCCTATGGTACCGTGGGGATAAGCACTGCCAAAACTTTTTAGGCCTATGCCTAAAATCAATTCACCAAAAGGGTATGTATGTTATAAATTAAATAGGTCTGGCTTGTACTGATTGGCAACTAATGATACGATTTCTAATTATTAGCAATAATATATACTAAGTTAAACTAAGTATACATTTTGAAAAAATTTAGGCCTAGTCCAAGATAAATTTTAGAAAAATTTAAGTCCAATACTATTGGACTTAAATTCAATCCAATCCAATATGGCAATAGGCCTATGATAAATAAATTTTAGAACAATTTATTTAATAAAGCCAAGAGTAGACACAAAATTCGCTCTCCGAACGATCAAACAAAACAGGTGACCGCAGCTAAGGCATAGCATAAGGCATGATGCTTAAAAAAGGATGACGGTCCCCGATCGTTAATGAAGAAAATGACCGATGAAAGTTAAAACACGTCTTAAAATTAGTGCTAACTTTTTTCACAGAAATAACTTTTATACTTTTTTAAAATTTCAAAGCAAATTAAAAAGATTTAAATAGTTTTAGCAAAAAATATTTCTTTGAAAATTTTAATACATGAGGTTTTGCTTTATTAACTGTGTTGACACCGGTGATTTCCATTCGATGATGCATGGAAAGTGTAGAAGCCGAAAATTTTGATATGCCATCCAGAAGCTACTATTCCTACTATTATAGCACTGTATACCTATATTTAGAAAAACATCTAGATTATAAAGAAATTCGTACTAATATTGATTATGGATTCCATTAACTCAATTATGCTCTCAAGGACTACAAGCAGAACTGCTGGGAACAACGTTTCTTGGAATTTTTGAAGGAGGGATTTACCGAAAAATACAATAGGTAAGATAGCACGTTGTCATTTTCAACACGAAAAGTGTTACTGCTTTTGATAGAAGGGAGATCCAGTGTTCATCTCTTGATATGGTCCAATAAAGGACCACATATTCAGTATAGAAATTGAAGGAATAACCTTGGCTACGCCCGTGATCGATCGGGGCCGTTTGTCAAAGAGCACAGTGAATACTACTATGCTGTAAAAATTCGGCAAGATCCCTCTTATTGCATTTTATGCGTGCAGTTTAATCGCCCCAATTGCACCGTTGCATATTTAAATTCAAATTTAAAGCCGTTGTTGCGATTTCTTGTTGAGGTGCTTTCTTAACCTTAAAAAACGTGAATATGACGCACAATGTAAGAAGATAAAATATTTAGGAATTTCTAAATTGTCTGTAAACTTCTCAGGGCAAATCTTCGGCGGGGTAGAACTGCAGGAATTCCAAGTTAGCGCACGGGCGCGATGGAATTGGTATTTGCGTGGCTTTGAACAATCTGCTGCTCTACTAAACATGAGCAGTTCGCCCCCCCCCCCGCGAAGCCAAACAATGGCCTTGAATAAACACTCATTCGGTTTTCCAACAGAGCAGCACAGGGATCGCGTTGCTCCAGAGCCAATCACAGACTGGCGTTGGCTTTCCAAGATGACCGACCAGCCGCAGCGGTATTTTTATATACAATTAATGAGCTCAAAAGAGCTCGAAGATATAGCAGGAGAGGGCAACTGACTGTTATCTTGTCTATCGCATGCGGTCCACCTCTATACAGATTGGCTAAACATTATTTGCCAATTATAATTATATTTCGTAATGTCAACCAAGTCGACCCTGAAAAGCTCTAAATGGCTGAGCTGCTGGGCCAACAACTGCAAACTAAGGCAGAGAGCTCGCAGCAGATAAGAATTGGTCTCAGCGACAGTGCAGAGTGTGATTATATCGAGCTGTCAAAGCCCCGACTGAGGTCAGCTATACGTCATTATTCATAAGTGCAGTTCTCTAGGCAGAACCTTGGAATACTCGCTCAGTTGCGCAGCTTCTCCATCCATCAAAGGCAGCTCGTCAAGATTTCCATGTCAATTCTGCTTTTATAGAAGCTATCAAGGAATTAAAGGTAAGGAAAAGATTGAGGGAATGAGTAGTGTACTCGCAGCCAGGCGCGTCGCCACCGGGGGGACAGAGGGGACATATCCCCCCCCCCCAGTAAAAGCTCTGGGGGGACATCCCAATGCTTTGTCCCCCCCACCTTGTGAGTCGTTGTGGTAATCAATACTTTTTCTTCAGGGAACCAAAATATAGCGCCTGCGGCACAAAAATGAATGCCTTCGGCGCCAAAATGAGTGCCTGGGGCTCTAAAATGAGTGCCTGTGGCGCTAAAATGAGTGCCTGTGGCGCTAAAATGAGTGCCTGCGGCGCTAAAATGAGTGCCTGTGGCGCTAAAATGAGTGCCTGCAGCGCTTTATAAAATGAGTGCCTGCGGTACCAAAATGAGTGCCTGCGGCGCTAAAATGAGTGCCTGCGGCGCTAAAATGAGTACCTGCGGCGCTAAAATGAGTGCCTGCGGCGCTAAAATGAGTGCCTGCGGCGACAAAATGAGTGCCTGCGGCGCTAAAATGAGTGCCTGCGGCGCTAAAATGAGTGCCTGCGGCGCTAAAATGAGTGCCTGCGGCGCTAAAATGAGTGCCTGCGGTGCCAGAGTGCCTGCGGCGCCAAAATAAATGCCAAAATTTAGTCATGTACATGTACACGCTGAATTCTTGGCTTTATCCCCCACCATAAAATCCTTGGCGACGCCCCTGCTCGCAGTAAATAACAGCATATGTATAGTGGTCCTTGGATGGGACACTACGTTTCCTAGAATGTTTGAAGGCTGGCTTTACGACGAAAATGTACTACCATGGTAATTCAGGATTTTTTTCTCTTTTTTCCTACACAAATATTGCGCAATATTATCAGCAGCTGCTTTCTGAATCATTAGGCTATTGAAAAATTTTCGCATGAAAAAGAATAGTTTGCCAATTTCAATCAAAGCAATCAAATACGAATATTCGAGTATTTATAAAAAAAACCCCGCCTTCAATTTTTTTCTAAGAAAAAAATATGATCTTGCCACAACCGTGAATATTTGCCTGTTAAGGCTGCAAACAGACAGCTAAAAGTCCAGCGAAAATAATATTTGACAGAAAGCTGAAAATTGGCTCAATAATTTAGCCTCACTATCTCTTCCCTTATCATCTCATCACCCGCCCCGCTGCATGGTCTCCCCGGGCGACAGCGGGGCCGGCAACACGGTGTTGGGGAGGAATAGGAGGAGAGGAGGAGCCAGAAGACACCCGGCAAGGGGGAGCTTGCAGTCGGGAACAAACAATGGGACGTGAGGCTGCAACCCCACATCATGACTCTCCTCTCCTCACTTCCGTGCAGATCTGCCGGGCCACAGACTATAAGATAACCGCGGCAGCACAGGTGGAGGCTCAGACTGCCACTGCTCCAAGCTCCCCACCTGACGCTACAGAGCTGCGCTTTCTCTTGCATTGCCTCCCCATCCCGGACAGCTGAAGACAATGCACTGGAAAGTGCTGATCGCGCTGCTTGCAGTCATTGTGGCCTACCTGTTCCTAGGCGCTGTTGGGTTCCACTTCATTGAAGGGCCGACCGAGGAGACTCGACAAGCTGATTTGCAGGCGCTGACGGCTAAGTTTATGTGTGAGTTTCTTAGAGATTTTAGTCTGTTGGAATTAAATTTTCTGCTGTTCTGACCCACATGACCGATCCATTCACCCTGGGAGCAGCTTAGCGTCCGAGTCTCGTGCCATTGTGCCCGGGGTTCGATTTCGCGCATTCGAGTCGCATTAATTTTGGGGCCTGCCGTTCACACCCATAAATATCATAAGTGATAAGTACCCAAGGCTTAGAGTTATGTACAAGTGTGACTATGAGAAGCCAAGGCTGCTGTGTGAGCATGTACACTAGGTGTGAGCATGTACACTTTGTGTGAGCATGTACACTTTGTGTGAGCATGTACACCCTATGTGAGCATGTACACCGTGTGTGAGCGTGATCAGAGGTCACGGAATGCTCCGTTCCGATTATCCAAGACTATCGGAGACATCCAATTGTGACCCGTAACTCCACTGCAGCTGAGCACTCCTGCGTCAATCCGAGCAACCTGACGGCTTTCTTCACCCAAGTCCTGGACGCCTACCAGGCCGGCTACCGCCTCGGCCCCAACGGCTCGGTGGTGGCCCCGGCGCCGAAGTGGGACTATCCCAGCGCCGTGTTCTTCTGCATGACCGTCATCACCACCATCGGCTACGGCAATCTGTCGCCGTCGACATCCGGCGGCCAGGCCTTCTGCTGCGTGTACGCGCTGATCGGCATCCCGCTGCTCGCCATCCTGCTCAGCGGCATCGCCGAGCGAGTCAAATCCGCGAAGGAGCGAATCCAGGCCTGCGAGTGCTGGAAAGACAAAGGCCGGGTGCCCGAAGTTGTCACCACGCTGCTGTACTTCGTCTTCGGCATCCTGCTGTTTATATTTGTTCCAGCCGCGTCATTTACAGCCCTCGAGGGCTGGACGTTTAGCGAGGGGATGTACTACAGCTTCGTCACCTTGTCCACCATCGGCTTCGGAGACTACGTTGCGGGTGAGTGCTTCTGAGCGCTCGTGGGCGTCCGAAAAATGGCATCCCCCTTGAGCCTTGACATCTCAGCAATCCCTTTGAGCCTTGACATCTCAGCAATCCCGATTGAACCTTGACATCTCAGCAATCCCGATTGAACCTTGACAACTCAGCAATCCCGATTGAACCTTGACATCTCAGCAATCCCGATTGAACCTTGACATCTCAGCAATCCCGATTGAACCTTGACAACTCAGCAATCCCGATTGAACCTTGACAACTCAGAAATCTCTTTGAGCCTTGACATCTCAGCAATCCCGATTGAACCTTGACAACTCAGAAATCTCTTTGAGCCTTGACATCTCAGCAATCCCGATTGAACCTTGACAACTCAGAAATCTCTTTGAGCCTTGACATCTCAGCAATCCCTTTGAGCCTTGACAACTCAGCAATCCCTTTGAACCTTGACAACTCAGCAATCCCTTTGAACCTTGACATCTCAGCAATCCCTTTGAGCCTTGACAACTCAGCAATCCCTTTGAACCTTGACATCTCAGCAATCCCTCTGAGCCTTGACAACTCAGCAATCCCTTTGAGCCTTGACATCTCAGCAATCCCTTTGAGCCTTGACATCTCAGCAATTACCCTTGAGCCTTGACATCTCAGCAATCCCTTTGAGCCTTGACATCTCAGCAATTACCCTTGAGCCTTGACATCTCAGCAATTACCCTTGAGCCTTGACATCTCAGATACCAAAGCACAGTAGCGACATTGCAGAACACAATTTCTTCCTATGTATAAATGCACTTTTCAAATACCTATTCCTAAGAGTATCTATTGAATACAGCATATAGGAGGAGGCTTGTAAACTTAAAAAATTCCAATTCTCAACGCGCTTCCAATCCAATTGAGAGTTCTATAGAAGTCCTTGAATAAAACAAGCCCAAGACCACACCGAGAAACTCACTTACCATTAGCCGTACCAAATTGCAGTGAAATACTGAGTCATCTGCTTGCCATCTGGCGTTTCTGCCTTAGTGGCCCCTGGTAGATTTCACGCTCACAGCGCACTGGTCCATGCTCTGTACACGCATTTCCCTCTTTTTGTTTCGGCAGTAAGAGGAACTCAAATCGCTTCTCCCAGCGATCAGGAGCAAAAAAGCAAAAGTGCATTTGAAAATTGGCCATGCAGCAACCAATGCTCAAATTTTACACCAACGGATAGGTAGGTTGATACTCAGCCAAAGCCATAAAACATTGACTTGGGCTAACTACCTATCAATTTGTTGTCGGCTGTACCGGAAGTGTTGGCTGGAATTGTTATTTTACTGTATTGCATTTTGAATAATTAGTTGCGCATGAAATCGTTTTGGTTTTGGGATATGGTTGCAGTCCCATGCTGCAGATCGATCACCTTTTGTCACGTGTTTTGTGAGCAGACAGATGGCTCCTAAATGAGCAATGCCGGAGATTAGGTAGCAAAAAAGATTTTTTTAATTCTATTGCTTGTGGATTCCAGTGAGGTGTGCATGCCTCTAATTAAATTGATTAAAATTTGCATGGCTGGGGTGAAAATTAATTAAGGATGTAATTCAACTCTACAGTGACAGACATTTCTGACTCTCGGTGCTTAGTAGATTAATTAGACTCGTAGATAGATAGATAGATAGATAGATAGATAGATAGATAGATAGATAGATAGATAGATAGATAGATAGATAGATAGATAGATAGATAGATAGATAGATAGATAGATAGATAGATAGATAGATAGATAGATAGATAGATAGATAGATAGATAGATAGATAGATAGATAGATAGATAGATAGATAGATAGATAGATAGATAGATAGATAGATAGATAGATAGATAGATAGATAGATACATAGATAGATAGATAGGTAGATACATAGATAGATACATATATAGATAGATAGATAGATAGATAGATAGATAGATAGATAGATAGATAGATAGATAGATAGATAGATAGATAGATAGATAGATAGATAGATAGATAGATAGATAGATAGATAGATAGATAGATAGATAGATAGATAGATAGATAGATAGATAGATAGATAGATAGATAGATAGATAGATAGATAGATAGATAGATAGATAGATAGATAGATAGATAGATAGATAGATAGATAGATAGATAGATATGATTGATAGATAGATAGATAGATAGATAGATAGATATGATTGATAGATAGATAGATAGATAGATATGATTGATACCAATCCTACTCCCAACGACAGGCCAAAAGGTGGTCTCCGCAATCTACAAGTTCTGTCTGTCGATGTGGATCTACCTGGGCCTGGTGTTCATGTCCGGCGTCATCTCCACAGTTCAGAGTCTGATTGAACGAGGCGCAAAAAAAGTCGACGCCAAGATCGACGCCTCGGACCTGCCGAGTGAGACGGGCGAAGAACCCGATGAAGCTGCCCATCCAGCATCCAAGCAAAATGTTGTCGAACAGCAGAAAAGTAACGACAACAAAGGAGACAATGGAATCGAGCTGGACGTCGTAACCTGAGCCGTCCTGAGTTCGAGACCACGATCGGCTGCTATTGACAAATAGACAAAGTGCATTTGTGCTTGCACAATGTCATAAAACAACAAATATTTTTATTTACAAGGCCAAAATTGTTGTGTTTTCTTTCTTCTGCCACAAACATCTGGATAGAGTAAGAGCGGTTCCTTGCCTGCTTGGGCTGTGATTTTTATAAATAAATTCTCGTTATTTATGATAAAAGACATTATATATGCGTTATGAAAAATTACAAACGGAATTGGACATTAGGCTGTACAACTTCAAATACTTAACAGCACAGTGGGGATCGAGCCGACAGTAATCCGCTTTGCCAGGCCAAAGCTGCATGAGCAAATAAAATCGATTAATTGTTCTACACGTTCGCACGCTCTGCCTGGTTGTACAGCGCCTGCCAGGGAGTCTCGTTCCCTCTACTAGGAGAGAAAAGTATTGCACAGAATTGAGGATTGAGCAGGCCATGCATGCAACACTGTCGGAACTCAGTCAGCTCTTGGGCACTTTGTTTTTTAGTATCTTAGTGCGAAATTTGTCTGAACAGGATTGTCGGACAGAACAGATCGCCAAATCGCTGCATCATGCTGATCCTTCAGCTGCTGCTGGCCACGCTGCCGGCCGTTGCCCAATGCTTCGACCAGTACCCGAAGCGACTGGCCTTCGAGCTGCCAGACAATGAGGAGTTCTGCTTCCATCAGGCGTTCGATAAATCAGAGTCGCGCGACTCGTTTCTGCTGCGATTCCGCGTCGTACGCGGCGGCAACAACGATGTGGACTTTCTAGTCCGCTCGCCAACAGGTGAGAACCTCTGAAGTCCGAAGTCCCTCATGTGTACTTGTGTGTACTGCCCGTTGAAAACGAGGGTTAATATTCTGGGCGCTAATTAACTATTAGCCTGAAGGTTAGTTAACGTAATTTTAGGTGAATAAACGTTACTTGACGTTACTTGACTTTACGGAGGGTAAATATACGTTAATTTCCGAGTTTGTTAACCGAAATAACCCACACAGTGTTTGGTTAATTAACGTGAATTCGCTTTTTCCAAAGTTAAACTGCGGTAAATTAACCAACCAAAAGTAACTTTTCGTTAATTTACATTCAAGTTTAAACCCTCGTTTTCAACGGGCATGTTTATCGTCTGACAACGAAAGCGAACAACCGACGATGACTTTACGTTATTAACCGGATATACTTGAAGCATCAAACACTCGCATTTGAAGCTGAAAATGCTAGTCTACCTGTACTAACTTTCTGGGGACAGGATAGCTCAACGAATGACGGCAGCAGCTCAGAAGACGACTCTCGAGTCACAGACCACGGCTTTCGACTCCGCGATATTTATTTGGGGCCTCTTCACGAAAATTGGCTAAAGTGCGATTCATGCATCAACGAGGGCCAACCCCCAAGGCACAGAGGGTGTACACGTGTGAGCGTGTGTGCGAGTGCGTGTCGAGTACAGTATCTGCCCGATTGCATGTACTCAAGAGTCTGCGGAATGGGCGGAGTTGCCTTTCCGATGGCTGTAGGACGATGTAGGACCGAGTCCAGGGTGTCCACAACTTTCCTGTCTTTGACTTACTTGACTTAGCTGCAGGGCTGTCCCGGAGGGGACACAGCGGGAAGGCGCGGGCGCCCATTCCGCTAATCCCTGAACGGCCGACGCGTCGCTATGGACGGTGGTTATCCATAGTCGGCTCGAAGGCCATGATAAAAGGTTGGTGGGCTACCCTCAAAGGGGCGCGGTACCCACCCGGCCGCTCCACCTGACCGGGCAGTAGGCCAATAGAACCCTCAAGGCTGGCCCGACACCAGGAGGGGGACCGCTTGCTACCGGACTACTCCCCGGCCTTCCAGCCCATCGGCACGGTCAACACCTTAGGCATTAGAGAGTACGTTGGGCAGTACCACGGCCTGCAGGTTGGCGAGCCAGACCCGCATACCCAAATTCGGCCGAAGCCACTGGATAGGGTCGCCAGCGCCGGAGCCCAGTCTGTCCAGCAGCCCTAGGGTCTGCCTTGAACACACGCGGGGACGAGTACCCTGGGTCGACTTGCGAGACAGCGTGGGGTCTGCGGCTGCCAGCGGCAAATAGAGGGTGCAGACCTCCCACCAGCCTTGACCTGCCAAAGATAGGGGCAGGCGTGAAGCATCGCAGACCGTAGCCCATAGGCCCAGTCTGTCTCATACTTCACTGGCGTGCTGAATACACCTTCGCGTGCCAACTTTCCTGTCAATATTAATTGCATATTTCTACAATCAATAACGTTTGGCATTCGTAACTGACAGGCGAGAAGATCTACTCCAAGCTAAGGGCGCGCTCAGACGAACGGGCGTTCAAATTTATGGGCGGCGGCGCGTACGCCTTCTGCTTCGGCAACGAGTTCTCAACAGTGACACACAAGGTGGTGCAGTTCGCTCTGGACAGGAGCCGGGCGCCCTCCCTGGCCGAGGAGGCCGGGGTCACCCCGCCCACCGCGCTGACGCTGCTGCAATCGGAGCTGGAGGCCGTCCACCAGCAGCTCGTGCGGGCGGAGGCGGCCCAGACGATGCACCGGGCCCGGGAAGTCGAAGGCCGAGCATTGAGCGACGACCTCAACAGGCGGGTTGCGACATTCAGCGGCATCCTGGCGGTTGCTGTGCTGGCCTGCGGACTCGGCCAGGTGGCCGCGCTGAAGGCTCTGTTTGGGGGCGCGGTCCGACAAGCAAAAATCAGCCAGGTGGCTTAGCTTCAATTGGAGTTTATTACACAAAGACTCAACACCTGTTTGCACTCGTGTTTTGGTGTCCTGATTATATTAGACATTACATTTTAGAATTTTGTTTGAATACTATGGTAATGTTATTGTGAATTTAAAGTATTCAATAAATACTCAACACTGACCATATTCAGTATCATGTTTTGTGATAAAGAAAAATTTTCTTGTCTATCTTGCCGGAGTTCTAAAGGAAGGAAAGAAGGAAGGAAGGAAGGAAGGATGGCTCGATGGCCCGATGGCTCTGCGCAGCTTTTGCCCGACACGATGACGTTATCAAGGTGCTTCGTCCAGCGCAGGTCATGCGTTAGCGTCACACCGAGGTATTTGCCGTCCTTCTTGAAGGGGATGTTTCTACCATAGACAGTGAGGTTTTGCATCTCCCACGCACCGCGCTTGGTGAATACGACAGCGACAGTCTTGGTGACGCTGATATTTAGGCCATGCTGCGTAGCCCAGTCGGCCGCCTTGTCGGCAAATTGCTGCATCAGGTTGCGCAGAGTGGCGGGGTCGGGTCCGCTGACGACCGCGGCAACGTCATCGGCGTAGCCCGCCCTGGTGATACTGCTGGGGATGTCAGCGGTTAGGAGCTCGTCCATGACGAGATTCCAAAGAAGTGGAGTCAGCACGTCACCTTGCGGGGGCCGCCTTTCATCACCGCCCGGGTGTAGGTAACGCCCATAAGCGTAGATGTCGCAAACCTATTGCGGATCATAAAATAAATCCAGCGGACAATGCTGTGTCTCACATTCCTGCGGGAAAGAGAGTTTCTGAAGGAGCGGAAAAGGACATTGTCCAATGCTCCTTCGAAGTCAACAAACATCCCGCAAGCGAGTTGTTTGCTAAGGATGGCACTCTCGATCTTGGAGGTAATGGCATGGAGAGCGTGCTTAGTCGTCTTCCCAGGCTGGAAGGCGTACTGGTACTTACTGACGGGGTCGGAGCGCAGGTCGCACTCTCGAAGCTTCCACAGGATGAGCCTCTCCATCAGCTTAACACAAAAGGAGGTGAGGCTGATGGGCCGGAAGGATTTCACGTTGGTGTAGTCACCCTTGGCGGGTTTCGGGATGAACACGACTCTGACATTCTCCAGATTGTGGGAATGTAACCTGTAGTAAAACAGTCAACAAGTAATTTAGAGAGAGAATCAGCAAAACTTTGCAACTTTAGCGCCTCCTAAAGGATACAAGGGCCGATATTGTTCCATCCGGTCATTCTCTAAGACTGAATAAGTTCAGGTTTAAAGTTTCAAAACAGAAATGTAACAATATTTTGTTCAGCTACACCATGTCCAAATTTGTACTTAAAGTAGCATATTAAGCCAGTGGGCTTCTATCTCAGTAAATAAAAATAACGTAAGCAAGCACAAAACCGTATTTTTTAACTGAATACTCATGAGGTCAACACGAGGACTGTTTAGGTTTCTTGTCTCCAATAGCAACAGCTGTTTTGCTAAAATCTGAGTTAATTAAATTCAGGAATTGTTTTTGGTACAGCTAGAATTCCCACCTGGGTTGCTCTGCAGAGCCTCTCTCTGATTTTTAATTTTTGTTAATCAATTTAATCAAGGAGAGCCACTCATTCGATGGTTTTTTCTACGTGGATAAAAAAGCGAACCGACAGAATTTGGATAAAAATTTTAGTCGGATAAGAGAGTCAAAGTCTGCACAACTTGAGCACACACTGAGCTGCTCAAAGTCAATTGAATTTACTTTGTGATGCCAAAGTCGAGGTCAGTCAAGGCTGGAAAGTCGAAATCGGCGAGGATCAACGATCGAAGTCTGGGGAAGTCTTCGTCAATCTGTGACGCCACGCGTTCACCGATGAGCTTCCCATATTTCCTCATATTTCCCCATATTTCCCCATATTTCCGCATATTTCTAATTTCTCCATATTTCTCCATATTTCTCCATATTTCTCCATATTTCTCCAAATTTCTCCATATTTCCCCATATTTCCCGATATTTCCGCATATTTCCTCATATTTCCCCCTCCATGTATTTCCCCACATTTCCCCATATTTCTCCATATTTCTCCATATTTTACCATATTTGCCCATATTTCTGCATATTTCCTTATATTTCCGCATATTTCTGCATATTTCTGCATATTTCCCCATATTTCTCCATATTTCTCCATTTTCTCCATATTTCCCGATATTTCCCGATATTTCCGCATATTTCTGCATATTTCCCCATATTTCCCCACATTTCTCCATATTTCTCCATATTTCCCCATATTTCCCCACATTTCCCCAAATTTCTCCATATTTCTCCATATTTCCCGATATTTCCCGATATTTCCGCATATTTCTGCATATTTCTGCATATTTCTGCATATTTCTCCATATTTCGCGATATTTCCCCACATTTCCGCATATTTCTGCACATTTCTGCATATTTTTCCATATTTCTCCATATTTCCCCATATTCCTCCATATTTCTCCATATTTCCCCATATTTCCCCATATTCCCTCATATTTCCATCTGCCCCCCCCCCAAATTTCCTTCAGGCGGACTTTGCCCGACTGTCATCCGAGCTGTTGCAGCGCAAAGCGGTCAGATTCATTGAGAGCATCGCAAGGATGAGGCGAGGCCTGAGGAGTCTGGGAGACTGCATTGACAGCGGACAGAAAGAATTACGGGACCGGGCTGAGGTTCTCGGTAAGGATGAAGCCGTGATGTTGGGTGATGATGAGGCTGAGGATGGAACTTGACACTTTTAATCAGGATGGAGTTGAGATGCTGGGTGAGGCTGAGACGCTGGGTGAGGCTGAGCTGCTGGGTGAGGCTGAGATGCTGGGTGAGAGGCTTGACATTTTTGACCATCTCCCCAGCTGCGCAGCGAGGCGGGCCCTCCATCGCTCACACGGAGGTGGACCGCATGTCGGGCCTCAGTGAGGAGCGCCGCGCGAAGGCCCGCGTGGAGGAGTTTCTCCGCGAGGTCGGCCGCGACGCTTGGCAGAAGGTGGCGGGTACGATGACGGCAGCGGCGGCGGCGGCGAAGCGTCGAGAGCAGCCGCTGCCGGACTACGCGAGGCGGGCGCGGCCGGGCGTGGCGCAGGCAGCTGACGGTGGCGGCTGGACTCGCCGGATCGTGCTGGTCGGCCGGAAGTAGCGGCTGAGGAGCCGAGAGAGGCGGAAGGCAGCTCGGAGGCGGCGACTACAGAGGCCGCTGAGCTGCTTGTGGGGCTGCAGCTGCTGAACTCAAAGCTGACTGAAGAGCGGCAGAGGCAACGGGAGACTCTCTGGCGGCGGCGCGAGGCTCGGCAGGTGGCCGTGGCGATGCTGGATGCAGCGAACTGCCTTGAAGGTAAAAGGTGAGTAGCGGCCTGTGAGGTGATCTGAAAGTAGTGACTTAAGTGACAGTCGGCGAGTGACAGTCGGGTAAGTGACAGTCTGGGAGTGACAGTCAGGTAGTGACAGTCGGGTAGTGACAGTCGGGGAGTGACAGTCGAGAGTGACAGTCGGGAAGTGACAATCGGGAAGTGACAGTTAAGGAGTGACAGTCGGGTAGTGACAGTTGGGGAGTGACAGTCGGGTAGTGACAGTTGGGGAGTGACAGTCGGGTAGTAGTTGGGGAGTGACAGTTGGGGAGTGACAGTCGGGTAGTGACAGTCGGGTAGTGACAGTCGGGTAGTGACAGTCGAGGAGTGAGAACAGTCGGAAGTCAGAGTTTAGAGTATTAACTTCAACACCATCCTTATGTGTCCCCAAGCAACCGGTGGACCCAGCAGCGCCAAGAGGACGCTCTGCAGGAGCGGCTGGCAGAGGCAAAGAAGCGCCAGCTTCTGCTGCTGCGGCCGAGCTGCAGCAAGACGAGCTTCATCAGTCGGAGGCTGAGTTAGAGAATTTGGAGATTCAGGTTTGCAGCGAGTCGAGCCTTCGCTCAACGGACCTGCTGCTGGACTTGGAGATGACCATTCGAAATGGAAATTGAGGTCATTTCAAACCAATGAAGTTTTGTACAAGGAGCTTCACTGCTTTTTGAGAATGAACTGTTAAACTATGAGCTACTTGTCAAAACTATGAATTAAGTTGACGTTTGTCGGATTTTACTTTTCAACGGGTCGCTCTCGTGGCCTTTCACATTTTATAACCAGAATGAGAACAAACAAGCTTGTATTAAAAAAATCAACTCAGAAAGTTTTAAAGAGATATAAAGACACATTGCTTTTAATTGGTCCAGAGCTTCGCTGCCAACAGTTGCGGAAAACGAAAATGCCTGCACACACTTAAATAGCTAATGCTATGCTATAATGCACGCATTGAAGTCTATTCGTACAAGTTTTAGGCACAGGTCGCGAGGTTAATTTCACTGAAGCATTGAAAACTGTTCGTCGTCATTACCGATGCAGGAGGCAGCTACACCGCTCCAGCGACACTGCGATGACAAGCATGAGCTGACAGCTCGAGACTTTTTGTTTGCCATAGAAGCTGGCGAATTGAGAATGATCGAACGGTGTCTGAACTGCGCCATGAGCGTTGATGAGTTCTGCGAGTTCAGAGGAGCAAGGATCTCCCCGCTGCAGCTGGCCTGCGTGGTCGGGCAGCACCGCTCCGTCCGCAGACTGCTCAAAGCAGCGGCCGATGCCGACATTCATTCTAAACTTGGCGAATCCTCATCGCCCCCATTGTACATCGCAGCCCAGAATGGCCATCTAAACGTAGCGGACTTGCTTGTAAAAGCTCAAGCCGACGTAAATCTATCAAGTGGATCGAGTGGCACTTCGCCATTGTACGTAGCGGTGCAAAATGGACATGTTGACGTCGTGAATCTGCTGATTGGTGCGCAGGCTGATGTCAATTTTCAAACACTGGACGGATTCTCGCCACTCCACATCGCATCGCAGAACGGGCATCAGCGAGTTGTTGACGCACTCATCAAAGCGCAAGCCGACGTCAATGCTCGAAACAGCAGCGGTTCCTGCCCAATCTACATCGCCTCTCAAGTGGGGCACGAGCTAGTTGTCAAATCGCTCATCAGTGCACAAGCAGAAATAAATATTCTCGCAAGCAATGGCTCATCTCCTCTGTGTGTCGCGTCAAGGTATGGCCATGTGAGGGTAGTCGACGCACTCATCAAAGCAGGAGCCGACGTTAATCTTCATGAAAAAGTCGAATTGTCTCCACTGTACGCGGCGACACTTGGTGGTCAAGTGCAAGTTGTTGGGCTACTCCTCAGGGCACTAGCTGATGTGAACTATTCGACAAGTTATGGTGACTCTGTCCTACAAATAGCTTCGCTTAATGGCTTTAAAGATATTGTGGACTTGCTCATCAAGTTCAAAGCCGATGTCGATCTTCAGTCGCGAAAGGGATTTTCAGCTTTGCATAGAGCAGCGCAGCATGGTCACTGGGAGGTCGTCGAGTCCCTGATCGGATCAAATGCTGACCTTAATATCCAAACAGTTAACGGTCTCACGGCAGCTCACATTGCTGCACAGAATGGTCACAGCCGTGTGTTAGACTGCCTCATCAAAGCTCAAGCTGATGTTAACCTCGCATCGAAGTGGGGTTACTTACCACTGCACGCAGCAGTACAGCGGGGTCATCACCTGACTGTCGAGTCTGTCATTAAATCTTCAGCAGACGTTGACGCTAGGACAGGCATTGGGCACCAACCACTTTACATCGCTTCCCACCATGGTCATGTTAAAGTTGTGAATTCTCTAATCAATGCGCAAGCTGATGTTCACTGCATTTCGGCCCGGGGTTACTCGGCTTTGCATATAGCCTCACAGAGGGGGCATTGTGATGTAGTGAAATTACTGCTCAAGTCTGGTGCTGACATTGACCTTAAGTCAAGCAGCGGCGAGCGACCTCTCGATATTGCATTTCGTTTCGGTCATCAGAAAATTGCTCAGCTACTTAACGGAGTGCAACTCGGTCAACCGGTGATAACTTTTGATGTGCATGGCAGTCCAGTCTCAACTTTACTGGAAACGTAAGTTAAGGTTAATTTCATGCAGCTGCTTTGAAGTAGGGAAAATTTATACCTCACACCAATCCATTCGAACTGAATCATTTCAGTGACGCACTCAGTGACTCAGAGCTGAGTATCAAGCTGCACTCAGCTCTTACTCAATCTGGATTCGTGGACTCCAGAGCTTCCCTCCAAAGTGCTGTAGCTGATGTATTGCAAGAAATTATGCAAAAAAGACTGAGATACGATGGCATATTTGTGGTTGGAAGCTACTCAGAAGGCTGGGGCAACAGTCTGAAGACCTTGGACGGTCTAACTGCAAAGGAGTCCGACATAGATGTGATGAGATTGATCCAAGGTCAAATTCATCACCCGAAAGGACCATGCAAGTGCAACACCCTGGCGAGCCTCCAGAATGAGTACCTCAATGGACATATCTCTCGCGATGGATTCGGTAATAATTTACAGTTTCTACACTTATTATAAATTCATTGCTGCTTTGTGTTTTACTTCTGCTTTTTAGAAGATCGCTCTGCCCTAACTGCTGAACTCTTTTAATTGCAGCCTCAAGTCCGGCACTCGCTTCAGTTGGGTCTGCTCTAAAACCGGCGGTTGACAACGTCTTAGCCGATCTTCTTTGCTGCTACCCGAGCATTAGGCCGCTCCAGCCTCCTCGAGTCTTCAACTCAAACATACCAAAGTCTGTTCTGCAGGCTCTACAACAAGATGTCGACTCCGACTCAACGCCCTGTCACGTGGTGCACGCAGCCTCTCCTGGTCGAGGAGGCCAGGAGCTCCGTGTGAGCACCAGCTTCCTGGAGAAGCGGATGCTCAGAAGTCTCACTACTCTCCAAGGCCAGCTGTTTGTCACTCTCAAGTACCTGGTAAAGAAGGTCATCTGCAGCAAGGACGGCTTCAACCAGCAAGGCCTGAAGCCGTACCACGCGAAGACTATCACGTTCCGAATGGTGGAGGAGACGCCGGTCGAGCAGTGGAAGCCAGAGAACCTCGTGAGTCTCGTGAGGAGGTCGCTGCAGATGCTGCTTGGCTGTGTGGAGAGCAGTCGCTCGCCCGACAATGCTCACGGCCGCATCATGGAGCACTTCTTCCTGAGCAATGCAGATCTTTACCTCAAAGGAGTAGGGCAAAAGGATGGAAACATGGACCGGACTCTGTGCTGTATTGCAATTATATTAAGAACAGTGATTGATCAGCTCCCTCAGCTGCTATTAAAGTTCATTGAGAGTCTCAGGCAAGTAGATGATTCCGGCACATTCTACTTCCATCCGTTCCAAATTATGCCGTTTGTAAACACGAATCCGATACGGAAAGCCAACAGCCTCGAGTACTACGAGATCTACGACGTGGTGAGGGAGTGCCTGGTGCGTCTCTCCCACGGCGACTGCAGCCCGCAGTCTCAGGAGTCGCTCACAGAGCTGATTGCCAGACTGCCAGACTGCGCCCGCTCAGCTCGGGAGGCTCTCAGAGCGCTGGCCTGCCTGAAGTTCGGCTACCGAGGAACTGCAGAGAGAATCGTGAGTCAGTGCAGAGGCCTCTCGGTGAGCAGAGGCATGGCTTGGTCCGCTGAGAGGTCGGCGACTGAGGCAACTACGGAGTTCGTTTGGCGGCATCTGAGAAGCCGGGACTCCGCGTGGAAGTTCTGCTTTGAGTTCGATCAACGACCCAAATGTCAATTTTTGTCAGCAGTTCTTGCCGAATGCTTTTTAATGCAAGCAACGAATTCCCCAACGCAATTTTACATGAACTTCAATGCTCTGCTGTGGGCTCTGCGGCATGAGTTGCAGCAAATAAGCGATGAAGTCAGTCGGGCCTGGATCCGGGATGTTTATAATGATGAGAACTCTGATGCTCAAGAGCTGCTTATTGCGACCGCACATTCTCAGAGTATAAGGCAAGTTTTGGGTCTTGTTGAAAAATACAAACGTCAGGCTCTGTTGACAGGCACGCCATATGTGCTTCG
The DNA here is from genome assembly GCA_002269645.1 of Macrostomum lignano. NCBI lineage: Eukaryota > Metazoa > Platyhelminthes > Macrostomidae > Macrostomum > Macrostomum lignano. Next base: position 185,029 of record NIVC01000876.1, on the reverse strand, counting down.
CGAGAAGTTGCGCAAGCTGCACAACTTGTGGTAGATCGACAGTGGCAGTGCGAGAGCGCTGCTAAACTTTGTTCTCCTTGGCCATCTCTTCATGGAGACAGTCCTGAATTTAAAAGCTTTTACACTCTTTTAACATCCCTGTTCTACATCTACAATTTGCAGCAGTGATCGTGTTTTTAGACCAGAACACACACAACAGGTTTTATTTTTTCTGTTATCTTCTGCTTACTGCATGACAGAAAGACTTTCAAACACGCAGGCCTCTAAAGGCCCTATTATGAGTGTGAGACTTGCGTCTCAAAACGAATATTATTCCAGGCGGTGTATTTTAGGGTTAGCGCTAGCGCAGCAGCTTCTTTCTGTGATGCTGATAGACAACCATCAAACCCCCCCCCCCCAAGCATTTCTGCGAGTCCTCTGTGTCAAGCATTCGCAGGCCTTCAGCCTCGTTATTTTCTTTTGGGCATTGAGGTCGGCTTGTCTAGAGCCGGTCTGCTTGGATAGCTTTGGTGGTCGTTGCTTTTTCTATTCCGATGTAAGCACTTTTTCTATTGCTTACCTACGCCTCAGTTTAAAAATAGATGTCGCGAGCAGTTTTTGTGCATTGACTAATAATCAGTTTTTTTCGATCAATACGGAAATCTACGCTCGTACTCGTAATAAGCTTGTTTGTAGCTTTGAAATTAATGCTCTTAATGCTGCTTATTCGATTAACAAATTTACCAAGTGAAAAAGCCGTATAGATCGTCTTTGACACGCATGGCACACAAGCGCGCGGATACGTACGCAGTCATACGTAACAGCGGCACAGGCGCACACACAGGAGTGTAAATATCGTTAGGATGTACACTTCACTGTGCTTGGGGGTTGGCCTTCAAGGCCAATTAATTGCAGACCCAAGCCGAGATTCCAATTTCTCCCAAAACTAGCAGTCTAGTGCTCCGGCCTTCGGGGCGCCCAATAAGCAAGGAACAAAAATACTCATGCAAATGAAGCACATTTTCTTAAGAACTAGTTCCTTTTTCAATTTTATTGATTGGGAGAGAGAGATAAGAATAACAAGATTGAGCTAGACACAGAGAGAAAGCAGAGTAAACAGAGTACAAGTGAAGGTGAACTAAAGAAATGACTGAGAAAGTCGCAACAACAGTAAAGTACTAAAAAAATAAAAGCAGCAAATTATAATGCTGTACGTAGCGAACAGTTGTTGAACAGTTTTTTGGTTTGACAGTTCAAAGTTAGTTCGATGGGTATTTAGACGTTCATTTTCCGACACCCAAATCACGGAACTCACCAGTTGTCGCGGCCGGACTATCATTTTACCAAGCACATCTTCAGACCAGAGTTTCTCTTCGATGCCAGATGAAACAGGTCCTGCACGACGCAGTCCACTAGCCTTGCCGTCACGTGTGCTCAGCTTCATAGAAGCATCCAGTGCACATCGGCGCTGATGACTTTCTCCATGACTTTCTGCATTCGCTGACCAAGTGGCATTGCAGCATGCTGAAATAATCCTTCATCGTAGAAGCGCCATAGTGATCACCACGCTTACTTCGTGAGATAAACCAATTAAGAACGTACTTCTTAATTGCAGTTTCTTCGTTGCAGTTTCTGCCCATCCTCGTTGTAGTCGCTTGCGGAAGCCAATGGCAAGTTTCCATTTTGGCAAGACAAAGTGCTTCAAAAACAACGCAGTCAACATCATTCATGTTGAATATAGTTATAAAAATGTCACGGATAAAAATCGAAAAGATTTATTAGAGACAACTGTAGCGTTTAAATACTCAGTCGTTTTTTAGCTGTGGCCTGAGAACCAGTCAAAATTGAGGTGCATGGGAACGTGCGTTCTGTCCTGACACGTGGTGTTATTACGATTGTTTTTAGAAATGAACCGCATGCAGGCCAAAAAGAACTGTGTTGATTTCTCTTCATCACAAGCTCATGAGCCTGGGCCTTGACTTAACTTCACTTAGCTGCAGGGGACGTCCGGCGGATGCAGCGAGGAAGCGGAGGAGACTGCCCATTCCGCTAGCCCCTGGCGACCAATGACTTCCAATGAAGTGATGTCGCTCAGGGGGGACCCGTTGCTCTCGCCTGCAGTGCCGTCCTCCTCACCAGCGGTGGGAAGAAGTCCCTGAGGTACCGGGCGAGCAGCGGGATGCTCTCGGGCCTGCAAACGTCGGAGAGAACCGGGTTTGGCCCGAGGTGAGTGAGCCTGGCCCTGGTGAAAACCGGGCAGTGGCAGATAAAGTGCTCGGCGTTTTCACTGCCTGAGCGGCAGAAGGCGCACCGCTCCTCGGGTACCTGGCCCTGAAGGAAGCGGTGGCGAGAGAAGCAGCCATGCCCGGAGAGGGCGAGCTTGAGCCTTAATCAGCAGGTACTTTTTACCTGTTACAGGTAAAATAAAAGAAAATCGTGGTTCAGACTATATAGCCGAAAAATAAGACATTGAGCTGTACGAATTTGCTCAAATTGCATTGCAAGTATTTGATATGTATGTTAAACATTTTAAAGAGAAAATTTCGGAGACAGCGAGCATCACTTTCATCTTTTCAATTTGAAATTTCAAAACATGAAACCAACTGCACTGACAAGCTTGGTGTCACTAGAAAGGAAATGAAAGCCTGCATGGAGTGTGGAGTTGTTGTCGCATTCCTAGTGTTTGGTGCGAATATGCGGGCCTGTCCACCTGTACAACCAGTATGAGAAAAGGTAATGTGTCTATGCAAGCAAAAATGGAATATCAAATACATGGGCTGGCAGTTTTCTTCCAAATGCAACCATTCAGACTTTGTACTGTGTGATGCATATCTGCAGATTTATTCTCGATTCATGTCTGTTTACATTGAATATTGACAGAATATTGACCAAAACAGAATGGTACGAGGTGAAAATCGAAGATGATTAAAATGGGTCAAGTTAACAATTTCTACTGACTTGGTTAAGAGCATTTTTATTCTACAAGACACTAAACTGAAAATTGATGGATCTCAAGCCGAAAACATTGAAACTTAACAGTCTTTAAGTTGTCGCTACAAGACAGTAAACTGAAAATTCTTGTCTCGACAGTCTTGTCTTGCAACATACCGTCTTACAAATCAAAGGCTTCAGCAATCAAAGGCTTCAGCAATCAAAGGCTTCAGCAATCAAAGACTTCAGCAACCAAAGGCTTCAGCAACCAAAGGCTTCAGCAATCAAAGGCTTCAGCAATCAAAGGCTTCAGCAATCAAAGGCTTCAGCAATCAAAGGCTTCAGCAATCAAAGACTTCAGCAATCAAAGACTTCAGCAATAAAAGGCTTCAGCAATCAAAGACTTCAGCAATCAAAGTCTTCAGCAACCAAAGGCTTCAGCAATCAAAGACTTCAGCAATCAAAGTCTTCAGCAATCAAAGGCTTCAGCAATCAAAGGCTTCAGCAATCAAAGGCTTCAGCAACCAAAGTCTTCAGCAACCAAAGGCTTCAGCAATCAAAGACTTCAGCAATCAAAGTCTTCAGCAATCAAAGACTTCAGCAATCAAAGTCTTCAGCAATCAAAGGCTTCAGCAATCAAAGGCTTCAGCAACCAAAGGCTTCAGCAACCAAAGGCTTCAGCAACCAAAGGCTTCAGCAATCAAAGGCTTCAGCAATCAAAGGCTTCAGCAATCAAAGGCTTCAGCAATCAAAGGCTTCAGCAATCAAAGACTTCAGCAACCAAAGACTTCAGCAATAAAAGGCTTCAGCAATCAAAGGCTTCAGCAATCAAAGGCTTCAGCAACCAAAGTCTTCAGCAACCAAAGGCTTCAGCAATCAAAGACTTCAGCAATCAAAGTCTTCAGCAATCAAAGACTTCAGCAATCAAAGTCTTCAGCAATCAAAGGCTTCAGCAATCAAAGGCTTCAGCAACCAAAGGCTTCAGCAACCAAAGGCTTCAGCAACCAAAGGCTTCAGCAATCAAAGGCTTCAGCAATCAAAGGCTTCAGCAATCAAAGGCTTCAGCAATCAAAGGCTTCAGCAATCAAAGACTTCAGCAACCAAAGACTTCAGCAATAAAAGGCTTCAGCAATCAAAGGCTTCAGCAATCAAAGGCTTCAGCAATCAAAGGCTTCAGCAATCAAAGTCTTCAGCAACCAAAGGCTTCAGCAATCAAAGACTTCAGCAATCAAAGTCTTCAGCAATCAAAGGCTTCAGCAATCAAAGGCTTCAGCAATCAAAGGCTTCAGCAACCAAAGTCTTCAGCAACCAAAGGCTTCAGCAATCAAAGACTTCAGCAATCAAAGTCTTCAGCAATCAAAGACTTCAGCAATCAAAGTCTTCAGCAATCAAAGGCTTCAGCAATCAAAGGCTTCAGCAACCAAAGGCTTCAGCAACCAAAGGCTTCAGCAATCAAAGGCTTCAGCAATCAAAGGCTTCAGCAACCAAAGGCTTCAGCAACCAAAGGCTTCAGCAACCAAAGGCTTCAGCAACCAAAGGCTTCAGCAACCAAAGGCTTCAGCAACCAAAGGCTTCAGCAACCAAAGGCTTCAGCAATCAAAGGCTTCAGCACGAGTCCTTGTTCCGAATCACGGCGAATTCTCCAGCCACGGCCTTTAGCTCGTGCGGCACAACGGGGAATCTCAGCAGGTGGCAGGCGTCCAGGTGGAGCAGCACGGCCTGGCAGTCGGCATGGCAGCGAATCAGACACTCGTTCAGGCCCATCACAGGCTTCACGGTGCGGTAGAAGGGCCCGCTGGAGGAGGTCACGTTCAGGTAGACTCGATCGGCAAAAGTGAAGTACTTGCTACACTGGAAGGACAAAAGAGAGTTCACAGCAGTTCTGGTGAGACTGACTGAGTGAGCAGTTAGAATTCAGTAAATTTTGTACTGTACGAGCATGTGTGATTTATCCTGTGACATGCACCACAGTTTAAATCGGTCTTGAGGATTGCACACTCTCACACGTGCACTTTGAGTTTACTTTGTCATGCCAAATTAATGAATATTATGTTAGAACAATTGAACTCACCCGGACGAAGGTAGACCTGCCGGTACACGGAGTTTCTCCAATCTGATCCCCAGACTTGAGCAGAGTTGCCGCCGCAGTTCCTGTTACAGTCGCTGTCGGCAGCCTGGCCGAGGGAGCCATACGAGTTTGCACAGAAGCATTCCACTGAAATTTGAATGCCAAAGTACTCGAAGTTTTCATAGGCGCAGATCTCGCTGCACAGTTTCAGAGTCATGTGGTTGAGGCGGACCATTGACGAGGACACCGAGTACATGTAACGGCCCGATGCTTGACCTGCCTTCGAGTCCGGGGAGGTCTCGAGTTGGGCCGTCTACGAAGCAGCCCACCGGGCCGAATTCGGCGCCCAACGAGCAGCCGAAAGCGACGCAGCAGCAGAGAAGCGGCAGAATTGATGAGGCCTGCATTGTCAGCGGCTGTGCAGATGAGGCTTGTGGCTTTTGTCTTTTGCTTGGGCTGTCGGTTTTATTAATTTTCCCAAATCACCGGTTGTGGTGGCTGGCGCGGCAAGGGCGATGCTTAGTAAAATTTATTCGGCGTTTTCGCTGAAATATTGCGTTGCCAAAGCGACAGTGTAAACTGTTTACTGGGGGGCAGCTTGCAGAATCTGCGCTCCTGCATCATTGCTTCCACATGACGCGAGGCTTCCACATGGTTTGTTTTAAGGCAGTTTTGAATGAGTTTTCATACTCATTGGTCCCAAAGAGAAGCCTTCCTTTGATTCTTTATATCTGCTTTTCTGCTGCTTTTGATAGCATTGGCACGCCAGTTTTCTATTCTCAGCCTATTTTTCCTGTCGCGATTCGAAAAAGTCTATAAGGGATGGAATAAAATAAAAGATTCGAATTATTATCAAATTTGAGCAAAAATGAAGAATCCTTTACGGCTTGTTGTAGCAAATCAAATTTCATTTTCAAATTGCACCCTGCATGTTTCATCTCGAAATCTCGACATCTCGATAGATTGGAGACATGATGACATCTGCTATGGCAGAAACTATCAGAGTAAAATAGGAACCTAGCACATTCTCCCTCCGGCCAGTAATGACGTACACTGCGACGTAAATGTACTCCACCGATAACCAAGTTGTTTACGCTCTTACATGCGTGTACGTGCTTCGCTTAGCTTATCAAGCCCGCTCCAACTACATGTACCGCTCCGTTCATTTCCGCGTCTTGACCTGGCATAAAAAATAGAAGCCATGCTCGCGCTGGCATGCCCAACAGAACGAATAAGTAGACTAAGTGAATTTTGAAAGAAAACTTTGCGATTAACCAGTCTCATTCCGTGGGCCATCAATTAAGCAACCAATGGAGCGATTTTGGAACTGTATGCTACAATTGCCGGTCTGGGCCCATAAAATCTAATGGATTGGCTTAACTCTCACAGACAACCAATTCAGGTTCAGAGAATGTGAGGAAGCAGGCAATCAGACTCCAATTCATTAGAAGTTGTGGCTCTTTAATTTTTCGGCAAGATGGTATAATTATCGCAAAATAAATTAATGACACGAGCGTACAAGACGTTCTGCCGGCTTTCAAAATTTATGACATCCGATTCAAACAAAAAGTGTTGGTACCGTAGTTATAAGCATAGAAAATAAAAAATAATTATCTTCTGCAGGTTTCATTTTTCACGGGTTGGCAATATTGCGGTAATTGTTCAAATAAAATTTTGTTTACATGTATGTTACAAAAATTTTTTTTCGTAACTTTTCAAGACATAAAATTTTTTTCTCTTCCCTTTGCTGTTCTGATAATTGCTATATATTGTGTTCCTAAGGAAGGACATCGTTAAGTTTAGTAAATAGAGCAAAGGAATATTGTCTTAAAAAATCAATTTCTGATTTTATTAAGGAGCCATTTTGCTTTGCTTAATACAGTATGTATGCAAAAGGCAAAGCAAATAGTGTTCCTTCTGATGCACAGGCACAGGAGAAGTAAGTTTCAACATAACATTATTGTTAATAAGTCTTAAGTCTAAGAACATAAGTCTTACTTATGCTGTAGCTATCTAAAATGAAAATACAAGTATTATATTTTAGTTCTGTATATTTATAAATAAGTTGCATATCAATAAATGATTATTGATATTATTAGTGAAATTGTGCAGTAGCTAGAGGCTTGAAATTAAATGGTGCATATTGTTTCTATTGTCCTTATGTCAAATAATAATTTGCATTGTATATTAGTGTATATAATGTTCCATAGTCAAGATCATACTAGATACATGCCTGAACAAAAATTGAATAATTACAAATACATGCCAAAAAAATTGAGTGCATACCCATTCTCAAAAATACACTGGTATTGCAACAATAAATTACATTAATTATGTTGCAACAAAAAATGGCCATTTTTAAATTGCATAATGAACCCTTTTTTGGCAAATCATTTGCTTATTTTTGATGTTTTTTGGCAATATTATTTATAGCGCAAAATCAATACACACAAAGCTTCATTTAACTAGTCTGTTATATGCTTAAAAACATAAAGCTTAAAATTTTACACTTAAAAATAAACTTTTTTCTACTTTACAACTTTTTCACATGATTTTATTAAGTGCAAACCAGGTATATATGCATACTATTTTCTTAAGAGTGATGCATGCCAACTATACATACCTAATTTTGGCATGCAAAGCCAATGCATACCCAAATTTTCAGGCATATACTACATAATCTAGAGTGTGGTGTATGCTAGGTTTATGGCTAAAAAATAACAAAACCTCTAAGGTCTAGACCATAGTCTGGAAGGTGGCCTTTATGCCAGATTTTCTAGCATATTTTTGTTAACAATATTGGTGTACACTTGGTATATAGAATTTTCAGGTTCAACATGAAATGTACATAGTCGGTATACAAAAAATAGCCAAGTTCAAGGCCAATGTAATTGTGTAGTTAAATATCAAACAATGTGGAAAGATCTTAAAAAAATCAGAAACTAAAATAGAAAATAATAATGCAATCACAAGAAAGTCAAATTAAAACAAAGAATATCAGTTTTCAGCAACAAAAGCAGTTTTAAAGTTTAGTAAAAGTTTTGAAATATTAAAAAATATATTCTTAAAAAATGACATATAAACAATTTTTGTCTTGGCATAAATTTTTTTATAATTTTACATCAGCGTGAAGTTGAAAAAAACATGAAACTGGGGTCCAGATTGTGTAGTAGTGTAGTAATATATGCCGGAACAAGAATACTATCTTAGCTAAATGTATGCTAGCGTACACCAAAAACTAAAAATTTCCCTAAAATTTATGCCAAAAATTCCTAAAAAAGGTCATTTGGTTTTTACAAGTAGAGTTTCCTGAGAAAAGGCTTTCATATAAAAAGTCTTTTCAAAATATTATAATTTTTTTCTTTTTAAACAAACCTAAATTATATCTATATAAAGAATAATGCAAAATTTACATTGTTAGCAATCTAAATATACTAAATCTCTAATATTAAACTATACTATTTTTATTTATTGTTAATATTAAAGAAGCAAAAAGTTTACCACTGACTTTTAGACAATACAAATTTTCCTTTATTTTACATAAAATATTGATTTACATTACAATTTTATGCATGGCATAAATTTATTGAACTAAATTTTTATGCAAAAAATGGCATGAATTTGTATGCCAAAATTTGTATACCGACTTTGAAAGGGGTCATTTGTACACCAGAATTTTCCGGCATTCATGTAACCTTCCAGAGTCTAGCAATATCTCATTTATATGCAGGGTTTTTGCACCAATACAAAAAAATTTCATTGACACAACATTTCTATTGTGTCATATATGCCAGGATATAAGCTGATGTATGCCAAAAAATGTTAAGTACCTTTTTCAAGGCTGGGAAATCTTGGGGTACATGTTGCCTTTCAAACTATGGATCATATAATGCTACGAAATTCTAAAATTTTTGGCAATTGTAAGAACTTTAGTAGTTCTACCATTGCTACAAATATAGATCTGGTTATAGGAATGCACAGTGTTGGGCACCAGTCCGTTAATAAGCGTTAATACGTTAATAAGCGTTAATAAGCGTTAAGATTTTTCATTAACGTTAACGGACTGTCGTTAAGATTTTTTTGAACTAACGGATTAACGAATTTGCGTTAAAAATTTGTGAATTAACGATAAATTCATCGTTAACGGTAGTGTCTATGTCAATGACCAAAGACGCAAAGAAGGAACGAAAAATAGAAGTCTTACAAGAAGTTTAAACATTACGAACGTATTTGAGCTTACCTATATGCCTAAATATAATCTCTTTATTTATGACGATGATCATACAGACGTACATGTAATTAACAACTTCTTACAAATAAACTTTAAAATAATGAATTAAAATAGTGTGAAACTTTATTTCTTGCGCGTGAGCATCGATCGCTTTGATTCACTTCTGTCCCAATCTTTCGCAACTTTCTGCTGCGCCTGCTAATGGTACTGAAACAACCTTCCTATGCATATTTAATTATGAATTTCTCGTTTTTAGCTTTTAAGTTTCAAATAAAATAAGTTACTTTTTTACCATATGCTTTACTTTTAGTAGTATTATGCATGCAAGTTTTTAAAATGATAGTTTATTACTTTTTCAGCTTTCAAATCGCTTAGATGACCTCTGTGTTTCGCTAAAAAGATGGAATAGCAAAGACATGCAATATGAAGTCTGTTTTGGAAAAAACATGCAAGATTTCCGTATTTTCTGTGTTAACTTTAACGGATTAATGCTTATTAACGATTATCAGTTAACTTTCAGTTAACTTAACGAAATTAGGAGTTAAAAAGTTAAGATTTTTTTGTTTTAACTCTAACGCTTTTGCTATTAACGGAAGTTAAGATTTTCATTAACGGTGCCCAACACTGGGAATGCATATCAATGTGGCCACTGGCTGAAGTGAAAATATTAATGTAGCAATAATGAATAAATGCAAGAAATTTAGGTGTATATTTTTAAAAGGTCTAACTTTAGTTGTAAAATCAATAAAATAATGATGAATTTGGAATTCTTATTTGGCATGTATTAAAATACAGAAGCAGATATGGAATGTTTGCTAAAATGTGGAAGATAGAATATTTTCCTAAATTATAGATGAGTATGCAAATATTAATCTAGGCAGTTATTATTTATCTGGAAACCAATTAAATAGCAATATGGTTATTCATCAAGTCACTGGATAGTAAGTTCTATGTTTCATTATTCATTTCGTTAATATTAGATAAATAGGCATTGCTGCATTTTGTTATTTGTCTGGTTAAATTGATAATCCTATAATATCTATTTTACAATAAAGTCCAAATATTCTTGGACTTTAAAGACTTCTTATTTGTATCTTGATTATGTTGTTATACTAGTATACATCTTTATACACTACTCGGCTACACTAAAAATATTTAAGCAAGTGTAGGCTTAATTGCATATATATTTGCTTTGCTTACAGTAGCTAGTATAACAAAATATTACTTAGGATACAATAAAAAGTCTTAAAAATCCAGAATATTCATTACTAATAAACAAATAGATACTTACGTGAGCAATTTAACTAGAGAAATAACAAAATGGCTATTTGTCTAGATTAGACAAATAACCACTGCACTATTTATCTGGTTACCAGACAAATAACAACTGCTGTTAATATAAATTGCATAGGTGGCTATCAAACAAGCTCACAAACAATTTATTACCCCAAAAGTAGCAAAAACCATGCCTAAGTTATTATGATTTACAAGTATGGCAAAATAATATAGCTACAAAAATCCTAGTATAAATTCTAGGAAATTACATAAAAAGGAGAAAAAAATGCCTATGGCCTATTGTTAGTAGGCTAACAAGTTTGGAATCAATATTTTTGGAATTCAGAATTCATACTAATAGGATTTTTGTAGCTGTATGATTTTGCTATATTTGTATTCATAATAATATAGGCATGGTTTTTGTTACTTTTTGGGGTTATAAATCATTGCTTATGAGCTTGTCTGATACTATAAGCGGAGAAGATCAAATGAGATGTAACAGGGCTATTTCTTCTTACTCTATATATTTCAATCCCACCGTTAAGCCACCAGCTGTTGTAGGGCTTAATTTCTCTTTATTATTTCTACTGCTGATAATAAGTTATGCTTGGTTTGTATTAGTATTCCTAACTGTTTCCTAGAATCTCATATATTTCTCGGTAGCATCCTTGGTTGGGTTCTGGTAGAATTTCTTAGCAATGTTCTGGTAGCATTCTTAGTATTGTTCTGGTAGCATTCTTAGTATTGTTCTTGTAGCGTTCTTAGTATATAGCCCGAGTGGTCTTACTGGTATATATATTTCTCCAGTCTGGGTGTTACTGAGATTAAAGGGTCACAGCAATTACTCTTAGTACTTTTTTGCATGAATTCCTAATTCCGACTTTCAACCTTCTTTGCAATACTCTTAGCAATAATCAAAATGATCTGAGAATAAGTATTCAACAAGCTATAAATGATTTAATTGCATGAGCAAGTTGGTTCTCTTTCCCTAAACTTTGCTCCTATTTATACTAACTGAAAGGAGAATATTTCAAAAAGTAAAACAACATACATTTTTTGCACTTAAGTTTGAATTTAAGCTTTCTAAGAAACCCTATTACATTATATATTACATTCTTATTTGTTCAAAATAAGAACTATTTTTATAATATGTTCTTTTTAAGTAGTGATCGACCAAAATTCGATTTTGATTTTGATATTCAGAATTTTCAAACCTATTTTTGCATAAAAAAAATTTGATTTCAATTTCAAATTTTGACACTATTCATTGAAAATCATTTCAAAATTTTGGTTATATTTTAACAATTAGACATTCATTACCATATTATACAAGTAGGAAAATCTATAGGAAGTGAAAAGAAGCGCAGTTCAAAGACTTAGAAGGGAGGCAAGAATTGCCTCTTCTACAAGAGATTGCACAGTGCATGCATATCGTTCTAGGCCTTGTGCTGCACCCACCTATATCTCCACAGAAGCCCACTGGCTGAACTTATCGGCATGAATTTTAATTGGCTAATGACTTAAAAAGCCCTAATGAAATTGATCTAGATCTCTGATTTGAACAGCAGTAAATTATAATACACTTTCTATTCTTAGTATAAATTATAATACACCAGCCTTTTCTATTTCATAATTTTTAAGTGAGAAATTTCAAGTAATTTTGTTTAAACACCAAAGATATTTTATAAAAAAGCATATAAGGTCTTTTTAAAAAAAGCTTTCTTTGATTGATACTTAAGCTCTGTGTCATCTTCTCTTATCTTAATACTAAAAGTGGTGCGTTGTTTGTCTGTATGTATGTTGTAAGTGAACTCCTACAATTCTGCCAAGTCAGCGTCGAAACTTATATGGGAAAACTGCAAATTTTCTGGAGCAGGCTTTAGGCTATTTTATTTTTTTAACATCCCTAAAAAAGCAGAAAACTGCTTTTTAAACCCTCAATAACCTTCTTTGGTCACTCTGCCTGGGGCTTCAGCCAGTTTGTAAAAATAGCCACCCCAACCTCCGCCCGCGGGCCGCTGTGTATTGAGGGGTGGTTGGTTTGCGTGTTCTGTGTTCAATGCAAATAAAACCCCCATGTGTTGGGGGGGTTGAGTTAAATTTAATGCTTCCCCCAGAACGGGGGTTGGGCTTGGGCTGAGTGTACATATCAGTTGTACAGTGTAAACAGATAGACTGTGTCGAAATTTATTTGGTTTTATTATCGGCACCTTTTTTTCTCCATAGGCAGCCCTGTGTATTAGCTTGGCAGTGAAATTCAATGAATTGCGAGCTTCTCTAGCAAGCAGTCGGGAAATCAGTAAATTTCAAATGCTAACTGTTCCTCGAGTTTTAAACTTTGAGAGGAGAGACTTATATTGCTGGAAAGATCTTGCAACGCTGAGTTCTGGGATATAAGTTGTTTGCTTTATATATGAAAAGAAAAAGCACAGCATTTGAAAAACTATTTCCATACTTTTAACTTTCTGCAAAGATTGTACTTAGTTTTGCGAGACGTAATAGATAAAGTTGGGGGGAGGGTTCAACTTCTCACTGCTGCTGTGTATTGGAGGGTTGATTTAGATTGCGCAATGTTTTTGTTAACTTTAACTGAGACTGATACTGACTGACTGTGAAATCGGTTGCGCAATGAATTGATTCAATTAGTTCAATATTTTTTATCAGTGCCTTTTAACATGAAGCTGTGCGTAGTTCTAACCCTAACCCTAACCCTAACCAATGAATCCAGAGAGTTGAGTTGTTTGACTCAAAAAAATTCGATTGAGTCCAGTTTAGTGGAGACGATTTCAATGTTTTAATTTTGACGGAGAGGATTTCTGTTTCGTGGAGAGGATTTTGATAGTGTTCAGTTTCACGGAGAGGATTTCGATGGTGTTCAGTTTCACGGAGAGGATTTCTGTTTCACGGAGATAATATACGATTGATTTCTGTTTTATGGAGACGACTTCTGTGATTTTCATGGATTTAAGTTTCAAGGAGAGGATTTCGAAGGAGTCCAGTTTCACAGAGAGGATTTCGATGGTTTTCAGTTGCACGGACAGGATTTCTGCTTCGTAGAGAGGATCTTGATGGATTTGGCATCTTCAATCAGTCAGAGAAGAGAGTAAAGAGAAGAATGAAAAGAGAAGAGAGATGAGATGGTAGAAAACAGAGTAGAAATGAGTGGAGAGATTAGACATGACAAATAGGAGAGAAGAGGGGAGTAAGGCGGGAATGAAGGAGAGAGAAGAGAAGAGGAGAGAGGAGATGAGAGGGGAGATATGAGATAGCAAAGGGATACAAGAGAGATAATAGGAGAGAGAATAGATGAGGGATAAGAGCGTACAGAGGAAATAGAAGAGATTGGAGAGTAGAGGAGAAAGAAAGAGTGAGATGAGGGGATGAGGGATGAGAGAGGAGGGAAGACATGAGAGAGAAGAGAGGAGAAAAGAGGGGTGAAAGGAGACAGAAGAGAGTAGAGACGAAAGACCAGGGAGAAGATATAAATAAGGTAGTAGAGATAAGAGGAGAGAGAGGAGAGAGAAGCGAAAAGAGAAGAGAGAGAGGAGAGAGGAGAGAGATGAAAGATCAGAGATAGAGAGTTAAGAGAGGAAAGTAGTGAGGAGAGGAGAGATGCGATGAGAAGAGATGCGTGAGAACATAAGAGAGAAGAGATTAGAGATTAGAGAAGAGAGGGGAGAAGATGAAAGGAGAAAGGAGAGGAGAAAAGAGAGAAGAGAAGAGACAGGGGATAGTAGAAAGGAGGAAAGAAAGATGGGAGACAAGAAAGTAGAGTGTGAGAGCGTATATGAGATATGAGAAATGAGAGCAGAGAGGAGAGAGAGGGTAAAGAGAGACGATAGATAAGTGAGTAGAGATGACATATGAGAGAGGAGAGAAGAGGGAGAGAAGATAAAAGTGAAGAGAGGAGACAGGAGACAGAAGTGAAGAGGAGAGATATGAGAGAAGAGATGAGACAAGAGACAGGAGAGGGTACAGATGAAAGACGAGGGAGAAGAGATACATAAGGGAGTAGAGATGAGAGGAGAGAGAGGAGAGACTAGATATAAGATAGCAAAGAAGAGAGAGCAGAGATGAGAGACTAGAGATGGAAAGCAGATTAGAGAGAAGAGATAAGAGACTACACTGTAGAGATGAGAGGGCAAAGAGGAGAGCAAAAAGGCTTTACAGAGGATTTGGAGATGATTTGGAAGATGGGATTCAAGTCATGGAGTTTCAGCTGATGGATTTCAGGGAATGGAATTCCGGTGATGGGAGTTCTTTCCCCTTTTCCCCTTTTTGGCCTCGTCTATATACTAAACCTGACTTGTCTATTTTTAAAGTCATACATGCAGATGCAAGGTGTTAAACTTTTTTGCATGATTAGTGAAAATTAAAAAAATTGTTTAACTGAATAACATTTTGAGTTTAATTTCAATTTTAGTTTTAATTCTAAAGAACCAAAAATTTGGATTTCAATTTCTTTCAATACAAAAAAATAATTTCAATCCGTCACTATTTATAAGGACTTCTTACAAAATTCACTTGCAAAGTCAAATAAGTTTTTAAAGAAAATTTTGTGTAAAATTATGAAACATTCTCTTTTTTCCAATGTATCTTAATGTATCCTCTAGACTATGGCACCTGCACCATAGTCTAGAAGGTGGCCTTTGTGCTAAAAAATTTTAGCATATCTTTGCCCATCATTGACAATCTTGGCATATATTCAGTATATAGAATTTTTAAGGTCGAACATTAGTATACACAGTTATGTATAAAAAATAGGAAGTCAGGTTTAGTATATAGATAACACAGAGCTTAAGTGTCAATCAAAGAAAGCTTTTTCAAAAAAATGGTTTAATGCAACTAATAAAACAGACACAATATTTAACAAGATTAAAGCTTGATAAAAAGATAATTTAAGAAAGGGTTTAAGTAAGAGTCAAAGCTAATTAGAAGAAAAAAGGCATAGGGAAAGAAAATTGAGGATCTAAGAAATGCAAATTTGAATTTAATTTTAAAGAGGAACAATTTATCTGAAAATACAGAACATTTGTGCTTTGCTTTGATTATTTCTTTTTACGAAAATCAACACCATCAAATCCTGTCATCAAAGTAGTTAACTGTTATTCTAAGTTTGCCTTTTCTGTTAAGTAGCAGATTGAAGAGTTTTATGTCACTGGTGCGTCTTTCTTAATAGCAATGACCCCTTGAAATGTTAATGCAATAAATGTCTGCAACTGCTTGTAGGCTGGCTCTGTACGTGTACGAGTACCTGGTCCACATCGGCGCCTCCAAGGCTGCTCAAACCTTTCTGTCAGAGATTCGTTGGGAGAAAAATATCACGCTGGGCGAGCCGCCTGGCTTCCTCTGCTCCTGGTGGTGGTGAGTTCAGCTGTCGCATTCAGTGTCCGCTGCAATTGATTATGGGTCCCTAGTGCATATTGCCTTTAACTGTATGAACTGCCTTGCAGTGTGTTTTGGGATCTGTACAGCGCCGCGCCTGAGCGTCGGGACACCTGCGAGCACACCAGCGAGGCCAAGGCCTTTCACGACTATGTGAGTGCGGGTTTGTGCCGACAAGAAAATTGAACTCGCATTGGAATCACCTCTGAATTCACATGGGAATCAGCTCTAATCTCACATGTGAATCAGCTCTAAATTCACATGAGAATCAGCTCTAATCTCACATGAGAATCAACTCTAATCTCACATGGGAATTAGCTCTAACCTCACATGGGAATTAGCTCTAATCTCACATGAGAGTCAGCTCTAATCTCGCATGAGAATCAGCTCTAAACTCATGGGAATCAGCTCTAATCTCACATGAGAATCAACTCTAATCTCACATGTGAATCAGCTCTAATCTCACATGAGAGTCAGCTCTAATCTCACATGAGAGTCAGCTCTAATCTCACATGAGAATCAGCTCTAAACTCATGGGAATCAGCTCTAATCTCACATGTGAATCAGCTCTAATCTCACATGTAAATCAGCTCTAATCTCACATGCGAGTCAGCTCTAATCTCACATGTGAATCAGCTCTAATCTCACATGTGAATCAGCTCTAATCTCACATGTGAATCAGCTCTAATCTCACATGAGAGTCAGCTCTAATCTCACATGAGAGTCAGCTCTAATCTCACATGAGAATCAGCTCTAAACTCATGGGAATCAGCTCTAATCTCACATGAGAATCAACTCTAATCTCACATGTGAATCAGCTCTAATCTCACATGAGAGTCAGCTCTAATCTCACATGAGAGTCAGCTCTAATCTCACATGTGAATCAGCAAAAAGCCAGCAGCCATGCCGCCCGCGCACCCTGACCTGCAGGGCTTCGTGAACACCGGCTTCCCGCCCGGCATGCCGCCGCACCCGAATCCCCAGGCTGGCGGGCCTTCGCCGATGCCGCCGTCCGATTTCTTCCCCGGCGGTCCGCCCGGTCCCGGCGGCGGCGGCGCTGGCGGGGGCCCGCAGCCCCCGATGGGCCCGGTCGACATCCGCGGCGGCCCGGTGCCCCCCGGCATGCAGCGCGGCGGAGGCGCCGGCGGCCCACCAGGTGGAGGACCCGGCATGCCGCCCAGACTGCCGCCGCCCAACCCCATGTACCGCGGCGGCCCCCGGCCCGGCTGGAACCCCATGGGCGGGGCGCCGCCGCCCAGCTCAGGGCCGTACTCTGCGCCCTCGCCCTCGCCCTACAGCGGCGGCCCCCGCCGGGACCGGGCACGCCTGGCGTGATGCCCTCGCCGCAGGACTCCACGGCTAGCGGCGAGTCCATGTACGGGCCGCCGCAGCCGCGCCAGATGAACGTGCCGCCGATGGGGCACCACGGGCCGCCGTACATGCACGACGGCTCGCAGATGATGCCGTCCGACATGCCGCCCGGCGGTCACCTGATGAACGGCGGCGGTGGCGGAGGCGGCGCCGGAGGGGGCGGCGGCGGCCCCGGCGGCGGCCCTGGCGGCGGCCCTGGCGGTGGCGGCGGCCCGTCCAGTAGTCCTCACCCGGGGATGCCGCCGGGCCCGCCGCCGGTCAGCGAGTACCTGCACTACACGGAGCCGCACATGCACATGCAGCAGTCGCAGGCCATGCAGTCCCACCCTGGCATGGGCGGCCCGCCGCCGCCCTCCGGCCCGCCCGGGCCGCAGGACCAGAACGACAGCGCCGCCATTCAAAAGATCAAAGAATCGATGCAGGAGGAATCCGAGCGCCTGTTCAAGAAGGAGGGCCATCCGGGCATAGACACGGAATATGGGTTCGGGCAGCAGTGACCTGTGATGCCTAGTTTAACCCTTGCTTGTTAACTAAACCCTCTGGCTTAGTTTTAGTTCTTAAACTTGTTTTACTAAAGTAGAGTTAATTTGTCAGTTTAAATTGGCGCCATACAAAGCAATAAAACCGGGAAAGTGATTAAAAGCAACCCGGAATGATTTTACGAACATTTGGCGCGAATTTGAACCAAATGTTTTTTAAAACAAACAATCTCCCAACCCGCTGCGAGTCAGGTGGCGCAGAGTGCGAATATTAGAAAATTCACAAGCGTTTTTATACTTTAGAAATCTAAAAGCAGCTTCTTGTGAATTTATTATTGCCCAATTTTTATTACTGTGCATTCACTGTTCCTATCAATTATTGACGCGTATACCGAACTTTGCCGTTGTTGCTTTTCTCAATTTTCTTGCTTGTCCCCCTGCTTTTATTCATGTCTTACTGATAGGCCCCAGCAGCCTTCGACTTTGCGTGTTGTGTTTGCCTATTCGTTCGGGTATTTGATATGCTGTTATTAACTTATAAATTATTAATACCCCCGTGCCGCCCCCGTGTCTGATCTCTCTGTCAGTTAAACAATTCCGCCGCTAATTTCATATTCATATCCGAGACTGATCATAAGTTTTAAAAAAATTCAGTTTATTTGTGAAAACATATTCATGATTTGTGTTATTCGATGTTGTGCATTCTAAGTTTTTATACATTTATCAGGACCTCGCTACGGTATGTTGAAACACCTGCACACTCAACGTACCGGTGTATCGGCATATTATTAACTAATGATAGTTCCTTTTTGTGAGCCACCGACTTTCCTGACTGTCAATATCCTTAAACTCTGTTGGCCTCTATATTGCCAGCTCCTCTGCTTGGGCTCTTACTCTGGTGAGGCAGAACTGCACTATTGGACAGATCAACCAGCGGGCTTTTGCTTAGCAACTGAATAACTTTGTCATGGATTCTGGCCGGCTTCTCTGAGCGCACTACTTATTATTGGATTGGTCTAGCGCCAGCCTCCCAGAGTGTCAGTTGCTGGGCCAGCCTCCGAGTGTGTCAGTTGCTGGGCCAGCCTCCAAGTGTGTCAGTTGCTGGGCCAGCCTTCCAGATTTTTTAGTTGCTGGGCCATCCTCCCAGATCCTCAGTTGCTGGGCCAGCCTCGCAGATCCTCAGTTGCTGGGCCAGCCTCGCAAATCCCCACTTGCTTGGCCAGCCTCCCAGATCCTCAGTTGCTGAGCCAGCCTCCAAGATCCCCAGTTGCTGGGCCAGCCTCCCAGATCCTCAGTTGCTGGGCCAGCCTCCCAGATCCTCAGTTGCTGGGCCAGCCTCCAAGATCCTCAGTTGCTGGGCCAGCCCTCAGATTCTCAGTTGCTGGGCCAGCCTCCAAGATCCCCAGTTGCTGGGCCAGCCTTCCAGATCCTCAGTTGCTGGGCCAGCCTCCAAGATCCTCAGTTGCTGGGCCAGCCTCCCAGAGTGTCAGTTGCTGGGCCAGCCTCCAAGATCCTCAGTTGCTGGGCCAGCCCTCAGATTCTTAGTTGCTGGGCCAGTCTACCATATTCTCAGTTGCTGGCTGACCCAGCTTTGTGCAACTCAGTTTTGCTTGAATGCAAGTTAATTAATTCCCAGATGAAAAAGACAACAGGAGTCCTCAGAGTCGGGCTCCACTTGCAAGCTTCTGAATTCGCTGAAACTACTATTATGATCTATTTTAGCACCTGCTGGTTCCTTGGACCCAGCCAGCATCAGCTTCCCCCCCCACAGTTTGTTTCATCAATCTGCATTGTTCCGCACGAATCGTGACAGTGTACTTTAGCGACTCACACACTGATATTTACTGCGTCTCGGATTTTGTCTTTGTTGTTTTTGGTCAGACTAAATTTTTTTGTTCATCGAATGCTTTGGCAACCGTTTTTACACGCTTCAACTTTTGCTTCTGTCGAATTTTGCTTTTTTTTCCGTCTGTCTTAAATGCCCGCGTTATTAAGTTTTATTATATCATACTTGTGCGTGTTAGTGCATGTCTCTATGTGCACACTAAGCCATAACCTGTCTTTTTTCTCTTTTAATCTTCGTCTTGTCCTGAACTGACCTGATTCTTTAAGGACGCTCTGTAAATAAGGCGTGTTTAGTATGCACCGATGTTTGTTGTGTGCAACTTTATCGGCGTAAATGCAGTTTTTCTGCATGCGCACCTGATCTTAGGCTATAATTAATTTTTTTTGACACTGGCAAGCCTATGTAGCCATTTTATTAATATTATGTTGCTTCTGTATAAGTGTCTGTATAGTGCGATGTAATGTATTAATGGCAGGAAAATAATTTGCAATATGCGGACTTGCTTGTCTCGCGCAGTCTGCTTAATCTACACAATGATATACCATGGTAGACATGACAGCGTCTAGCTTGCGACTAAAACTTTAATAATAAAAGTGCCAGATCGGTTCAAGCAAATATGTTATCATTTTCCAACCGACACCGTCAGCTAACAAAGTTTAATAAACGTTAGTTATGAGCTGGGATCACTTTTTCCTGCACACGAATTCATATGTCTAATCTAATCGTCACTTTTATCCATAACCAGTTATTTAAATGTACTTAATTGTCTTGATCTTTTGTTATGAGTACAGTCATACACTGAATTTTGTAAAATTCCTCATTATTACCTCTGCAAATTCACGGCAGCTTAGTCCAAAAACTTGCAGTGTACCTTAAAAATATCGTAACCGGTGGCCTGATATACTTTATTTATGGGCCACTTGAGGAAAATAGTCATTTTATTTCCATATTAAAATACTAAAACTTAGTGCAGCAATGTCGGAGACATTTTCGTATGTTGCTCATGAGTAAGAGTAGTGTAGGGTAATTTTAAAAGTAGCGTTTGGATGGGGAGAATGAGCTGGCATGTTTTTCAAGAAAAAGAGGATTATGAAAAGTGATGTAAAAGCTTTTTATATTCAAATATTTTCGTATACGCTGGATGCAAAAAATTTTCATATTTCTCTTAGACTTCAATTTTTGTTAAATCTGATCAATATTCAAGTATGCTTCTTGGAAATCAAAAAGTTGAAACGCGAAAGAAGCGGTTAAGGGGTTAACGAACGTTGCAGTGTCGCTCTATCCCCTACGTATTGTTTAAATTGTTTTCTATTGCTCAAAAATTTGATCAATGCTAAAATCGCAACATTCTTTGATTTAAAGACAGACCGTCAGACGTGATAAAATTCAACTATGTCTTCTAAGTCGTCTAAAGAGACAAGCATAGATAAAAGCATTGAAACCTCCCAGGAATCAAGAGTTCAAATTAATCATGTTTCAGATAGCATGACTCTTCTTTTGTATCTGGGTTTACTGATTGTCACTATCCTTACTGTATGGCTTTTTAAGCATCGACGATTTCGGTTTATTCATGAAACTGGTCTGGCTATTTTATATGGTAAGAAACTATAAAATTCTTTGCATGTCAATGTGATCACAACATATTGTTTTCTCCTAGCCATATTAAAACCATAGGGGGCATAGTCACAATGTATGGCAGGCTAGCCCTCTGTGTGCCCATTTGTCAAGTAGCTATAAGATTTTTTTCTTACAGATTGTAGGTCTACTGATATATTTTGACAAAGGCCTATGACTCAGGCTATGAGTTGCCATTCTGTAGTTCCTTTTACTTTTTAAATGAAGTACTTATAGACATGGTGGCCATGTCTATAATATTTGAGCTTTTAGGCATGGCTATAATCATCAATATAAAACACATTCTAAGCCTCTCTCACAATCAAATAGTGGCAATAGCTTAATGGATAAGACAATTGCAATGATTTTGTGTTATTCTTAAAAATTAAATTAAATTTCATTTAAAAAACTCTAACTTTCAGTTGATCAATCTTTTCATCCAATCAATGATTATATACATAGCATGGCAGCCATGCCTATAAGTTCCTATATTAGACATAGCTACCTACCGTGTCTAAGTGTGAACCTATTTTATATTAATAACATGGCCACCTACTGTGTCTTTAAGTGTCAACCCATTCAATATTAGGCCTAATGACATGGCTGCCATGCAAGTTTCATTGACATGGTAGCCATGTCTTCAATAGTTACTAGGCCCTAGGTCTATACTTATAGACATGGTACTATGTTTATAATGCAAATACTTATAGATACTTGTGTCTATAAGTATAGACCTAGTCACTATTAGAGACATGGCCACTGTGTCTAGGTTTTTGCATTATAGACACAGTTGCCATGTCTCTAAGTGTGGCTTTTTAAAAATTCCTATGAAGCTGCCTAACCATGCCCTTATTAATCATTAACTAAACTTTATAAAACTAGTAGATCCAACCCCTAATCCACTAGATGCCCTATTTTTCTATACTAGACTATGTTAATAACATATACCTATATTCTATCCAAGGTCTAGATTGTATAGTAATGTATACCAGAACAATAATCCTAGCTCATCTAAGTATACAGCAGTGTACTCCAAAAAGGGTAACAATTCCCCTAATATATACATCAAAATTTCTTCTAAAAAGGTCATTTAGGTTAAAAAAGCGTAAGACAATAGTTAAATCTGAATTAAGTAATATTACTCAGTCATCTTCTTTTAGTCATCTAGAAATAGAAATGAAAAGAAATTTAAACTTATTTTGAAATAGTTCTTGAATTTTTTTACGTAAATTACATAAATTTACATTAAAAATTTCAGGCACAAGTCATACAGCATGAGTTTGTAGGCCAAAGTTTGTATACCAAAAATGGTAAGACTTTGTTTGTAGGCCAAAATTTGTACACCAACTTTGAAAGGGGTCATTTTTATGCTGGAATTTTCTGGCGTACTTGTAACCTTCTGGAGTCTGGTATTCCATAGGTATTCTAGAAAGTATTTAGCTATCTAATAAAGTGTAGACCAATAAAGTATCCAATTAAGTGTTCTAATGAATTTGTATACTAATAATATTGTATAATTAACAAGCACAAAAACAATGCAACAAGCAAATAAATTCTGCAGAATAAAACCTGTTCTGTACCATTTGAAAAAATAGAAATAATTAGTAGGCCTAGAACAAAATAGTAAAGTTTATTTTTGATTGGAATATATTCTTCACTAGGAACTATAAAAATAATATTTTATGTAAAAATTTTGCTTTAGGGTTTTTTTCACAGGTAAGTTGCATTTTTGGTCAAAAAGTAAGTCGCATGGCCAGTGTAAATCAGGGGGGTTGTGCATGTATGTTTCAGAGGCTCATTAAACATGTATGCACTGCACTGTATGACTATAGGAATGAGTCTTGTCTAGGACTTGTTATTGACATTGTCAATTTTTGCAACTTAGTATTTGCCACAACTTAGATTCATATGGCACTTTTATTACACTTGCAAAATAATTTTCTAAAAGTGGCAACTAGCACAAGGAAATGAAGTTGCCAGATTGGCCTCTGATGCCAAAAATCCAGTTGCCAATGCGATTTTCAAGGGATAAAAAAACCCCATATGGCCCAAAAAATAAAAAACCTTGGATAGACTGCCAAACCCCTCCCCTAGCTTAGCAAACTGGCAAGCTTGGTGTATCTACCCCATATCAGCTTGACAAAGGTGGGGAGTTTCAAGAGCCCCAAAAAAAATCTTTTTTATGCATCTAGGAGTTTGTTCTAGTACATGAATGTTTCTTATAGCTAGGTAAAAATCGAGTTAAAATTGAAACCAGCTCCATAAAATACAAAGATATATACAGAAATGCAGAGAAATATGAATACATTCTGTTTTTTACATACTCCATCATTATAATAGATACATTTCACACAGTCCTAAATTACTTGTACAAGAGCTGCTTAATAAGTTCGCGAAAAATGAATCTCCTTTCCATGCAAATATACTGAAGTTTGTTTATTTCATACAATGTTAAAACATTTCATGTAGATTTTCAGCATCTTTGACTGAGATTCTGCGATGCAGTGGCTGAAAAGTGATGCAACTTAATAATCTTTACTGCACTTGATTGACCATGTGTGACAGAGGAGTCGCAATTCTTGTCCAGTTTCGACTTGGCCAGTCTGCCTCCGAATGCATGCAGACACTGCTTCAACAAGCCCTGAGTGATGAAGCCTCATCCCATACAATGGTATACAAGTTGGTCAGGAGGCAGCAGTGGCTAATTGAGGAAGATCGACGAGTGAAAGTATCTGGGCGCTGGGTAACCATCACCTGAACCCAACCCAGATGCAAGTTCATATTGAGTTCGCAACCTTCATGCTCAATAAATTTGACAAGGGGGCTTCGAAATTATTGGTGGACAACATCCTGACAGGTGATGAAACATGGGTGTACTTCCCAGAGACAAAATTCCAGAGCAGGCAGGGGATCGCCTTCGAAGAGGATGCCCCCGTCAAATTCCTACGAGTGTCGGCAAGGTCTTGGCAGCATGCGGTGTGGCATTCTGCTACCCATCCTATTCGAGGAAGGTGCCACAGTGACTGGTAACTGGTACTCAGGTGTCTGCTCACCGCAGGTGCTGAAGTTACTCTCTCAGGAGCGGCCTTGTCCTTGTCCTTATATGGCAATTCGACCTCCTATGAGGCATGCCACTCATTGGCTTTGAGTCGGTTCCGCGGTGCAGACTTTCCGGTGTCTTGCTATATTTGTCTTCGAGATGCTCTTGCTGCAGCCCGGGCAAGCAATCTTCGCTCTTCTCGGTGCGTCGGTTGGTTCAGGCCTGTCCGTCGTGTAGGCGTCTTGGTCCTCTTCTTCTTGTTGGTACCCTGTTTGTAGGTCATTATACTGCGCACAGTTGCGTATGTGCCTCGCCATGTTGCTGGCGCTCCTGGGCTGGAGACAGTACGGGCATGTCCCTTTCAGGGCGCCTTTACAGATCTAAAGGTGGTTCGTCTCGCTGGCCTTGTTGTTTAGGATGTCTCCGCATCTTGGGAACTTCTTCTCCTCTTGTCTCTGTTCTTGATGCATCCTGGTGTTGTGTATCTTCAGTCCCGTGTGAGTCTTGAACTCTCTGTTGCAGATGGTGCAGTATCTGTTCTCTGTTTGCCGTCCTGTTTGGTCCCTTGGCATGACCGTGTTCTTGTTCATTGCTTTCACCTCTTCCCATTTTGTTATGTCAGGAGCGGCCAAAGACTTCTTAGCGGACTTCTTCCTCTTCTCGAAGATATCAAGAAGAATCTCAAAGGAAAGCACTTGGACTCTCGCAAGAAGCTCGAAGAGGAGCTGAGAGCAGAGCTCAGGTGGAATTGAGGGACTGTTTTACAGCATTGGTTTCATTAGATGAAGAAATGCATCAATCTGTCTGGAAACTACGTTGAGAAGTCTCATTAGATGGGGGTATATGTGGAAAAAAATTAGTGCCAGAATATTTTAAAAGTGTTTTTTCGCGAACTTATTGAACACTAATCAGTCATCGTAAATGAGCTCCGAAAATTTGAACATTTTCAGGGTTTACTACGAGCTAAATTGTAGCTCAGATTGAGATATTTGTATGCTATTAGTCTGTCATCATGAATTTTCGATTGTTATCATAATTAAAGAAGCTTAAGACGAAAGCAGCAATATAAGCTGTACTTGTCGAATTAATATATATTTAGTCGACTATTTTTAAAGCAATGTAAGGGGCATTGCCAGCTTCACAGCTTGATGCAGTACGCCAGCTTGGCAGCGTCTCCGCCGCAGCTGGCAACCAGGCAGACAGCGATGAGCGGTGGCTTGATGGCCACGCCGCAGCTGATGAGGTTTTTCAGGATGCACATAGAGCTGGAGATGCCGGCGTTCTTGACGCAGTTCCAGTCCACAGACAAGAAGGGCACAATCTCGTGGACGAGGTCATCCAGGACCTCCTCACGCTGGGCGGGGGTGTATGCAGCGGAGGCCACGGCCACGAGGCACAGCAGAGCAATGACGGCCTTCATTCTGTGAATTGGAATTCGTAGTAATTGGAATGCAAAATAGTTATATTGCACTTACTGTGCTACTATTCACCTATTGAGTAGAGTGTAGAATATTGATTCGTTTTATTTTTAAAAAGGAAGAATGGAAATTATTGTCGACGAAACTTACTTGTTACTGGAGTTGCGCTCTTCGAATTCGGTTACTGTCGGCTTATGAGTTTTTGTTAATTGGAGATGGCATCTTAAATCAGACTTGCATATATAGACTATCAAAGAAAAGACTGTCGAGTTCACACGAGTGGGCGTATCGCTGGTGCGAATCTTTTTTGACATTCATTGACAGTTCTTAGCTTGTTAACTCTGACGGCTTGTTGGATTGTCCGCCTTTATCTGCACCAGTTCCAGTTCCTTACTCGAAGATCTTCTGGTGGATTTTTTATCTGGCGTTTCGGCTAGCCGTATTTTGCTACTGTTAATAATTTGAAAGTAACGAGTTTCAAAACTTGTTCCTGCCAGACTAGTACTCATAACCAATCTTTACTGCTAAATTGGTCTTATTTGGTCAAAATTTATGTATGTAAAGTGAAAACTCAAACAGGTGTCTATGCTCGTTGCTATTAAGAATCGATTTTCCTTAAACCCACAATATTTCATGCCGTAGCAGTTGGTTTTTAAGCAGTGGATGTTCACTATAGATATGTAAAAAAGGTGAAATAACTGTTCATTGACTCATGTGTGTACTTAAAGTTGCCAGCTGAGAAAGTTTGGAGATGAATTTATGGTATTCAAATTCAGAGCTGGTACTTTCCTTTCTGAAAATTTCCTCCACTGGCAACTTTCCCGGCTGGCAACTTTTCAGATAGCAAAGTTCGTGCTCCCACTTGTCCGTACTAGATAAAATTCACTCTGAGCTCGCAGGCCGTGAATTACATGGAAATTTATCATTTCTGTTTCTACTAATTCAATTAATGACAGTGGTGGACTATATACAAACTTAATGGCATAGGATAGTTTATATTGATATTGAGAATCACTAACAATTACTTAACAAAAAAGTCTCAGATAGACTTACAAAGTTAGCATTAAATTAAAAATGAAAAGTGAATTTTGAACCCCATCCAGGTGCCACCTAGCTCGTAGCAATTGGATTTACTCCGAAAAAATGAACCCAGCCATCATGGCTAATGATTCAAAACTAAAGTACACTCTGTCCTATCTCCAACCCAGGTCTCATAGTTGGCGTTATCATTCGCTACGGCTCTCCCAGCTACCAGCCTAGCATCACAATGATCTCTATCGAGGACTCACCCGAGCAGTCTAACAAGCTGCCGCCGGAGAAAGTCCTCGTCAACATGTCCGTTCTGAACGAATCGCAAATCTACGAGTACGATTATAAGCGGCGTCTCTATGGCAACGATATCAACGCCCCGATTTTAGACGAGAAGGCGACGTTTAATCCCGAAGTGTTTTTTAACTTCATACTGCCACCCATCATCTTCTTTGCCGGCTTCAGCATGAAGAGGGTGAGGATGGCGTCCCCAATCTTCATGCATCCCCATCTCCATGGCGTCCCCAATGTGCCTTCATGATGTTTCCAATGTCCCTTCATGACGTCCCCAATGTGCCTTCATGATGTTTCCAATGTCCCTTCATGACGTCCCCAATGTGGCTTCATGATGTTTCCAATGTGCCTTCATGACGTCCCCAATGTGCCTTCACGATGTTTCCAATGTGCCTTCATGACGTCCCCAATGTGCCTTCACGATGTTTCCAATGTGCCTTCATGACGTCCCCAATGTGCCTTCACGATGTTTCCAATGTGCCTTCATGACGTCCCCAATGTGCCTTCACGATGTTTCCAATGTGCCTTCATGACGTCCCCAATGTGGCTTCATGATGTTTCCAATGTGCCTTCATGACGTCCCCAATGTGGCTTCATGATGTTTCCAATGTCCCTTCATGACGTCCCCAATGTGCCTTCATGATGTTTCCAATGTCCCTTCATGACGTCCCCAATGTGGCTTCATGATGTTTCCAATGTCCCTTCATGACGTCCCCAATGTGCCTTCATGATGTTTCCAATGTCCCTTCATGACGTCCCCAATGTGGCTTCATGATGTTTCCAATGTCCCTTCATGACGTCCCCAATGTGCCTTCATGATGTTTCCAATGTCCATTCATGACGTCCCCAATGTGCCTTCATGACGTCCCCAATGTGCCTTCATGATGTTTCCAATGTCCCTTCATGACGTCCCCAATGTGCCTTCACGATGTTTCCAATGTGCCTTCATGACGTCCCCAATGTGCCTTCATGATGTTTCCAATGTCCCTTCATGACGTCCCCAATGTGGCTTCATGATGTTTCCAATGTCCATTCATGACGTCCCCAATGCGCCTTCATGATGTTTCCAATGTGCCTTCATGACGTCCCCAATGTGGCTTCATGATGTTTCCAATGTCCCTTCATGACGTCCCCAATGTGCCTTCACGATGTTTCCAATGTGCCTTCCTGGCGTCCCCAATGTAGCTTCATGACGTCCCCAATGTGCCTTCATGATGTTTCCAATGTGCCTTCATGATGTTTCCAATGTCCCTTCATGACGTCCCCAATGTGCCTTCATGATGTTTCCAATGTGCCTTCATGATGTTTCCAATGTCCCTTCATGACGTCCCCAATGTGCCTTCATGATGTTTCCAATGTGCCTTCCTGGCGTCCCCAATGTGGCTTCATGATGTTTCCAATGTGCCTTCCTGGCGTCCCCAATGTAGCTTCATGACGTCCCCAATCTGCCTTCATGACACTACGCTTGCAGGTCCCTTAAATCCCATCGCATGACCCCAATCTCACTATGAGGCTTTCAAAACGTCATTGATCAGATTATGCTTACAGCTTTTACAAGCAATAAATTTAAAGCCCACATTATTGTTCCAGAAACACTTCTTTCGCAATATTGGCTCGATTCTGATGCTGGCATTTCTTGGCACCACCATATCGTGCTTTGTTATCGGGTGAGTTCAGCAACCCATGTTTCTTGGATTTCATCTGATCTGTCACTTTTGAACTGCATCTTTGATTTCATAAATTGACTCCAGATTTGCAATACTCCCTCATCCCTGATCCCCATATAGGCACCATCATCCCTGATCCCCATATAGACACCATCATCCCTGACCCTGATCCCCATATACACTCCCTCATCCCTGATCCCCATATAGACACCATCATCCCTGATCCCCATATACACTCCCTCATCCCTAATCCCCATATAGACTCCCTCATCCCTGATCCCCATATAGACTCCCTCATCCCTGATCCCCATATAGACTCCCTCATCCCTGATCCCCATATAGGCACCATCATCCCTGATCCCCATATAGACTCCCTCATCCCTGATCCCCATATAGACTCCCTCATTCCTGATCCCCATATAGACTCCCTCATCCCTGATCCCCATATAGACTCGCTCATCCCTGATCCCCATATAGACACCCTCATCCCTGATCCCCATATGGACACCCTCATCCCTGATCCCCATATAGACTCCCTCATCCCTGATCCCCATATAGACACCCTCATCCCTGATCCCCATATAGACTCCCTCATCCCTGATCTCCATATAGACACCCTCATCCCTGATCCCCATATAGACTCCCTCATCCCTGATCCCCATATAGACTCCCTCATCCCTGATCCCCATATAGACACCCTCATCCCTGATCCCCATATAGACTCCCTCATCCCTGATCCCCATATAGACTCCCTTTGATTTCATAAATTGACTCCAGATTTGCAATACTCCCTCATCCCTGATCTCCATATAGACTCCCTCATCCCTGATCCCCATATAGACTCCCTCATCCCTGATCCCCATATAGACTCCCTCATCCCTGATCCCCATATAGACTCCCTCATCCCTGATCCCCATATAGACACCCTCATCCCTGATCCCCATATAGACTCCCTTTGATTTCATAAATTGACTCCAGATTTGCAATACTCCCTCATCCCTGATCCCCATATAGACTCCCTCATCCCTGATCCCCATATAGACTCCCTCATCCCTGATCCCCATATAGACTCCCTCATCCCTGATCCCCATATAGACTCCCTCATCCCTGATCCCCATATAGACTCCCTCATCCCTGATCCCCATATAGACTCCCTCATCCCTGATCCCCATATAGACTCCCTCATCCCTGATCCCCATATAGACACCCTCATCCCTGATCCCCATATAGACTCCCTCATCCCTGATCCCCATATAGACTCCCTCATCCCTGATCCCCATATAGACACCCTCATCCCTGATCCCCATATAGACTCCCTCATCCCTGATCCCCATATAGACTCGCTCATCCCTGATCCCCATATAGACTCCCTCATCCCTGATCTCCATATAGACTCCCTCATCCCTGATCCCCATATAGACTCGCTCATCCCTGATCCCCATATAGACTCCCTGATCCCTGATCCCCATATAGACTCCCTCATCCCTGATCCCCATATAGACTCCCTCATCCCTGATCCCCATATAGACTCCCTCATCCCTGATCCCCATATAGACTCCCTGATCCCTGATCCCTATATAGACTCCCTCATCCCTGATCCCCATATAGACTCCCTCATCCCTGATCCCCATAGAGCAGGGGTTGGAAAACTTCAACCCTCCTGACTTTTGAAAGTTCACAATAGCAACCGACCCGGTCTGCTCAAGGTTTATGTCTCTTCTAAGCTTTCTCTCCCCTCTCCTCTGTCTGCTCTCTTTTCCCTTCTCCCTCCTCTCTTCTCTCCCTCATTTATCTTTTCTCTAATCCCTTCTCTTATCCTATCTCTCTTCTGCAAACCCCTGCCATCGAGTCTGCCTCATCCCAGATCCCAACTGTTCTCCCAAATCGCCGTTGAAATCCCGCAGCGGCGTGACATTCGGCATCAGCCGGGCCAGCGCCAGGCTCGCCTCGATCGTCAGCCTCAGCGAGTGCCTCCTGTTCGGCGCCTTCATATCGGCCACCGATCCGGGTGAGAATTTTTTAAAAACAGCTTCTTTGCCATCGGCATCTGATGTGCTGTCAAGTCAGGCAAGCCTTTGTTTTCATCGCATCCTTCCAGTCACCATCCTGGCAATATTCAGCGACCTCCGCGTCGAGCCCGATCTCTACGCTCTCGTATTCGGCGAAAGCGTCCTTAACGACGCCGTTGCCATAGTGCTGTCCGAGTCTATCGAGACCTACGGTTCGGCCGCGGCGGCCGGAGAGACCGCCGCCATCTCCGTGCTGAAGGCCATCGGCAGCTTCGCCGGGGTGTTTCTTGGCGCCATCGGCATCGGCTGCCTGCTGGGCTGCCTCACCGCCCTCATCACCAAGTTCACGCAGGTGAGTCTCGGGTGAGCGCTTTGGAAAGAGAAGAGTCATCTCTGATCCCACTGTGGGATTTCTATAAGTCATCTCTGATCCCACTGTGGGATTTCTATAAGCCATTTCTGATCCCACTGTGGGATTTCTATAAGTCATCTCTGATCCCACTGTGGGATTTCTATAAGCCATTTCTGATCCCACTGTGGGATTTCTATAAGTCATCTCTGATCCCACTGTGGGATTTCTATAAGTCATCTCTGATCCCACTGTGGGATTTCTATAAGTCATTTCTGATCCCACTGTGGGATTTCTATAAGCCATTCCTGATCCCACTGTGGGATTTCTTCAAGAGTCATTTCCGATCCCACTGTGGGATTTCTTCAAGAGTCATCACTGATCCCATTGTAGAGTCATTACTGATCCCACTGAAGATTTGGGAGAACAATGCTACTGATTCCACTGTTGGATTTCATGAGAATCATGCTACTGATCCCACTGTGAGGATTTCAGGAGAATCATGCTACTGATCCCACTGTGAGGATTTCGGGAGAATCATGCTACTGATCCCACTGTGAGGATTTCGGGAGAATAAGGCTACTGATCCCACTGAGGATTTCAGGAGAATCAGGCTACTGATCCCACTGTGAGGATTTCGGGAGAATAAGGCTACTGATCCCACTGAGGATTTCAGGAGAATCAGGCTACTGATCCCACTGTGAGGATTTCGGGAGAATAAGGCTACTGATCCCACTGAGGATTTCAGGAGAATCAGGCTACTGATCCCACTGTGAGGATTTCGGAAGAATAAGGCTACTGATCCCACTGTGGGATTTAAAAATGCGGGATCCGAAAAGTTGATTATGAGCAGGTTCCAGAGGCCACTATCTGGGTTTCTACTATTTCAAATTCAAAGCCTGGCTCACCCATTGCCCAGGTCCGCGAGCACCCGCTGCTGGAGACCAGCCTGTTCGTGCTGATGAGCTACAGCACCTTCCTGGCGGCCGAGGCGGTGAAGAGCACCGGCATTGTGGCCGTGCTGTTCTGCGGCATCTGCCAGGCGCACTACACCTATAACAACCTGTCTGACGAGTCAAAGGCCACCACAATGTCATTCTTTGGCCTGTTGAATTTTCTAGCTGAAAATTTCACCTTTGTGTACATCGGGGTCAGCGTGTTCACCTACAGCTCGCACCTGTGGGACCCGGTGTTCATTGTGGCGGGATTCCTGGCTATGATCATCGGCAGGGTGCTGTGCGTCTACCCCCTGTGCAGCCTGGCCAATATTGGCCGCAGGCGCAGCGGCTGCGCCATCGGGCTCACCCGGATGCACGTGCTGGCCTTCTCCGGCCTGCGGGGCGCCATGGCGTTCGCCCTGGCCATTCGGAACACCTCATCGGATGCCAGGAAGATCATCTTCTCTACCACTCTCATCCTGGTCATGATCACCGTGCTGGTGTGCGGTGGCCTCACCACCCAGATGCTGCAGTGGATGCACATTGAGTAAGCCTGCGGCCGGGAGGGGGTCCTTCTGCTTGCAGTCTCGTGTCCCTCGGTCACTTCCTGCAGGTGGCGTTGGAAAAACTAAGCGACACTTGTACACCTGTACACTTATACATCTGTACAATTATACATCTGTACAATTATACATCTGTACACTTCTGTACATCTCCACAAGCTGTCCTGAATTTGAGTGTACATAAGAGCATACTGTGTGTACCATGCTCAATGACTGTTAACCATTGCGCGCTCATAATTTATATTCACTCGCATCGCAGAGTTGGAGTTGACGAGGAACCAAATCGTCAGCGTCTTGACCGGCAAGACTCCACAGGGGAGGTTCGTAACTGCGATTTCTTTGAGTTTTTTGTCATGCCAATGTTTAGTCTGTCTCTGCAATTTCATATTTTTTATTTTTTACAGGCGGCTTCCCAGCCAAGCCTGCGCGACAGGTCTTGCATTGCATTGGGATGGCGGAAGATTGACAAGAAGTGAGCTTTTTATGTTTGCTACCTCAGAATCTGCCTCTCCGCTGCCTCAGTCCTTGAGAATCTGCCTCTCCGCTCCCTCAGTCCTTGAGAATCTGCCTCTCCGCTCCCTCAGTCCTTGAGAATCTGCCTCTCCGCTGCCTCAGTCCTTGAGAATCTGCCTCTCCGCTGCCTCAGTCCTTGAGAATCTGCCTCTCTGCTGCCTCAGTCCTTGAGAATCTGCCTCTCCGCTCCCTCAGTCCTTGAGAATCTGCCTCTCCGCTCCCTCAGTCCTTGAGAATCTGCCTCTCCGCTCCCTCAGTCCTTGAGAATCTGCCTCTCTGCTGCCTCAGTCCTTGAGAATCTGCCTCTCCGCTGCCTCAGTCCTTGAGAATCTGCCTCTCCGCTGCCTCAGTCCTTGAGAATCTGCCTCTCCGCTGCCTCAGTCCTTGAGAATCTGCCTCTCCGCTCCCTCAGTCCTTGAGAATCTGCCTCTCCGCTCCCTCAGTCCTTGAGAATCTGCCTCTCCACTGCCTCAGTCCTTGAGAATCTGCCTCATGAGCCCTCACATCTCCGCATTTCCACCGCAGTTTCGTGAAGCCGCTGCTCACCAACGCCCGGCCGCTGCTCACGGAGACCTGCAGCGGCTGCTGCCTGCCGCTGGCCCGCCTGCTTACCACCACCGAGCAGCTGACTCAGGCCGCTGTGCAGCGGGACCTGTACTCCGGCGGCCAGGAGGACACTGACGTGATAGTGCCGCCAGACAGCGACAGCTTCGCCGGCCTGGGCGAAGGCGGCCAGGTCAACAAGGCGGGGCCGGCAGCGCCAGCCTCCCTGCAGGTGGCCACCACCGGAGACGCCGACAACAACGGGGCGGCCTCGCCTGTGCTGTTCTGAGCCGATGGCCCGGCTGAAGTCGGGTCTGAAACTGTCTGTCTGTCATGGCTGCCTTGACTTTTTGCACTCTTCAAACTAGCTGGGGAATTCCCCCTACTCAGAATTTCTGCTTAAAAAGGAATTATATTCCCTACAGAGGAATTCTCTTTCCTACACAAATAATGTCCCCCTCACCGAGATTACCTGCAGTATCGATTAATTGCTTTCCCCGTTGCAAGAAGCTCATAGCCCACCTACCTAACCGGGGAATTCCCCATGCCAAGGAATTCCAAGCCCACCTACCTAACTGGGGAATTCCCCATGCCAAGGAATTCCTAGCCCACCTACCTAACCGGGGAATTCCATGTGCCAAGGAATTCCAAGCCCACCTACCTAACTGGGGAATTCCCCATGCCAAGGAATTCCAAGCCCACCTACCTAACTGGGGAATTCCCCATGCCAAGGAATTCCAAGCCCACCTACCTAACCGGGGAATTCCCCATGCCAAGGAATTCCAAGCCCACCTACCTAACTGGGGAATTCCCCATGCCAAGGAATTCCTAGCCCACCTACCTAACCGGGGAATTCCCCATGCCAAGGAATTCCTAGCCCACCTACCTAACCGGGGAATTCCCCGTACGAAAGAGCCGAGAATTTAAACATGAATACAGCAAGAAAAAATTCTTCCCTGTTTGTATCTGAATTTCAAAAAAGTGGTCTACACAACATATCGGGAATCAGAATCTGACTGATTATTTCTCAGTCTCACCCAGCATGCAGTCTCTCTGTTCGTGCCTTTCCAAATTATCTCGACATTGATTGCAGGGACCAATAAAATTAAGATAAGAGACGTTTTTAGTTTCTAGGAATTGTTTTGAAGGCCGAAATATTTCGACTAGAATGCACCGGAATTCGAACTCGCTGACCTGGTGAAAGTCCAGTCAGACTACTGATAGTAGTAGTCCTTGTGTTATTCGCGTCACGTAGCTGCCTCTACTGTTCTTAAACTCTACTTAATAAACTTTTTATTGCATTGTGATACAACCAGTTCCATAGTCTAATCCGTTCAATACCTGATTTTATCAGTTTTTTTACTTTCACCTGTCTATTGTCCATTTTTTACAGTCTTTTTCCTTTTCTAACCACAATAAGAGAGTAAGGTGGCTTTTATAATGCTACTGCCAGTAGAATGGAAGTGAAATCAAGTTCGCTATGATTTGACAACCAGCTTGTGGCCTCATTTTTCACGATTTATTCAGTTTTATTGCTTCTGTCTGTAGCTATTTTTGTGTACAATTTCTCCTTAGCTGTAATATTCTCTACTAAACTCACCTCACGGGCATTGTGCAAATGCGCTATGCATGCCATTCTTTACTCATTCTCTTTGTTATACCCTGTCTTACTCTGATGTACCCGCTGCGGCGGCGCCTCTTTACTTTGCTCTTCACACTGCTTATGCACTGATATTGTGGATTAGCATGCCTACACAGCTCACCACGACTGCCCAGATATTAAATGTGTCTTTATGCTATATGCCGCTGACATCTTTTCTGACACTTTGTCACTCAGATTGTTTGTCTCACTGTTTCTCATTTAGTTGCTGGGCTACCAGTTTCCCAGTCGCCAGGCCAGTCTCCCAGAGTGTCAGTTGCTGAGCCAGTCTCCCAGAGTGTCAGTTGCTGAGCCAGTCTCCCAGAGTGTCAGTTGCTGAGCCAGTCTCCCAAAGTGTCAGTTGCTGGGCCAGCCTCCCAGAGTGTCAGTTGCTGAGCCAGTCTCCCAGAGTGTCAGTTGCTGGGCCAGCCTCCCAGAGTATCAGTTGCTGAGCCAGCCTCCCAGAGTGTCAGTTGCTGAGCCAACCTCCCAGAGTGTCAGTTGCTGGGCCAGCCTCCCAGAGTGTCAGTTGCTGAGCCAGCCTCCCAGAGTGTCAGTTGCTGGGCCAGCCTCCCAAAGTGTCAGTTGCAGAGCCAGCCTCCCAGAGTGTCAGTTGCTGAGCCAGCCTCCCAGATCCTCAGTTGCTGGGCCAGCCTCCCAGATCCCCAGTTGCAGGGCCAGCCTCCCAGAGTGTCAGTTGCAGGGCCAGCCTCCCAGATCCTCAGTTGCTGGGCCAGCCTCCCAGATCCCCAGTTGCTGGGCCAGCCTCCCAGATCCCCAGTTGCAGGGCCAGCCTCCCAGATCCTCAGTTGCTGGGCTAGCCTCCCAGATCCTCAGTTGCTGGGCCAGCCTCCCAGATCCTCAGTTGCTGGGTCAGCCTCCCAGAGTGTCAGTTTCAGGGCCAGCCTCCCAGATCCTCAGTCTCTTGGCCAGGCACCCAGATCCTCAGTTGCTGGGCCAGCTTCCCAGATCCTCAGTTGCTGGGCCAGCCTCCCAGATCCTCAGTTGCTGGGCCAGCCTCCCAGAGTGTCAGTTGCTGGGCCAGCCTCCCAGATCCTCAGTTGCTGGGTCAGCCTCCCAGAGTGTCAGTTTCAGGGCCAGCCTCCCAGATCCTCAGTCTCTTGGCCAGGCACCCAGATCCTCAGTTGCTGGGCCAGCCTCCCAGATCCTCAGTTGCTGGGCCAGCCTCCCAGAGTGTCAGTTGCTGGGCCAGCCTTCCAAAGTGTCAGTTGCTGAGCCAGCCTCCCAGAGTGTCAGTTGCTGAGCCAGCCTCCCAGATCCTCAGTTGCTGGGCCAGCCTCCCAGAGTGTCAGTTGCAGGGCCAGCCTCCCAGATCCTCAGTTGCTGGGCCAGCCTCCCATATCCCCAGTTGCTGGGCCAGTCTCCCAGATCCCCAGTTGCAGGGCCAGCCTCCCAGAGTGTCAGTTTCAGGGCCAGCCTCCCAGATCCTCAGTTGCTGGGCCAGGCACCCAGATCCTCAGTCGCTGGGCCAGCCTCCCAGATCCTCAGTTGCTGGGTCAGCCTCCCAGAGTGTCAGTTTCAGGGCCAGCCTCCCAGATCCTCAGTCTCTTGGCCAGGCACCCAGATCCTCAGTTGCTGGGCCAGCCTCCCAGATCCTCAGTTGCTGGGCCAGCCTCCCAGAGTGTCAGTTGCTGGGCCAGCCTTCCAAAGTGTCAGTTGCTGAGCCAGCCTCCCAGAGTGTCAGTTGCTGAGCCAGCCTCCCAGATCCTCAGTTGCTGGGCCAGCCTCCCAGAGTGTCAGTTGCAGGGCCAGCCTCCCAGATCCTCAGTTGCTGGGCCAGCCTCCCAGAGTGTCAGTTTCAGGGCCAGCCTCCCAGATCCTCAGTTGCTGGGCCAGCCTCCCAGAGTGTCAGTTGCTGGGCCAGCCTCCCAGAGTGTCAGTTGCTGGGTCAGCCTCCCAGAGTGTCAGTTTCAGGGCCAGCCTCCCAGATCCTCAGTCTCTTGGCCAGGCACCCAGATCCTCAGTTGCTGGGCCAGCCTCCCAGATCCTCAGTTGCTGGGCCAGCCTCCCAGAGTGTCAGTTGCTGGGCCAGCCTTCCAAAGTGTCAGTTGCTGAGCCAGCCTCCCAGAGTGTCAGTTGCTGAGCCAGCCTCCCAGATCCTCAGTTGCTGGGCCAGCCTCCCAGAGTGTCAGTTGCAGGGCCAGCCTCCCAGATCCTCAGTTGCTGGGCCAGCCTCCCATATCCCCAGTTGCTGGGCCAGTCTCCCAGATCCCCAGTTGCAGGGCCAGCCTCCCAGAGTGTCAGTTTCAGGGCCAGCCTCCCAGATCCTCAGTTGCTGGGCCAGCCTCCCAGATCCTCAGTTGCTGGGCCAGGCACCCAGATCCTCAGTCGCTGGGCTAGCCTCCCAGATCCTCAGTTGCCCCGCGCAGCCTTCAACTTCAACCGCAGCCAATCTGCCTCACCGATCCCGCAGCCATGGTGTCGCACTTCCTGTGCATCCTGCTGGTGGGCTTCCTGGTGTACATCGCCCAGCCGGGCAGCAGCCTATTCAGCTGGCACCCAACCCTCATGTCGGTCGCCTTCGGCCTGCTGCTGTTCCAAGGCGTGCTGTCCTTCAACCGCCAGTCGTCTTTGTTCGCGGGCAACCGGGAACGCCAGACCACCGCGCACGCCTTGCTGAACTGGGCGGCCCTGGGCGCCTCCTTAACCGGCGGCTACTTCGTGTGGCGCAGCAAGGAGGAGAAGGGCCGGCCGCACCTGACCAGCTGGCACTCGTGGATCGGCGCCCTGTGCAACATCTACCTGCTGCTGCAGTGCATTGGCGGCGTGTGCACCCGGCTGAAGCTGGGCGGAGTCCGGCCCGCTGACATGAAGCTGTACCACGCCACCAGCGGCACCTTCATGTTCACCTGCGCCTGCGCCGCCCTGGCTAGCGGCATGTGGTCCGACTGGTTCAGCAAGCAGGTGACTGGCACAGCCTGGTACGCCTGCTTCGTGTCCGCCTTCATGCTCGGCTCCATCGTGTGCAAGCAGGTGTGCGACCACTACCTGCCCAAGCTGACCGCTCAGCAGGGGCGCGCG
The DNA here is from genome assembly GCA_002269645.1 of Macrostomum lignano. Classification (NCBI taxonomy): domain Eukaryota; kingdom Metazoa; phylum Platyhelminthes; family Macrostomidae; genus Macrostomum; species Macrostomum lignano. The sequence goes on along the minus strand of NIVC01000876.1, from coordinate 146,806 downwards.
GAGGCTCCAAGCGGCAAGCCGAGCGGCAGGCCTGCCAGGGCTAAGAAGGAGAAGTGACCGACTGTAGAAGCATAGCTAGATTTTTCATCATGTTTCTGAATGTTGGAATTGATTAATAATCATATTGTTAGTATTGATCACAGATACTAAAATAACTAGTCTCGTAGATAGGCCACTCAGGCATATATACTTAGTAAACAGATTTCTACTTTCAGTTCAGTAGCAAAGAAGAATACATAAGCTATTTTATAAGAATAAAGGCAGCTGAAATGAACTTTGATAAGTTCAGAAGCCCAAGCTTGCAGGCGTAAACAGCTTGCTAATTGGTTCAGCAATAATGTACATTAGCCAGTCCACTGAAATGTACATGCCAGCTTTAGGCTGGAATTCCGAGAAAGGCAATAAAAACTGGGGCGGGGGCGGAGGGGGGTTGTGTGGAAAGGCGCCGTTGGAGGTTTTAAGCTGGAAGGGGGGGGGTAAGAGCCAATAAATGAGCCTTGGCTTTGAAAAAACATTAAAATTCTTCAGTTTAACTTACTACTGAACTGAAAGTAGCTGACACGCAAATGTGCCGAGTGGCCCATCTAGCTATTCTAGTATCTCATGTGGTATTGATATAATTTATTAATCAAGGATTGCCTTTTTCCTGAAATTCAACAAGTTTGAAGTCATTGGACACCCCTGCGGTGGTTTTGCTTTCCAATCCAATTCAGCCATATGCTATTTATTTGCAATGTTTTAGCGAACAAACCGCTGGCATAAAAATGTGCTCAGCTCTTTTTAAAAAAGTTGTTTCAATGTTTTTTAACTTTGCTTTCTGTTGGTTCTGATTCATATTGCTGTATTACTGCCATATCTGTGTCTGTTGTGCTGGGAGACATTCTTCTAATCCACTCTATTATATTCGTGGTCTGATTTTATGATTTTGAAAAGAAAAATTTTTATAAGTCGAGAACGAGATTTCAGTTTTTTTTAATTACCATTTTCAATTTGGGTTTAATTAGGCTATATGTTTGTAAATCAGTTAATCAATAAATTAAATCTATCAATCAATCAACTAATCAATCTAATTTGTCAAATCAGTCTGGTGATCAACCTATCAATGAAATCAGTCTGTAAATCAATTAATCGATTCAATCTGTCAATCAATCAATCAGTCAATCAACCAATCAATCGATCACTCAGTTTAATCAGTCAATCAACCAATCAATCAATCAATCAATCAATCACTCAGTTTAATCTGTCAATCAACCAATCAACCAATCAATCGGTCGATCGATCACTCAGTTGAATCTGTCAATCAACGAGTCAATCAATCAATCAGTCAATCAATCACAGTTTAATCTGTCAATTAACCAATCTGTTCAATCTGTCAATCAATCAGTCAATTAGTTCAATCTGTCAAACAAACAACCAATCAATTAAACTGTCAAATGTCAATCAAACAACCAATTAATCAATCTGTCAATCACAATCCAGCAATGCGAGCCGCCGCCTCAGCCAAGCTGTCGGCCGCTTCAAAGCAGCCGCAGGCCGCGGTTCGCGTCACGATAGAGCAGGACCTTGAAGAAGACGACAACGCGGAGGAAGTCGAGGACATCGCCAGCGACAGCGACGCCTCCTCGGATCGGCAGAAGCCGGCCGCCGGCCAGTCGAAGGCCCGCGGCAAGCGCAAATCCGCGGAGGCGAGCGGAACGGCCGGACTGGCCAACGTCATCCGCGGCCTGCTGCTGCAAACCCGCGCCCCCGCTTGCCCCATCCTGGCCAAGGCGCTCACCGACCGCCAGCGGTTCTCCCCGGCCGCCGCCAACGCCGCTGCCGACACCGACGACGCCGCCGAGGACTCCAATGTCGATCTGGGCCGCCGGCGCCGGAAACTGACGGCTGAGAGGCGCCGTTGGCTATGCGCCGGGCGCCGCAAGCCGCTGTCGGCGCCGAACGAGCGCGAGGCGGAGCGCCAGCTGGAGCGAATAGCCTGCCGCGGAGTTGTGCAGCTGTTCAACGCCGTCAGGGCGCAGCAGCGCTCGCTGGAGTCGCGGCTGGCCGGGCGCTCGGAGGCGGGCAGGCAGCGGGTGCTGAGCTCGCTGTCGCGCGGCGACTTCCTCGACATGCTGGCCGGCCGGCGGAAGGCAACAGACGAGGCGAAATCCAAATCTGGCAACAATGAGTCTTCTTCTGCGGAAGAAGATCGGCAGCAGAAGAAGAAAGCGAAGAAGTCGTGGGGCGCCCTGTCCGAGGACTACTTGGTGAAGCCCACGCTGAGCATGAAGGACTGGGACCGCGAGTCCTCCAGCGGCTCCTCCGATGCAGAGCAGCCAATGGATGAGGATGACTGATTCTGTGTGCTCATAATTATAATCATAACCATTATTAATAAATAAATATTGGTGTTGCATTTCTTCTTGGCTTGATTTGGCTGCTTGTTGTTGTTGTTTTAAATTCATATTTTTTAACAATGCCAAGTTTAATAAATTAAATATTTTTTGTCACTAAGGCATGATATAAGCCACTCCATTAGTTAAGGACACCTGAGTTAATTGGAAACTTGAAAATTGGCAAATCTGACTTCTTATGTTTGTCGCAAAAACCGACAGCAATTCGCATTTAATATGCCCAATGGAAAGTAGTCTCAGTAGCAACACGATACAAAAGTTTCGGGGTTAAGGAGTCAAGGACTCAAGGAGGTGATTAGATAATAAATTTAGAAAATTGATTATGGACATACAAACCTTAGAGATTTAGTATATTTAGATAGATGATGAAATTTCCTCATTCACTCGTACATGGGTAAAAATTTGATTTGGAGCAACTGTAGAATTAATTGTGTCGTGAAAGTTGAAGCTAGGCTTTCATTATAAAGAATCAGGGCTCGAATAAGATTTTCTCCAACGAAGTTTATTTGCTTGCCCCTTTAGCTCAAGGACAATAAAATTTATCGTCGCAGTTCAAATGTACATCGGCTAACCAATGCCTCTTAAGAATGTACGCAAGCGGAGAAGGACGGCAATAAAATTAGGGGTGGGGGGTTCGAGGGTAGAGAGTTGGCGCGTGGAAGACGCGGTCCGAGGGGTCGGGCTGGAGCTGGGTTGGAGGTCGTCTATGAATAAGCCAATAGAAAATCAGAGGGAGGGGATAGCATGGTTAGCAATCAACCATATAATATAGTATTTCTTCATGCTATCTCTATCTTAAGGCCATGCTATCTCAGCCTGGGACATGCAATCTCAGCGTTGTTGCGTACCCTTACTGACTTTTCTTGCTGCGTTCATTCATTGCTGTTTGTTGCCATTTCATATCACGTTACAGAAATGATAGCATTGAGATCTGTTTGCAATTGAAATCTATATTGGCTGAGATTGCATGTCCCAGGCTGAGATAGCATGGCCTTAAGAAGCATGTCTATGGTAAAAGTCGACTAGCTCGAGCCAAAAAAACGCATTGCGGAATGGGACTGGCTGAGTTTGGATGTCTCTAGGCTGAGATAGCATGACAAATACTATAGTTGATCAGCGTTAATTGGCGCACTCTTAACAGATGTCCAGTCCAATGTAGCTTTAATCATTAGTTTGGTGGATCGTCTACTGACAAGTAGACAGTATCGATTGTTACGCAAAAAAGCTTGCAGGATGGGCAAATAGACACAGCAGAGCTATTTCAGATAAGTAGCAATTAATTGTTAACATGAGTATAGAAAACTGCATTCTATGCTACTTAACAAGTAAGTTTAAAAATATAAGTATCCATCCCGAAATGCTTCAAGCAATAGTTTGACATGGATTTTTTCAGTGAAAAAGGCCATGTTTCTGGGCAAACTGAGTCTTCAGCAGGCGGCTACGGGGTCTTCGCGGCGCCAGCTGCTGTTCCTGCCGCCTCTGTCGCCGTACGATCAAATTCGCACCAGGTGGACACGAATTATTTTCATATTCGCCCTGGTTCCCCTGTTCTTCCAGGTACAGCGGGTTCAACAAATGGACGAGTCCGACAACTCTTTCAGGTAGGCGCAGTTCAAATCCACAGGCTGTGTATATATTTCCCTTTGCAAAGTTAACCACGCTACATATCGGCAATAAAACCTGCTATGAAAAGAGTACAGAAACCTGCACAGGTGCATTGTAATTTAGCCAGCCTTATTCAATCACTGAATTCGTTCATCACAGGTCGCTCAAAAATCTGAGCCTAAACGACCGGCTGCAGACGCACCTGGCCTTCAGCCAGGCCAACAGAAACAAGATGACCTTCGTGCCGCTGGAAGTATTCGAGGGCGGCAAGAAGTTCCACCTAGAAATTCCTCTTGACGACCTGTGCGAGAAAGGATTCAGGAAAGCCAGCCAAGACTGCTTGACTGCGGTGATGGCGGCAGCGGACTCTGATGAGTAGCTCAGGTTGAGAGGCATTGTTGCCACAGCTTTGCAGAAATAAATCCAATTATTTTGTATATTATATTAGCACTTTTGCAAATCGTCGCGTGTATGACGTTAAAACTTTCAACTTTGTTTTGTTCTCTGTTTTCCTTTTTTATTTCAAGAAATCTGTTGTAGAAATTAAAAAAAATGTACATGTAGACCCCCGGGTCCGCTCGGCGGTTGCCCCAATGTTCATCTTTTGATATGACTTGCATTTCTTATAGCTCAGTGATACTCATAGTGTTTCCTTTAGAAAAATAGGATTCTTTGTTTAATTTAATTTTATATCCTACATACAATGGCACATTTATTGTGCATAATAATAAAAAATGGCACAACTCGACTCAATATATCTCAGTAGTATTTTTCATAGGCAGCTGCGTTTCTTGCACGCTGAACTGAATGTCCGTCACCCATAGACAACTCCTCTTGCACGCTGAACTGAATGCCCGTCACCCATAGACAACTCCTCTGGCACGCTGAACTGAATGCCCGTCACCCATAGACAACTCTTGCACGCTGAACTGAATGCCCGTCACCCATAGACAACTCTTGCACGCTGAACTGAATGGCCGTAACCCATAGACAACTCCTCTTGCACGCTGAACTGAATGCCCGTCACCCATAGACAACTCTTGCACGCTGAACTGAATGCCCGTCACCCATAGACAACTCCTCTGGCACGCTGAACTGAATGCCCGTCACCCATAGACAACTCTTGCACGCTGAACTGAATGCCCGTCACCCATAGACAACTCTTGCACGCTGAACTGAATGGCCGTAACCCATAGACAACTCCTCTTGCACGCTGAACTGAATGCCCGTCACCCATAGACAACTCCTCTTGCACGCTGAACTGAATGCCCGTCACCCATAGACAACTCTTGCACGCTGAACTGAATGGCCGTCACCCATAGACAACTCCTCTTGCACGCTGAACTGAATGGCCGTCACCCATAGACAACTCTTGCACGCTGAACTGAATGTCCGTCACCCATAGACAACTCCTCTTGCACGCTGAACTGAATGCCCGTCACCCATAGACAACTCTTGCACGCTGAACTGAATGCCCGTCACCCATAGACAACTCTTGCACGCTGAACTGAATGGCCGTCACCCATAGACAACTCCTCTTGCACGCTGAACTGAATGCCCGTCACCCATAGACAACTCCTCTTGCACGCTGAACTGAATGCCTATCACCCATAGACAACTCTTGCACGCTGAACTGAATGCCCGTCACCCATAGACAACTCTTGCACGCTGAACTGAATGCCCGTCACCCATAGACAACTCTTGCACGCTGAACTGAATGCCCGTCACCCATAGACAACTCCTCTTGCACGCTGAACTGAATGCCCGTCACCCATAGACAACTCCTTGCACTCATGGCAAATCGAATTTTAGAATGGAGCCCGTTCTAAAGGACCGTGGATCGGTACTTTTGATTTGGCAGTCGATGAGATGCAGCAAATTTCAGAGTCTGTCGCTGTCGCTGCATTCCGATGGCAAGAATCAGGTATTAGCCGAATCGAGGAAGCAGGTAATCCCAGTTCCTGTGTCTGGAGCGGATCCCGCAAGTATGCCAATAGCTTCAATTAGGCAAGAAGGCGCGGTTGTTTCAACTATCGAGTCAGCGACAATGGTCAGTCAATCAATACATGTACCGGCTGCCACTGTTACCACGGATTCGTTTGGCAATGGCAATCGACCTATTGCGTTCAATTTCCACAGACCGCTCTACAAATGTGTGTTTTTTGGTTAGAGACATGGCTGACGGAATCACTGATTTACACTGTGAGTTTACTTTCTAGAAACGGTGTTGAATTTGCTGTTTATAAAACAGTTCATTGCGTTTTGAAAAAATAAATATACTAATAAATATAATTTCATTTATTTTGGTCGGCGTGTAATCGACGCAGTTGTCTATGGTCCAAACACTGGAGTTTCTTACACGCTGACCGCGTTTTGTTTAATGTGTTAAAACCATAGACAACTGCGTTTTCTACACATTGTCGGCTGATTTTCAGGAATGGCATTCTTGCACTCTTTTGCGTGCAGGAATGGATGTCTATGGTAAAATCTCACTGAAAAAGCATTAGGCGCAGAAATGCATTCCTGCACGGTTTTGTGCATTCCTGCACGATGAATAATCCGACAATGGGATTCCTGCACGGTCACGAGTGCGGGAATGACATCTGCATGAAGGATCCTGTGATGGTCGCAACGAATGCGGCAAAGTGTCCAGTGGCTTGCCTGAAACTGTACCTCGAGAAGCTCGCGGAATCTGTTCGAAAGTGTACACAGGCCATTGTGTCAGATCCACAGTCATCGCCGAGTCATCGCCGGACACTCACCGGCTGATATAGCTGCTGTTACTGGCCATAAGTTACTGATCGTTGATTGATATTATGATGTTAACATAATTTATAACATATAACATATAAAATAATAAAACATGTCAGTAATTTGCTATTTGTTTTTTCAAATATAGCTTTTTGCAGCCCATTTGGGCTTACGCGCATTGAATTTAATCCAAGATATGTTTGTCAAAGTAATGGAGCTTTTGTCTATGGCAGCAAGGCTGGCACAGCGGCATTTAATTTGGTCCAACAGGCATCAATTTGGTCCATTTAGTTCATTTGCAGCTCAGTCCCAGAATTGTGGACCATATGCTAGGCTGTTGAACGAATGTCATTGGCTTGTGATCGAAGCACTCGACGGAGGTGAACACCCAAAGGACATTGCAAGGTTGCTGAATGTAAAAGAAAAGGTGGTTTACAGCATCCAGCAGCGCGTTGAAACTCTGCCGGCAGAGATTGCCTGCGAAAGGGTGGCAATCGCCAAGAAAAGTTGCTCGAGAGCCTCAGGTCCAACTGCTACTCGATGCAGTGGAGACGAACCCTTTGTTGACGTTTCAGAAAATGCAGCAGAAGTTGAGGGAACAGCTCAAGTTGGTTATCAGATTTCGACTATCAGCAGAGCTCTGGAACAGCAACTGGAAATTTTTGGTAGAGACGCTGACATTCCAGCGGTGCGCAACAACCTGCAGACGGTTGAGAGAAGGCAAGAGTTTGTCCAATGGCTCACGAGTGTTTGGACCAAATTGATGCTTTTTGGACCAAATTAAATGCCGCTGTGCCAGCCTTGCTACCATAGACAAAAGCTCCGTTACATTGGCAAACATATCTTGGATTAAATTAAATGCGCGTAAGCCCAAATGGGCTGCAAAATGCTATACTGTTGCTACTTTGTACTTGTAATCGTACATAAAAACTTTTCCGTGCAATGATGCTATTGCTGCACGGCATCGATGCACGGGCCATAGACAAACAAATGTCTTGGCACGATCGCGCGCGAATTAAGCTATGGAGAGATATATGAATCTTCGATTGTATCATTTTGCTGCGCGCCCTCGGTCAAAAACATTGGTGCACTCATAGCCATTCTCTACTACATCATTGGTTTTAGGAATCTATTTTATCATTCTGTTACATATTTCGCTACATCGTCGTTAAATAGCTAAGGTTAATTAGCTGAATTACGTATTTTTTTAAACGAAAAGCGTTATAAATATCAGAAAAATAAAAACCTTTTTTATTCGTTTTTTTTCGGCCAACTGTAGGCTGGCCGGTTTTTCATTTTTACTCCAACAAGTCTGTTCTCTGAGTAGTGATGATCCTCTACTAAAAATATGATGCAGAATGTCTATCGTTTTAAGAAGTACTTTTGATTGAAACAGTTTGGGTCTCAACCCAATTACCAGAACTAACAAGTTGACCCACTGAAGTTGAATTGACAAACAACCCTTTCTCCACAATAGACTGAACCTTCGGTTCACCCAAATAATCAGAACCCATGGTAGCTCGAATAAAACGAGCTTCTTATTTGGAATACCATCTGTAGATATTATTTTGTAAGATAACATCTCGAGATTGTGACCATCAAATAACTGGATGCAGGATTTCTGCCGCCTGCCTCATCTCGAGCTCTCGAATCCGCAATACCGCACTGCAGCCAGCATGGCAACCAGCTTCATCGCTACTCCAGTCTCCGTTCTGCTTGCAGCGGTCTGCCTGGCCCAGCTGGTCCACTGCGAGAGCCTGTCGGGCTCCTGGCACCGCTTGAGCAGCCCGCAGTTCCTGCCTGAGAATCTGGCAGTGCGGGCTGCCAAGATTCCGAGAGGCATCATCGAGTGCCTCGACTACGGCGCCTCGACCGGCCTGCAGGTGGCCCAGTTCGACTCGGACACTCGCCAGTGCTCGCTCTTCCAATACACCGCAGTGTGCCACCTCATCGATGGACTCGCTGCTGCAGAGAGCTCGCAGTCCCGCCGCTGTGCCACATTCGCCAATGCCAGAGCCGCCAAGTTCCTCACCTTGAGCAGGAAGCTCATGCTGGGTGTGGGCTCGAAGCTGAGGGCCGCCTGGGTGATGAGCGACGATGCGGACGCCAGCAGGAGCAACTTGGTGTGCGGCCAGACGCAGCAGTGGATGTCGGAGAATGTGGAGTGGAGCAGCGAGGGAGCCAAGCTCGACGGAGTGTCGTCCAAGATGTGGCTGGAGAACGTGAAGCTCGTGACTGTCCGAGTGGCGGCAACGCTGCTCGAATCCTACAACTGCGACTCCACGGGGAATTGGAGCATAGGCTTCTGGACGGCTATACTGGCGGATGGGGCCTGTACCTCGATCGCCAGGTACTATGACAACTACCTGCCTCCCGCCTTGAACTCGTTTGACCCGAATCGATCGACCGAGTTCCCCGGACTGCCGCTGCCGTGCCGACATACCAAGTTTTTATTTGAGCAATATGAGCTATTATTACAAATACACTACGGGCAAACATGACGTGTCAGACTGGCTGTTTATATTCATTTTTTATCACCTTGTCCTGCTTATAAGAAGTATTCAGTAGACAGTCCCACATTCTTAGCTGGCGGAATTTTCAACACGTGACAGGCCGTGTCAGTTTCGTATGCCAGTAATCTACATGCGACAGGCTGTTATCATGTGAGCAGACGTCGCCGCACTTTAAGCGTGTGACTGTCCGACTGTCCGGCCTGCTCCCTCTCATCGTTCCCAGGCCGACCACATTCCGCTTGTCAGTTAGGCAGCTTTCGGCGTTCCGCGTCTGGAGTCACTCTGGTAAATAAATCAGATAACATCCCAGTCAGGTAATTCATGCGAATCTTGCAGGGGAAAATTCTGTTATCCTGTTTGTTATCTTGTGCCCCAAACAAGGAAATCGGTAGTGAATCTGACAAAATTCGCAAATTATCTTGTGGTGTCATCTGGTTTATTTGTTGTTGTTAAACGAGGGTGGGAAGCATTGCTACCCGCGGATCAGCCCGGGGTGGGCTCTGCCGCTGAGGGGCACTACCAGGGGCCAAGGCATTAACTGTCCAGGGCCCGAGATACCCCATGGATGCATTGGGATTGGACCCGGCTCAAAGCGCGGGTGGGCGAGTTGACCCAAACCTACGGTACAAGACACCGCCAACCCAAACAGTGGAATCAGGGACGGTACTAGGACCGAGTCCACCCAGGCCACCCCCCCAGCTAGCGAGTCTTTGGGAGTGCGCAGAAAAATTGGAGAGCGAAATGCTTGGAATACTACTATGAAAGCGGTCCGAGTGAGGAGTTACTCCTAAACCTACGGAAATGGCTTAAACTATTGAAGCGAGTCTGGGCAGCTAATTACCAAGTGCGATCCTTACAGGGCGCCCTGAAGGTCTCGAGCCTCAAGGCTTTTCACTACCCAGCTCTAATTTTGGAGTGAGTCTGGAAGGCTTGTATCCGAGGGGGAGACTCCAGGCGAGGCCAGGACTCCTACGCCTCTATTGCTACCGACCCAAGGGCATCGCCTAACCAGCTCATTATTGGGGGCCGGGCCAAGGGGTCGGGAGAAGAGGCACCCAGGGCAAGAGGACTCCGGACTCAGCCGGTTGTCCCCGGTTCGGGACGAACATCCTTCCCAGGACACCAATCCACTGTCAGGATGAGAGCCAGAGACACGCAAGCAGGGACCTTCAGCAGGAGCCAGGAGATGGACCCGAGGACAGGGCAAGATGGACCGGGCAAGGGCAGAGCTCATAACTCCGAATATTGGAAGGCTTCTAGTGGCCAGATAAAAGGATAAAATAATAAAAGCCACAAAGGCACAAAGCTAAAAGGATAAAACAGCGCTGGGATGCCAGTCCAGAAAAAAAGAATGGCAGAAAGGAGGAGCACCATAGCCCTAAAGCAGGCAGCTTGCCGACCTGCAGCCCGGGTGCTCAGCCTCAGGGCTGGCAGTCTACTGGGTCTACCGTACACCTTTGTGAATTGGTCATTCTTTCCTGCAGGGCGGGTACGACCGGGGGGCTCAGTCCCGTCCTAGCCACACTGCAGTCCAGAGAACCTACTCACTCCGGGCACCACCCCCCCCCTAAACCAAGGCCGAGGGCCGAAATTCTATTGGTTAGAAAAAAGAATAGGGTTTAGTATTTGTAATGGGCACAGCCCCTCCGGGGCGGACCCTTAGAAATTGGCATAGCCAATCGGATTGCGCACAACCCTTAGACAAGCTGCCAGAGAGGCAACCAGGGTAAAAACAGTCAGAGACCGTCAGAGACCGTCAGAGACAGTCAGGGTGCGCCGCTGGTCAAGAGTGGTCTAGATAGGCGAGTGCTGTCGAAGTTCAAGCGTGTTACTCATTTTCTTGTAGCGCACCTGCGACTATTGGAGAAAGTTTGGACTCGCGATAGGCAAATAGGGACAAGTTTTAAAATCTCCGGTCACTCCAGTAGGTTTGTCTAGGGCCTAAACAATTTGCCATGTCGCAAAAATATTTCATCACACTGTTCCAGTACCAGTACAATTGCCAGCATTCAGCATGTGACAGGCTGTGCCAGTCCCATATGCCAGCAATCAGCAGGTGACAGGCTGTGTCAGTCCCATATGCCAGCAATCAGCATGTGACAGGCTGTGTCAGTCCCATATACCAGCAATCAGCAGGTGACAGGCTGTGTCAGTCCCATATGCCAGCAATCAGCATGTGACAGGCTGTGTCAGTCCCATATACCAGCAATCAGCATGTGACAGGCTGTGTCAGTCCCATATGCCAGCAATCAGCAGGTGACAGGCTGTGTCAGTCCCATATGCCAGCAATCAGCATGTGACAGGCTGTGTCAGTCCCATATACCAGCAATCAGCAGGTGACAGGCTGTGTCAGTCCCATATGCCAGCAATCAGCAGGTGACAGGCTGTGTCAGTCCCATATACCAGCAATCAGCATGTGACAGGCTGTGTCAGTCCCATATGCCAGCAATCAGCAGGTGACAGGCTGTGTCAGTCCCATATACCAGCAATCAGCATGTGACAGGCTGTGTCAGTCCCATATACCAGCAATCAGCATGTGACAGGCTGTGTCAGTCCCATATACCAGCAATCAGCATGTGACAGGCTGTGTCAGTCCCATATACCAGCAATCAGCATGTGACAGGCTGTGTCAGTCACATTTGCCAGCTGAGAAATGAGCATAAAGTGGAACAATGCTGGCATTTAAATCTTAGAGCCCCACATTTTTAACAATTCTGAGTGTCATTTTGTATTTATTTAGGATCGCTAAGGACAAAGAAACAATTCTTTCGTGCTGGTTAATGATAGATTTTTCTCAAGGCTGTTACTTGCTACTTTCAGTACAGTATAAAGATAATTGTCATATTAATTAATAAGATTTCTAAACTTGGGTTCGCTAGTCGCTAAATGGAGAGTCCAACTGTTCCATAGCGTGCAGCAGCTTCACACGCTCTGCTTCAGCAAGTTGTGGTACAGCCGGATCTTGCTGGCGGTGGACATGTCCACGAACTTGTCCCCGATGGCCACCGTCATGCCGCCAACGATGCTCGGGTCAACGCGGAACGAAACCTGCAGCTTCTGGCCGGACTTGGCGAAGCTGTTCAGCACCGACTGCAGCTCCTGGGTCTCCTTGGAGTCCAGCGGCCTGGCGGTGACCACCTCCGTTGGGACCTCGCCTTTGTGGGCGGACATGATGATGGCGAAGGAGGCCAGCACCTGGCCGCTGCGGCCCAGGCGGCCGTTCAGCCCCAGCACGTTGAACAGGTTCAGGGTGAGGTCCGACACCTTCAGGCCGGTGAGCAGCTTGGCGAATGCGGCTGACTTGGCCACCTTGTTGTACAGCGGGTTGTTGAGGAACTCGCCCAGCCTGGGGTCCGACTTGAGCAGCTGGCTGACCTTGCCGAGGTCCTGGTCCACCTGCACGGGGCGCGGGGGGAAGTTGCGTGTGAAACAGACATTTGCATTATCAGGACGGTCTTGCAGCCTTGGCTTCAGTTTTGGTGCTACTACTACTTCATATCATGTTTGGCGCCATTTTATATCAGGTATGGCGCCATTAAATTCAGGTCTAGCGCCATTTCAATTCAGGTCTGGCGCCATTAAATTCAGGTCTGGCGCTATTTCATACGAGCGTATCATGTTTGGCGCCATTTCATACCATGTTTGGTGCCATTTCATATCAGGTCTGGCGCCATTAAATTCAGGTCTGGCGCTATTTCAATTCAGATCTGGCGTCATTTCATATCATGTTTGGCACCATTTCAATTCAGGTTTTGCGCCATTTCATAACAGGTCTAGCGCCATTTTAATTCAGGTCTGGCGCCATTTCAATTCAGGTCTGGCGTGAAGCCAAAAAACTCATAGCCTCCCCCCCCCCCTACCGTCCTGCCTGAGAGCCAGCAAAAACTGCCAATGACCGCGCAGCCTCACCTGCTCCAGCTTCTTAGACTTGACTGCCGCCGAGTACAGAGCGGTGGCGTAGCGGCCCTCCAGCCCGAAGACCTGGGTTGGCGGCACCACGAGCTGACGGAGGGCGCCGCTGGTGCTGAACTGGCGTCTCAGGATGCTGAACATGGCGCTCGAAGACATGATGGAGCACTGGCTGCAAGATTGTACAGAAGGCCTGTTTTGACTTCAGCAACGTCTGCTGCTTTTGATCTGGGAGGATATGGGAGGCTGGCCCAGCGACTGAGGATCTGGGAGGCTGGCCCAGCGACTGGGGATCTGGGAGGCTGGCCCAGCGACTGGGGATCTGGGAGGCTGGCCCAGCGACTGGGGATCTGGGAGGCTGGCCCAGCGACTGGGGATCTGGGAGGCTGGCCCAGCAACTGAGGATCTGGGAGGCTGGCCCAGCGACTGGGGATCTGGGAGGCTGGCCCAGCGACTGGGGATCTGGGAGGCTAGCCCAGCAACTGGGGATCTGGGAGGCTGGCCCAGCGACTGGGGATCTGGGAGGCTGGCCCAGCGACTGGGGATCTGGGAGGCTGGCCCAGCGACTGGGGATCTGGGAGGCTGGCCCAGCAACTGAGGATCTGGGAGGCTGGCCCAGCAACTGAGGATTTGGGAGGCTGTTCCAGCGACTGAGGATCTGGGAGGCTGGCCCAGCAACTGAGGATCTGGGAGGCTGGCCCAGCGACTGGGGATCTGGGAGGCTGTTTCAGCGACTGAGGATCTGGGAGGCTGACCCAGCGACTGAGGATTTGGGAGGCTGGCCCAGCAATTGAGGATCTGGGAGTGGGAGGATAGCCCAGCAACTGAGGATCTGGGAGTGGGAGGCTGGCCCAGCAACTGAGGATCTGGGAGGCTGGCCCAGTGGCCCCCTAAAACTCGATATGCTAAGCCAAATTTAGCCAAATAAGTGAGAACCAGAAAATTTAAGCAGATAGAGTGCAAAAAGTTTAGCAGTTTAATTTGCACATGCCAGACAAATTTAATTATAAACGCAACAGTGGGGTATCAGGCAACAGTTAGAAAAAAATGCAAAAATGCCGGGGCATCCTTTAATACAAAAAATACCTATGTATAATTTTTTAAAATAGCTACCAATAAAGTACAAATTTTAACTGCAGCAAACGAATGAGACGAAATGCGAAGAGCGCTACTATAAGTATTAATAGTAGAATTAATGCAGAATAAGTTACAATAACAGAGTCGCTTAGTGTGAAATAAAAATTGAAATTTGTTTGTAATTTTTAGATTTACCTCACACTGATTACAATACGACATTTCAATCATAATGGAATTTCAATCCAATGGGACTTGAATCCAATAGAATTTGAACTTAATGGGATTTGAAGCTGATGAGATGTAAATCCAATGGGATTTTATGGGATGGGATTTGAATGGGAATGAGATTGGGAATGGGAATGAGAATGGGATTTGAATCTAATGGTATTCGAGTCCGATGGGATTTGAGTCCAATGGATTTGAATCCAATGGGATTTGAGTCCAATGGGATTTGAATCCACTGAGATTTCAGTCTAATGGGATTTGAGTCCAATGGGATTTGAGTCCACTGAGATTTGAGGCCACTGGGATTTGAGGCCACTGAGATTTGAGTCCACTGGGATTTGATTCCAATGGATTTGAATATATTAGGGATTTGAATCCAATGGAATTACAAATCGAGTAGGATTAAATGAGTATAACGCATTAACGATTTCCCCTAAAAGCTACGAGATGAAGAGCCAGCCAGCCTCCCCATCAGGCCAGGCCGGGGAACACTAGCGACAGCGCCTTGGCCAGGCGGTGGTTGACAGCCAGCTGGTCCTGCGCGAGGCCGGCCCGGCACACGGGGCAGGCGGCCAGGCCAGCATCCAGCGAGCGCTGCAGGCAGTCCAGACAGGCGTTGTGACCGCACGGCGTGGTGGCGGGCCGCAGTCCGACCAGGTCGCAGCAGACAACGCAGGTGAAAATTCTTTCCACAGCGGAGCGGAACTCCCGGATGCCGTCGGCTCCGCTGTCCAGGGCCTCGCGCCAGCGGCTCGAGTTCACCTGGTCGGCTTCGATCGCCGCAGTGAGCTCCGAGTCCGGGCTGTAGCGCGGCTTCTTCTGCTGCTGCTCGGATGAGGCTGCCGCGGCTTCATCTTCTGCTGCCGCTTTGCGCTTCCTGCCCCGCCGCTTTTTCTCCGCGCTGCCGGCGGCTGCGGCTGCGGAGGCGGCAGAGGGGGCGGCAGAGGGGGCCGAATTCTCCTCCTGGCCGTCCTCCCGGTAGCCCTCGGGCAGCTCCATCTTCAGGCCCAGCGACTCCACTCGCTTGCGGCCCTCCGGGGTCCACGGCGCCGGCACCGGGTCGTCACGGCGCATCAGGTAGCGCCAGACCCGGAAGCCCGACTTGCCGACGTGAGGCCAGTATTTCACCACCTGCGGGCGGGGGGGGGTCAGGGGGTCAGTATTTCACCACCTGCGGGCGGGGGGGTCAGGGGGTCAGTATTTCACCACCTGCGGGCGGGGGGGGTCAGGGGGTCAGTATTTCACCACCTACGGGCGGGGGGGGTCAGGGGGTCAGTATTTCACCACCTGCGGGCGGAGGGGGTCAGGGGGTCAGTATTTCACCACCTGCGGGCGGGGGGTCAGGGGGTCAGTATTTCACCACCTGCGGGCGGGGGGTCAGGGGGTCAGTATTTCACCACCTGTGGGCGGGGGGTCAGGGGGTCAGTATTTCACCACCTTCGGGCAAGGGGATCAGGAAGTCAGTTGTCGGTAGAAGGATGAAGGGAAAGGGGATTACTGCTGGCTTCAAGCCTGAAAATGTCAAAAATCCCACCTTATAAATGCCATCGTATCTGTTGCCAACGGTCGGAGCGAATTTGCTGTGCTTGGCCGCTTTATAATTCCGCACCACTCGCACGGGTTTGCCTTCGCGCCATCGCGCCCCGGCATCGGCGCCGTCCAACTCGTTGATTGGCGCGGCGACGTTGCGCGCCAGGGCGCGGTTCATCCTGGTGAGCTCCTGGTCGCAGCTCTGCGCCGCTGTGCGCCGGTTGCCACTGAGGTCGCGGCCGCCGCTGCCGGTGTACAGAAACTCGTCCCCGTTGTCAACGTCGTCTTCGTAGCCGCCGGACAGCACGATGCTGTAGGCGCCCTCGGCATCTCGGCCAGCGATGCCGGACACGGGCGGCCGGTGCACGCCGGCCTCGGACACCTTCGGACAGGTGGGTCAGAGATGCTGGATGATGGGTCAGAGATGCTGGGTGATAGGTCATAGATGCTGGATGATGGGTCAGAGATGCTAGATAGTGGGTCAGAGACGCTGGATGATGGGTCAGAGATGCTGGGTGATAGGTCATAGATGCTGGATGATGCATCAGATTACTAATAGACTGATACTGACGGGTCATAGACAGGAAATGAGTCAGATATGGCTCCTATGTGTGCAAGTGAGAGTTGAGTCATAGAAGGTCACTATTGAATGCTTAAACACGGGTTTTATTTGGGTCACGGATTTGCCTGGACTCACCTGCAGGCGAAACATCCAGCTCTGGCCGACCTCAACCGACGGCACCGGGCCAAAATGATTGGTGGGCACCAGAGTGCAGGTCTTTGTCCGGCCGGAGCAGGCGAAACCTTTGCCCCAGTCGCGCTTGCCTTCGGCTGCGGCGGCAGCCGCTGCGGCAGCCTTCTTAGTGGCTTTGAGCTTCTGGCCGGCCAGCACCACCTGGCTGGTGTCGCGCTTGCAGTCGGAGCAGTACCAGTCATCGTCTGGCACGGCCTCCAGCGCTGGCGTCAGGCAGAACGTGTGGAAGGCCTTGTCGCATTCGTCGCAGAGCAGCAGGCGGTCCTGGTCGGCTTTGCCGGCGCACACGGAGCAGCCGCAGTGCCGGCAGGGCCGGTCGGGCTTGTCGCGGCAGTGCTGGCAGCTGACGGCTGTCGGGCGGAGCTCCTTGTTGGACGATGTCGAGGATGCCAATAAGACGTCGGTCAGATTCGAACGCCAAGCTTTCGGCCCGTCGGCGGCGACCTCGGCGGCGGATGGGCGGAGCACGGCGTAGACCGTGTCCTGCGGCCGCAGCCTGCGCTCCGCCACCGGCACCAGCTGCGGGCCCACGTATACGGTGGCGCGGGCCTCGGCGCGGCCGACGCTCTCCACCGTGGCGTCGTACCTGCGCGAGTGACAGGTGGGGGTCAGGGGTCGGTGACACTGGGACAGGGTGGGGTCAGGGGGTGAGTGACACTGGGACATGGTGGGGTCAAGGGGTCAGTGACACTGGGACAGGGTGGGGTCAGGGGTGAGTGACACTGGGACATGGTGGGGTCAAGGGGTCAGTGACACTGGGACAGTGTGGGGTGAGGGGGTCGGTGACACTGGGACAGGGTGGGGTCAGGAGGTCGGTGACACTGGGACAGGGTGGGGTCAGGGGTCAGTGACACTGGGACAGGGTGGGGTGAGGGGGTCAGTGACACTGGGACAGTGTGGGGTCAGGAGGTCGGTGACACTGGGACAGGGTGGGGTCAGGAGGTCGGTGACACTGGGACAGGGTGGGGTCAGGAGGTCGGTGACACTGGGACAGGGTGGGGTCAGGAGGTCGGTGACACTGGGACAGGGTGGGGTCAGGAGGTCGGTGACACTGGGACAGTGTGGGGTCAGGGGGTGAGTGACACTGGGACATGGTGGGGTCAAGGGGTCAGTGACACTGGAACAGGGTGGGGTCAAGGGGTCAATGACACTGGGACAGGGTTGGGTCAAGGGGTCAGTGACACTGGGACAGTGTGGAGTCAGGAGGTCGGTGACACTGGGACAGGGTGGGGTCAGGGGTCAATGACACTGGGACAGTGTGGGGTCAGGGATCAGTGACACTGGGACAGGGTGGGGTCAAGGGGTCAGTGACACTGGGACAGGGTTGGGTCAAGGGGTCAGTGACACTGGGACAGGGTTGGGTCAAGGGGTCAGTGAAGATGGGGTCAGGAATTTCAGTGACAGAGACGGGGAAGTTCACTGAGTAGTTTAGGCGGGGTCAAGGGAGGTCAGTGAGGAGTCAAGAATCAAACTCACCAGTATCCAACAGCCGCAGGATTGTCATAGTTGTGGTTGCACAGCACAGTCTGGCCCTCAGTCAGCTGGCCGAGGGTCACCCGCTGACTCGCCCTGGGCCGCAGATTTCGCGTGAAGACGGCGATTTTCAATTCGGCATCGTCTTCGAAGACAACCTGGGGATTGAATTGGTTGAATTGCCTTGCATGTGCTCAGGGATCAGCGTGATGGGCAGAGAATCAGCCTCCAGCCTCACCTGATACACGCATCCGTCATCAGCTCCAGCCTCACCTGATACACGCATCCGTCATCAGCTCCAGCCTCACCTGATACACGCATCCGTCATCAGCCCCCAGCCTCACCTGATACACGCATTCGTCATCAGCTCCAGCCTCACCTGATACACGCATCCGTCATCAGCCCCCAGCCTCACCTGATACACGCATCCGTCATCAGCCCCCCAGCCTCACCTGATGCACGCATCCGTCATCAGCCCCCAGCCTCACCTGATACACGCATCCGTCATCAGCTCCAGCCTCACCTGATACACGCATCCGTCATCAGCCCCGGCAGCCTCCCAATCCGCCAGGGCCCCAGCAGGCGCACGCGACACCTCATCAACGTCCGTGTCGATCCGTTTTCGAATTGCAGCAACCCGAGCCTCGAACCAGCAGCCCATGGTGGGATCCCGGACATCGACTCGATCTCCCGGCTCGTACAAACTGCCAGCCAAGCAGTCCTCGTTGTGCTTGAATTCCTCGCTGGAATCGGCTGGCTCAGCATCCCGAGCTTCATCGGAATTCTCACTGTCACCCCCGGCAACCGGCTGCTGAGCGGCGAGCATCAGCTGAATGACGTCATTGATCTGCACCCCGTACTCGAACAAGGTGTGCTCGTCCACCAGCAGCTTGCCCCGAAAGAACAGCCGCTGCCGATCAACCGCAGCGTCGGGACGTGCGGCAGCGATGAGCCGACGGAGCTCCTTGACAGACGTTCGCTTTGAAATGTCCCGCAGCTGCATGGACTGGCCGTCCATTGAGCGCACGTTGATGTACATAGTAGAATTTTAAGCTTATAACTAATGGTGACTCAGGTAAATATCTGGTGAGCACTACTAAATGGACGAGCTGAAGTAGTATAGACAGAAAAATATGAGACAATCTGATGCATTCGAGAGACAACATGAAAGGATGAAAGGACACGAAGGGGGTTGTAGCCAAGTGGTTAGAGTGTTGTACCCACTTAACTCTGCATTACTTCAGTTCACCCAGCTGTAAAATGGGTGCCAGTATTAGCTGGGGTAAGGGGTAATTGAGGGTGTGTGGCGACCCCCCTCAGGACTGAACAGCCGTACGCAGCCTTCAGATGCACTGCACAATTGGCCCAATTGGGGAAGGTGTAATCAATGAATATTATCATTAATATTATTATTAATTATTATTTGCAAATTAATGTAAACTGGATTGAAATGAAATCTATATTGGCACACAACTATTTGCTAAGATTAGCAATCCATACCCCTGTTGGAAAGGCAGCAAAAAAGGAGCAAATGTGTTTGAATGAATTACATTTAGGTCTTGACCCTATATAGTTAGTTAATCTCTTAAGACAAATGCAAAAAGCAAAAGTGCAAAAGAGCATTCACCTTGAAGGCTAGCAATCAAGCCTAAGATATCAGATCCCCAATAAGTTTTTTTTACAGCTGTAGCACTTTAGTGATTCCATCATAATCCAAAATATTTACTCAATCAAAATTTTCTAGTATTAACTGTATATCAAGTTCCTTTTATACTAAGGAATGGATCTAGAATTGTTCTTCTGGGGGTTATTATTATATATATTTGCCATGTTGCTAGATTGGCTGCTTGCTTTATTCAGTAAGAGAAAGAGACACTTGTTTGTGTCACTAAATTAAAACCGTCTTTTTGTCTCCTTTAATATTTTTATTAAGGCTTCCTAACATTAGAAGGCAAAATCTACAATGGGACTAAATGCATACCAAGGAAGAAAGTATTATGGGCAAATCTTTACAAAAAGCTTACTGAACAAATAGGATTGGGATTGACAGCTAAATCTTAGTGAGAAAAGCTTAATAGGCAAATGAGAGCAAGCAAAACCTGTCTAATAGAAAAATCTTAGCAGGAAAAGATTTATAGGCAAATCTTATTTTCCCATGTTACCAATTTATAAATTTAGATATTTACAAAAACAAGCTTTTATATTTTTTAAAATTTAATAAATAAGTAATTCTTAAACATAAGGCTGTTTTAAAATGCAAGGCTAAAACATTTTTTTATTTTGAACTGACCTTTTTTATTCAATATTATAATTTATTAGATAAGTATTAGATAAAATAAAAATTTAAATGTTGACAAAATTTTGTTGATAGTATTGCATACTTTATAATATAGTGTTTTAAGCACTAGATAGAACAGTTGATAGAGAAGGAAATGGAGCAGTAGATAGAGCAATAGATATAGCTATCTGATCTTATAGTTAAACCATGGAATAAAATAGAATTTTGAAAGTTGTTTACTAGTCTTTAAGTGGTAACAGTCTACTTTGATAATAGCCACTTTGGTAACAAAAAATCACTTTGATAATAGCTTTTTTGTAATAGCCACTTTGGTAACAAATGAGAATAAAAGTATATATTAATTGATATGTTCCAAAAGAATGCACCAATGAACTTGATAAAAAACAAAAAAATAATTGAGATAGATTTTTGCACATTTTGAGAGATTTAGATTGATATAGAAAATCGTTAATTTATATGTATTTAACTTGTTTAAAAGTGTTTTTATCAATCTATTTTAATTTCTGGATACTTTAGATATATGCAAGCTTACCAGATTGAGCCAAGAATATCTCATGTGACAAAATTCTGGAAGTCAGACTTGAGATGCTATCAATCATGGCAGAGACAATTAGAACTGCGACACAGAAAGACACAGAACTTCAAAAAGTCATTCACTATTGCCAAAATGGCTGGCTAGAAACAAGTGAGCCAGGCTTAGAACAGTATTTTTGTAAAAGAAATGAGCTTTGTATTGAGCAAGGAGTGATTTTCTAGGGACTGCGTATTGTTATTCCAGGGAATATGCAACAAATAGTTCTGGAGTTGCTTCATGATGGACACCCTAGAATAGTTACTATGAAGTTTATTGCTAGGCTGCATGTTTGGTTCCTTGGAATCAATAGTGCCATCAAAGACCTAGTCCAAAGCTGTAAAGGTTTCTAGTTGCAAAGAAATTTACCTGCACAGGCACCTGTACAACCTCTTGTTTGGCCAGAGAAGCCATGGACAAGAATCTAGCTGGATTACATGGGACCTTTGCCACACCACAACGAACTCCTGGACAGTCGCCGACTGCGCCCGGCAGCTCAACCTCCTGGCCAGTAGCAATACTGTCAGGCTGAAGTAGATCCCGGGGCATGCAAGCTTTCTGGGGAACAAGCTGGCAGATACCCTCGCCAAGAGGGGTGGCTCTGGCTCTTTCTTCGGCCCTGCCCCCCTGGTCCCTATGCCCTTGACAGTCATCAATTGTCAGATCGACGACTGGGCTGACTCCCTCCATAGGGATAGATGGGTGGGCACTCAAAACTGCCGGCAATCTTGTGCCGCGGTTCCCTGCCCATCTTGCAGGCTTAGAAACATCTTTTTGAACCAGAATTGGAGCCCTTGTCATGACCCTTACTGGCCATGGCTACCTCGCCAGGCACTGCTTTCTTCGAGGTGACCTTGAGAGCAAACTTTGCCCCTTTTGTAAGTACGACAATGAAGATGCTCAGCACTTTGTTTGTCACTGCCCTTTCTTCAACAGAGACTGGCTACACTACCTACGCCAAACCTATCTATTGATGAGGTCTGCCAGCCCAATAGCATCCCTCGGCTCATCCAGTTCTTTCGGGCGACTAGATGAGCCAGTTTCTTCCCAACGGAAGATCACGCTGCAGGACAGACTGGTGGACCACCCTGACCAGCCCCACACCTCTGCCTGTCTGTGGGCCTTCAGGGGCTAGCGGAATGGACGACCTTTGCCTCTCTGCTATGTCTACAGACCATCCTGCAGCTAAGTCAAGTAAGTCATAGGACCATTTCACTAACAGATTTCTGGCTTATCATTGTTGACGCAACTAGGGCCTAGCAAATAGGTCAAGATTTTTCCTATGAAACATGCGACTACAAGTAAGACAATTGAGTGCCTGCAAAATACTTTCATAAGGTTCGGAATTCTTCAGCAAGTCTTAAGTGACAACGGCAGTCAGTTTTACTCATTGTGCATTTTTGAAGCAAAATAATATTTGTCAGATTTTAATGGCTGCTAGACATCTGCATACTAATGGACTTAGCAAGAGGATGGTCCAGACTGCGAAGTCTGCTATTAAAGCTAGAATCAAAATGGATGGAGACCCAATACTGAGTATGCAGAACTTCTTGTTCAAATACAGAAGTACACCTCACTCTATAACTGGTAGGATGCCAGGTGAAATGATGCTATGCTACAAGCACCGGACTCAATTAGACTTTCTTAGGCTGAACACCTATTCAAAAGTACTGGATATGCCCTAAGCAGACTAGTGTGACCGAATGACAAAGCCATAGAGGAGCATTGCTGAGAAAGTTCCAGAAGGGAGAAAAAGTTCTGATGCTAGATTTCAGAAGGGAGAAAAAGAATAGATGGATTCCTGCCGAGGTGGTCATCCACTACTCACTAGGCGGCTAGGCCTTACAGTCTAGGCCTAATAAAGTCACTATTTTTTGAAAAATAATTAGGCCCTAAATGTGCAAAACTAGACTCTAGTCTAGAGGATTGCGCTAATAGGCTTTGGCAAAAATCTCTAGAAATGAAAACTTGATTATAAAAAATATGCATTAGTCATGACTCATTAGGCCTTCCAAGAACTATATAGCAAAGCTGCAAAGCCATAGACCCTAGCCATTGATTGATTTAGTATTGATTTCTAGTCAGTGGTCACCATACCACATACCAATGGCCTGGCCAATTTTACAACTGTAAACTGTATAAAGTTTTGGTCGATGCTCAGGGCAGAAAATACGTGAATGGGGCGCACATTCTACGCACGGTAACGGTAAAAACTATAATAAAAAATCTCCGCATAAAATTATTATATTATACATAAAAATTAAAAATCTCGATGATTTTAAACGATTTTTTAAATAAAAACAAAATACTGTAGAACGTACGGCATGAGCACCAATTTTTAGAATAAAACTTAAACGATTTATCTAATTCAACATTCTAGACTTATTTAACAACTTATAAGGACCTGCGTTATTCCTGTTGCTTGATGCAGTGGAATGTTTTAAAGCAAAAAAACTAAACTTTTTTCCAATACTGCTGCTCTGGTATTCAATTCACAATATTATGTGACCAGTTATTGTTCATCGCGTGAGACAAATTAGCCACTTGCAGTTTTACAGATCGCGAACTTACGAAAACTAATATTGTACATTCTATGTTACCTTTTATAGTGCTTTAATCAGTCGACATTAAAATTTAGTCCAGCATACTGTTAATATTTTATATATATGCTGAGCTGCACAGAAAACATCTATTCTTCGTTTTTTAACAGTTAATAGTTCATAATAACGTTTGTATCTATCACGATTGACTCAATTACTCAATTTACTTAATTAGTTTGGATGTGTATTCCTATATATGCCTACTTTGACTATTGACAGGGGTTCACAAAATACTATGTTTTTTGTAAAAAAAGTAAAATGAGCTATTGAATTGATGTTGATGCATGCCATAAAATATATTTCTATTACAAACATGTCTGATACTGTTCAACTGTAATTTGAGATGAACTATAAGTAAATTTGACAAATTTATTGCAAACTATTTTATGAAGACCAGCTTGACCAAGTGGATTTTTGCATAAATTAAACAGTTGAATCAATTATCAAACTTTTGCATTGACTGCATGATTTTTAAAGAAATTTTGCTGAATCTGGACTATAGATATGAATGTAATAGTTGCTTAATGGTTGTTTAACTTTCTGCCATTTAAACCCTTTCTACAGATACAACAACAATATTTGTCTGAGGTTGAAATATTCAGGGATTAAAATGTATTATTTATAACTTAATTTTGGGGAAAAACTATTATAAGTTAAGTTGAATTCGAACTTTATTCAAATGCACAATGGTTACTTTCTTTTTAATTTCACCTTATATTATTCTTGCTATTAGAAAAAGAGTGAAACTTTTCAGTTTATTGCTTATTATTTTATTTTAAATTAATGCTAACTGTGACCTTCAGCTAAACAAGCAGAAGTACTATCAGCACCCGGCAACTATGAGCATCCCAGAGTACAGCGACAGCGCGGACCTGCAGTCCTGCTTCACCTGCGGCCGGACCTTCCGTCCCGACGTGCTGATGAAGCACTCGCCAATCTGCAAGAAAGCGGCTCAGAAAAAGCGCCGCGTGTTCGAGTCCGGCAAGCAGCGGGCCACCGGCTCGGACGTGCCGATCACCAAGATCATCAAAGTCAACCAGCCGCCCCCGCGCGATCCTGCCAAAGTTCAGGTAAAACTGCAGGGTACTCGATTTGATGCAGGGGGTCCTCAGGGAGCCAAAAACTTCGCTCTGGAACTTGCGGACTAAACAGAATTGGTGACACCCTGACGCCAGCGCGCCAATAGTGTACACACGCTCACACAGGGTGTACAGCGGCCCCGACTTTCTAATCGTCAGACAGGTACATTCTGTGTGCCTTGGGGGTTTAACCTTCACGGCTGTGAATCTCACGAACAACCCGCAGGCCGCGGCCGAACGGAAGCACAACTGGCGCCAACGACACGAGGACTTCATCCGGAACATCCGGGCCGCCAAGCAGTACCAGCACGCGGCCGAGACCGGCGGCCCCCTGCCGCCGCCGCCGCCGCCCACCATCGACCCGTCGCTGATCCTCTGCAACTACTGCGGCCGCCGGTTCAACGAGAAAGCCGCCGATAGGCACATCCCGTTCTGTCGGGAGAAAAATGCCCGAATCAGCGGGCCGGGAGGCGGCGGCGGAGGCGGTGCAGCAGGTCGCGGCGGAGGCGGCGCAGCAGCTCGCGGCGGCAGTATGGCAACCAAGACCAACCAGTACAACACAAGTGACGCCCACCAGAAGATGGCCATCAGGACGCAGTACCAGCCACCCAAGCCGAAAGTGGCCGCCGGAGCTTCGACGGGCGCCGGCGGCGGGCGAGTACCGAGCGGCGGTGCCCCGCTGCGAACAGGCAAAACTGTGAAGGTGGGGGGGGCTCCTTTGCTGCCAATCTCTGTTCTTGTTGGCTTTTGCTACGGGTGCTGCAGTAGCTGGGTGCCATAAACTACAGGTGCTGCAGTAGCTGGGTGCCATAAACTACAGGTGCTGCAGTAGCTGGGTGCCATAAACTACAGGTGCTGCAGTAACTGGGTGCCATAAACTACAGGTGCTACAGTAACTTGGTGGCATAAACTACAGGTGCTACAGTAATTAAGTGCCATAAACTACAGGTGCTACAGTAACTGGGTGCCATAAACTACATGTGCAGCAGACCGCCCCATCCCCGAATCGCCAGGACTACATGGACGCCAGGGAGTTGGCGGCGGAGAGCCGCGGCAACTCCGGCAACGCAGGCGGCCGCAGCTCGGGCGGCCCGGCCAGGTACGGCGGAGGCGGCGGCGGTGGCGCCGGAGGCGCTGCGCGCTACGGCGGTGCCGGCGCCGCAGCCACCGGGCCAGCGCGCTACGGCTATGGCGGCGGCGGTGGTGGAGGCGGCGGCGGCGCCCCATCGAACGGCAGCGCCGGCTACGGCAGGGCGCCAGCGGCAGCCCGCGGTGGCAGCGGCGGTGGCAACGGTGGGATGTCGAACTTCTGTCACGAGTGCGGCAACAAGTTCCCGACTGGCACCGCCAAGTTCTGCGTGCAGTGTGGCTGCAAGCGGGTGACAATCAGCTGAGCGATTCGAACCCGGGACTGCCGTAGATGGAAGGCTGGACTTAATTTATCAGGTGTTATTTTAGAATTTTGTTACCTGTCCAAATCTTTAAAAAATTGTGAGCGCGTTTTCTGAAAGACTATTCAAAATTTTACTTGAGAATAACAAACTCTTGCAAGCTTTTGGTTGCCAAGACTTACTTGAATGGTGTAGGGTTTCTTGCAAAATTTTAGGAGGCAACATTTACCTGAAATATTAATACTAGTGTAACCCTTAACATTAATGTATTACCTTCTAATGTAGGTTTCACCAAAAAGTAGAATCCTAATTTTCTAAACTAAAAGCTTGATGAATATCAATAGAGCTATAAGATAAGAACATATCAAAAGATGAAGATTGATTCTGTCTCATGTCAAAATCAATAACAATTTTTGTGCTGAAAAAATGAAAACTTCCTATCTCCATAATGTATATTTCCGGTAAAACCAGCTTCCTAAAATTTTCAAAGACATTTGCAATCTGTGGGTTGACCATTTTTTGGTTGAAAAAACTAAAACTCTGTTATAATTCATAACTATTTTCTCCCAATGGGTCAGTAGTATGGTAAGTAAAATGCTTCTATTTTGTCATAATTTGAAAGTTTATTGTTCTGCCAATAAAATATTTCCATAGCAACGGAAATGTCTACCTTGGATACAGGAGCACCCCTCGTTACTATGCGGTTGCTATGCTCATATTAAAATGCACGTACGCGAGCAATTCTATTTTTCCTGTTCTTGTCACAAATTCTGCAACTCTTTGGCTAATTGTTTTTTCTGCCGCTTGCTTGGCCTGTCCGTCTTATCACAAACTCTTCCTCCAGCGGTTCTTGCTACTTTAGTAAGTAGCCTCAATCGATTGTGTGAATGTTTTTTTACTTTCAGCTAGTAAACACACTCCGTCCTGATGTGTCTGAATTTGGCAGGCCGTGTCTTTTGACACTTTTCGATTCCTGATCTTGGAGACGGCACCGCTTCGATGCTTTCTTTTACAATCCGAGTTTGTCTGTCGGGCCAAAAACTGTCTTAATGTTAACCCAGTAGAATTTTCTTGCTAAAAACACATTCCGCTTGCTATTTTCGCTTTTATACGTCTATTAGTAGAGTGTCGCGTTAAGGCTTCAATAATTTTAATTAATTCAACAATAATTTTCCTCTGTCTGCAAAGATTTCATGCTAACTCTTACAAATGCTTTAGAATTAGAAATCTGTTTCCACTAGCTTGTGTTATTACTTGTTTGTTTACTTTTTCTTCAAGTTTAGCTTCTTTTTATTGAGCTATAAATATTTGTGAAACCGTTGCAACCGTATTTCTGTATAAATTCAATTGACCATAGTCTCAAGTTTGAGTCCCCATCATAAGCCTAAAACTATTAAAATCTTTACCAACAACAGCAGCAGCAAAGTGCAATTCAGCGGCTGCTCTGACAAGACGTACTTTTGTCGATGACGTCATCTTTTATCAGTGACGTCAGGATCATTGAAATCCGTATAACTAAATACTTGACTGTCAATTTGAGTTATTTTTACTCTGTTCGTGTGATAGCGAGTCTTTTCATCTTTTTTCAATAATGACGTCATCTTTAAGCTATGACGTCATCTCTAAGCTATGACGTCATGTTTGTTGATCAAGACCCTTCGATTTAAAAGCTTTCCGTTATCAAATCCCACCATGAGTTTTTCTTTTAATATTGGCACTAAAAATACCAAATACTAAGAATTGCCTCAAAGTTTAATCTGCAACTATTATAACAAAATGATTTTTAACGCAGATAAATACAAAAAATCTGTTCAAACGTGTAATTTTATTTATTGATTTCTTCTTTTCGCTTTTTTTATCAAACTTTTGAACCTTTGTCAATTTGTTTCTTTCTTAGCCTTAGAGCCCGCTAAAGCCGTGAAGGCGCACCTTCCAGACTCTTTCTTAGAAGTCCTTTGGTGATCATAGTTATAGCGAAAAAGCTCTTTTTTGTTCCTTTCAATTCTCTTCGGTAAAAAAGGTACAATTGATTTTTTTAAAACAGCCAACCATCCCTGCAGCTCAGCTTTCCATATCTGACATCCGCGATCGGTCCTTCCAGATTCCAGCAATGCGGGACATTTATCCTCCGCGGGGCACAGGCCGAGTCGCTATTGCTGTTTGGTTTCGATCTGATGCAGCTGCCCAGATGGATGCTTGATTGCCAGAATCCCGGGGCGGGCTTTGTGTTCCGCGGCGTCTGCATTCCTTTTTTGTTTTAATTTTAACTTCTCAACGAAGAGTAGGAATCAAATTTTGGCATCCTGGCAGGCAGTCCATTGTTTGAGGGTTATGACTTGTCAGACACTGCTTTGTGTTTTGCCTCCTTTGGTTTTTGGCTGTTTGATTTTGATAAATTTTAATTTCGGATTCGGAAAGTGTCTACTCAGTCTCTCGTTCAGTCTTCACACGCTGGCAGTTGGTCGGACAGCGGCTAAAATTCCTTTTTGAAAGTCACAGCTCTCACTCAGCAAGCATTCGCTTCTGTAATAAATCCCTTGATAAAGCATTACTTTTTCTGATTAAAAAGAAGTATTCTCTGAGTGAACTTCCGGGCTCAGCATTCGCTAATTAGTGGAGTAAAAAAATCAGCGCCATTTCGTTTCTTTCCGCTCCGTCAAGCCTTCAATTTCTAGCCCTAGGAGTTTTCTTATTCGTTGCCTAATTAAAAGGACGAGTTTTAATCTCCTTTTTTACTTTGTACGAGCGTGTGTTTAGAATTGAATTAGACGACTGGAACTGTTGCTTACACTCGCATTGGACAGCCACCCCTCCGCACAGCCACTTCAAGCAGACCCCGCTACCCCACTCCGCACAGCCACTCCAATCAGACCCCGCTACCCCACTCCGCACAGCCACTCCAATCAGACCCCGCCACCCCACTCCGCACAGCCACTCCAATCAGACCCCGCCACCCCACTCCGCACAGCCACTTCAATCAGACCCCGCCACCCCACTCCGCACAGCCACTCCAATCAGACCCCGCCACCCCACTCCGCACAGCCACTCCAATCAGACCCCGCCACCCCACTCCGCACAGCCACTTCAATCAGACCCCGCCACCCCACTCCGCACAGCCACTCCAATCAGACCCCGCCACCCCACTCCGCACAGCCACTTCAATCAGACCCCGCCACCCCACTCCGCACAGCCACTCCAATCAGACCCCGCCACCCCACTCCGCACAGCCACTCCAATCAGACCCCGCCACCCCACTCCGCACAGCCACTCCAATCAGACCCCGCCACCCCACTCCGCACAGCCACCCCACTCTTAGTAATTCCACTCAGACCCCGACATCCGATCACCGCATTGCAGCCATGGCTGAGACGGAGCGCAGCTCCCGAGACTCCAGCAGACAGCTGGCGCTCCCGCCGCCGCACCACACCAGCAAGTACCACCTGATCTACACTCTGCGCAAAGGTCTCAACGACGATGACGTGCTTGATTATGCCGACTTCCTACAGTGAGTGATTTCTTACGAACTTTAAAGAAGCAGATTTTCTTTGTCTGTTTGTCTATTCTTTCAGCGCCTTGTCAAAGTGTCTCCGACTCGTCACGCAAAAGCGTATTTACTCCCTCAGCCAGCTGTGCTCAAGGCTCTAGGGTGCAATTAGACCGCCTTCTCCTGTTTCACTCGGTTAAACTAAAATCCTCATCGTTAAAATTATACACGCAAACTGTCCAGTGCTCAGAGCTTCCGACGAAATTATCCTGCAATTATGGCTCTCCATATTTGCAGTAATTACTCACCTCTCACTACTACTATAAATAACTAATTAATAGCACTACCTGACCTTCCCTTCTCACTCCAAATCGAAATTCGAACAGTTCAAAAGAGCGAATGTGCTGTCTTGACGGGTACCTGGACAGCCAGAAGCTGGTGTACCAGTACCAGCTGCACTCGCCCAACTTCAGCGTAGATCACCGTCAGGGTGGCGCCGATAGCGGCGCTCATCAGGATGCCGGCGGCGGAGGCGCCAAAACGGCGCCGAAATCCAAAAGCGGCGGCGCTGGCAGCAGCAGCGGCAGCGCCCAGGCGAAGCTGATCGACCTGTCAATCAACCGGCAGCGGTTTGAGCGAGAGTACCGGGCCAAGCTGAAGAGGACTGAGGTGGGCGAGGAGCCGTGCAGTACTTGGCATCTCACACCTGATCCCACACCCCATCTCCCACTTCAATCCCACACCCTATCCCACACCCTACCTCCCACACCCGATCCACACCCTATCCCACACCCTACCTCCCACACCCGATCCACACCCTATCCCACAACCTACCTCCCACTTCAATCCTACACCTGATCCCACACCCTACCTCCCACTTCAATCCCACACCCTATCCCACACCCTACCTCCCACTTCAATCCTACACCTGATCCCACACCCTACCTCCCACTTCAATCCTACACCTGATCCCACACCCTACCTCCCACTTCAATCCTACACCTGATCCCACACCCTACCTCCCACTTCAATCCTACACCTGATCCCACACCCTACCTCCCACTTCAATCCTACACCTGATCCCACACCCTACCTCCCACTTCAATCCTACACCTGATCCCACACCCTACCTCCCACTTCAATCCTACACCTGATCCCACACCCTACCTCCCACTTCAATCCTACACCTGATCCCACACCCTACCTCCCACTTCAATCCTACACCTGATCCCACACCCTACCTCCCACTTCAATCCTACACCTGATCCCACACCCTACCTCCCACTTCAATCCCACACCCTACCTCCCACTTCAATCCTACACCTGATCCCACACCCTACCTCCCACTTCAATCCCACACCCTATCCCACACCCTACCTCCCACTTCAATCCTACACCTGATCTCACACCTACCTCCCACTTCAATCCCACACCCTATCCCACACCCTACCTCCCACTTCAATCCCACACCTGATCCCACACCTACCTCCCACTTCAATCCCACACCCTATCCCACACCCTACCTCCCACTTCAATCCTACACCTGATCCCACACCCTACCTCCCACTTCAATCCCACACCCTATCCCACACCCTACCTCCCACTTCAATCCTACACCTGATCCCACACCTACCTCCCACTTCAATCCCACACCCTATCCCACACCCTATCCCACACCCTACCTCCCACTTCAATCCCACACCTGATCCCACACCCTACCTCTCACTTCAATCCCACACCTGATCCCACACCCTACCTCCCACTTCAACCCTACACCTGATCCCACACCCTACCTCCCACTTCAATCCTACACCTGATCCCACACCCTACCTCCCACTTCAATCCCACACCCTATCCCACACCCTACCTCCCACTTCAATCCTACACCTGATCCCACACCTACCTCCCACTTCAATCCTACACCTGATCCCACACCCTACCTCCCACTTCAATCCTACACCTGATCCCACACCCTACCTCCCACTTCAATCCTACACCTGATCCCACACCCTACCTTCCACTTCAATCCTACACCTGATCCCACACCCTACCTCCCAATTCAATCTTACACCCCAGTCCACACAGCCCACACCACAAACCCAGGGAACTCTAAGCCAACCCTCCTGCATGTAGTAACCACTTCGAACACATTTTCCAGGTGTAACCGACAATACTTTGCAGGTACAACATGTACGCTTGCTAATTAAATGTTTAAAAACTGTTGTGCAAAATTATAATTGAAAATTGGATTATTTTGTCACTTCTAAATTGCTTCTGACTGATAGCCCAGATCTTATAGATTTCATTTAATGTCATGTCTGCGATTCACCAGCTCACAAGATCAGAAATTATACTCGAGCACAAATTTCTCAAACTTGGCACAAAATTTGTTTAACTGAATAGCTATAGTTTGCATGGTTTCTTGTCGTATTGAAACTGGAAAATTGATTCATGAAGCGATTTCGAATGCCCGGGCAATCCGCAGGAGCAGATCGGCCAGTCCAAGCAGACCGAGCGGGTTGCCAAGCGACGGGAGGGCGACATTTTGAAAGATCAGCGAGAAATTCGCGTTGCCAGGCGGGAGTTCGCTAGAGGTTCGGCACCGAGAACTGTTGATGCGTCCTTTGACCCCCCTTGACCTCTCTTAGTCCCTTGGTGGGCAGCCGCTTGACCCCTTGACCTCATATGACCTTTTGATGGACCGTTGCTTGACTCTTGACCTCATATGACCTTTTGATGGACCGTTGCTTGACTCTTGACCTCATATGACCCTTTAATGTCCGTTGCTTGACTCTTGACCTCATATGACCTTTTGATGGACTGTTGCTTGACTCTTGACCTCACTTGATCCTTTGGTAGGCTGCAATGAACTATTAACCCTTAATATGAACCCTTACTTAAGAGAATGACCGGCAGCAGCAGACGGAGAACCAGCGACTGAACAGGGGCATGGAGCGGTACACCGAGATCAAGCGGGACCATCAGCACAAATTGACCACCGTGAGAAAATACAGATTTCACTTCAGCTTTTGAAAGACTTTGGACTCCTGTAGCCACAAATGCACACTTTGACAGCAGCCATCACACCCTCTCTCTCAAAACTCCAGCTGGTGCACCAGCGCATGCAGGAGGCACTGCAACAGAGGGAGGAGGACTTGAACTCGGGCAGGAAAGTCATGAACAAGAGGTGAGCGCGGGTGATTTTCTTAAAATCTTACAATAAAAATGTATTGCTCTAACCATAATTAACTAGCGATCCCCCCCCCAAACACCCCGTCTGGCTCACCTTTATCCAAGGTGTTATAATTAGCGATCCGACCCCCCCCCAAACACCTCCCTCCCGTCTGGCTCACCTTTATCCAAGGTGTTATAATTAGCGATCCGACCCCCCCCCAAACACCTCCCTCCCGTCTGGCTCACCTTTATCCAAGGTGTTATAATTAGCAATCCGACCCCCCCCCCAAACACCTCCCTCCCGTCTGGCTCACCTTTATCCAAGGTGTTATAATTAGCGATCCGACCCCCCCCAAACACCTCCCTCCCGTCTGGCTCACCTTTATCCAAGGTGTTATAATTAGCGATCCGACCCCCCCCCCAAACACCTCCCTCCCGTCTGGCTCACCTTTATCCAAGGTGTTATAATTAGCGATCCGACCCCCCCCCCCAAACACCTCCCTCCCGTCTGGCTCACCTTTATCCAAGGTGTCATAATTAGCGATCCGACCCCCTAAACACATCCCGTCTGTCTCACCTTTATCCAATGTGTTATAATTAGCGATCCGACCCCCCCCCCCAAACACCTCCCTCCCGTCTGGCTCACCTTTATCCAAGGTGTTATAATTAGCGATCCGACCCCCCCCCCCTAAACACATCCCGTCTGGCTCACCTTTATCCAAGGTGTCATAATTAGCAATCCGACCCCCCGCTTCACCCAAAACCTCCGCAGCCTCAGCCTGTCCCGCCAGTACCGCGCCAAGCTCGACTCGCTGCAGCTGAAGCGGCTGGAGGTGGACCGCCTGATGGCCGACTACGAGAAGCGGTTGCGGTTGAAACGTGAGCAGGAGGAGGCTCTGCTGCGGGAGCTCAGAGAGCTCGGAGACGACCTGGGCATGGAAGCTATCAAGGGCCGGGAGCTCAGCCTGCAGCAGCTGCGGCAGAGACAGCTGGGCGAGAAGGAGAAAGTGCGCCAGGACCGCGAGGAGGAGACGAGCGTCGAAGAGCAGCTGAAGTGAGTGGCTGCAGAATATAAAATCTACTTGAAGGCTAGAAATGAGAACGGATACAATGGGAGGTGAGGTGAGAAGAGATGAGTGAGAGGTGAGAGAGGAGATGAGGCAGAGGTTAGATAGGAGATGAGGCAGAGGTGAGAGAGGAGATGAGGGAGAGGTAGGAGGAGATGAGAGAGAGGTAAGAGGAGATGATGGAGAAATAAGAGGAGATGAGGCAGAGGT
Source organism: Macrostomum lignano (assembly GCA_002269645.1). Taxonomy (NCBI): domain Eukaryota; kingdom Metazoa; phylum Platyhelminthes; family Macrostomidae; genus Macrostomum; species Macrostomum lignano. Next base: position 112,701 of record NIVC01000876.1, on the reverse strand, counting down.
GAGAGAGGTGATGAAGGAGAGGTGAGAGAGGAAATGAGGAAGAGGTGAGAGAGGAGATAAGTGAGAGGTTTGAGAGGAGATAAGTGAGAGGTGAGAGAGGAGATAAGTGAGAGGTGAGAGAGGAGATAAGTGAGAGGTGAGAGAGGAGATGAAGGAGAGAGCGCACGCACCCCGTGCTTAACTCATTACATTGCTGAAAAATGACCTCAAATTCAATATTTCAAAGAGCTGTGCAGGCAGTGCGCAATCGAATTTCAAACCGTCTCCAACGCCACCCCAAGCGGAGAGGTTGCAATTTGAGTCCAACTCTAACAACTTGCTACTTTCGGTCTGAGAACAGGCCCGTAGGTTTGCGAGAAGTTCTCTTCTAGCAGAGCTGTCAAACAATTAATTTCCGCTCCGCATGGGCACTTTCAGATCTTCTCAAGCTTTCGTACGTCGCATTGCTTTTTGAAGAGATTCTCTCAACAAGTGCCATTTTATAACTGTGTTTGTTCGCAAAAATCTGTGACACAGGAAATATTGCTGGCTTCTGTAACAAATGCACATTTCACTGCTCACTGTGAACGCTTTTCGGCGCTCCTATTTGTAGCTCGTAGACGCAAAATTTAGCGGTCCGCAATGATCAAATTCGGTGCCTCCTAAACACCCAAATCGGCGCCTCATAAACACCCAAATCGGCGCCTCATAAACACCCAAATCGGCGCCTCATAAACACCCAAATCGGCGCCTCATAAACACCCAAATCGGCGCCTCATAAACACCCAAATCGGCGCCTCATAAACACCCAAATCGGCGCCTCATAAACACCCAAATCGGCGCCTCATAAACACTCAAATCGGCGCCTCATAAACACCCAAATCGGCGCCTCATAAACACCCAAATCGGCGCCTCATAAACACCCAAATCGGCGCCTCATAAACACCCAAATCGGCGCCTCATAAACACCCAAATCGGTGCCTCCTAAACACCCAAATCGGTGCCTCATAAACACCCAAATCGGCGCCTCATAAGCACTCAAATCGGCGCCTCCTAAACACCCAAATCGGCGCCTCATAAACACCCAAATCGGCGCCTCATAAACACCCAAATCGGCGCCTCATAAACACCCAAATCGGCGCCTCATAAACACCCAAATCGGCGCCTCAGGCGCCTCATAAACACCCAAATCGGTGCCTCATAAACACCTAAATCGGCGCCTCATAAACAATCAAATCGGCGCCTCAGAAACACCTAATTTACGCCCTTTTAAACGCCCTTCCAATGCTCCAAACCAACCTCGCCGCTTCCAGGCACGGCTCCGACGACCAGAAGGCGTCGGTGATGCAGCAGCGCCGGCTCTCCGCCGAGCTCGCCAATCGCAACGAGCGACTCGACGCCAAGAAGCGCCAAGACGATCGAGAGCTCATCGACACGCGCACCGCGCTCAACATGGAGACTCGGCGGCAGCGCCAGCTGGACAAGGAGCTCCAGCTGGCCGACACGGACAGGCGACGGGTGCGAGTTGAACAGCGCGTCGATGAGGCGCGCGACCGACGCCGACAGCAGACTGAGGAGCAGATGTCGGAACGACGCGAGCGGGCCGATGAGAGCGAGGCGACGTACGCGGAACGGGCGCAGCAGCGGGCAGCGGCGGCGCAGCGGGCGGATCACGACGAGGCGCTACGACACTTCCAGGTGCGTAGCTGACGTCTGGTCTTTTTCCCGATATGTATCGAAAGTAGCTCTGTGAATCTCACCGATATGTATCGAAAGTAGCTCTATGACTCTCACCGATATGTATCGAAAGTAGCTATCAATCTCACCGATATGTATCGAAAGTAGCTGTGAATCTCACCGATATGTATCGAAATGTTGCTTACTCCAAATCAGCGAGTGGTGTCCAAGCTGGAGGACGAGGAGGCGTCTCTGTACCAGCGAGTTCGATCCACGGAGGCCAGTCGGCAGGACGAGGAGCAGCAGGTCCGGCGGCTGGCCGCGCAGCTCCGCCGAGCCCGCGGCCGTGGCGCCAGCGAGTCGCTGCAGCGGCTGGCGGCCAGCAACCGAGAGGCCCGCCAGCTGGAGGAGGAGCTGCTGCGGCACCAGTCCCGGCTGGACTCGGTGAGTTGCCACTTTTTGTATTTTTTTACAAAATGCAGAAAAATTCGTACAAGCTACTTATCGAATAAGTAGTTTGAGTGCGTATTTAACAGTCGACCCGTTTTTCCACAGCTGACGGCGGAGCGGGAGGAGGCCTACCTGCGGCTGGAGGGCAAGCGGCTGGAGCTGGCCAGGGACCGCGACACGATGGAGCGGGAGAAGCTGGAGAGGGACAGGATGCTCAGCATTGGTGAAAACAAATGATTCACTGATCAGGACAAACCGTGAAATCAATTTAAGAGGTGATAAGTAGTACATGATCTCTTCGATAAGTAGTATAGTTGTAGTGCTCTCACACACGACTTCAGAAACTTTATCTTCCTAAAAAGTACTCCATCTGTTGATTTTGTGGATATTCACTATGCTCAAATTTTTTTTTCAAAAACTTTCAAATAAAATTATTTATCGAATATACGGCTCTGCGATTCCTAGAACACACAGAAACTAAACCACAGTGCCTTTTCTGTGACCCGTCCTTTTAATGTCATTTTTATGTAGAGTTTTATTTTTTGGCGGCGGCGCCCACCCCGGCTTCACACATTCACAGTTTCACCCATTCACAGTTTCACCCATTCACAGTTTCGCCCATTCACAGTTTCGCCCATTCACAGTTTCACCCATTCACAGTTTCACCCATTCACAGTTTCACCCATTCACAGTTTCACCCATTCACAGTTTCGCCCATTCACAGTTTCGCCCATTCACAGTTTCACCCATTCACAGTTTCACCCATTCACAGTTTCACCCATTCACAGTTTCACCCATTCACAGTTTCACCCATTCACAGTTTCACCCATTCGCAGTTTCACCCATTCACAGTTTCACCCATTCACAGTTTCACCCATTCACAGTTTCGCCCATTCACAGTTTCACCCATTCACAGTTTCACCCATTCACAGTTTCACCCATTCACAGTTTCACCCATTCACAGTTTCACCCATTCACAGTTCACCCATTCACAGTTTCACCCATTCACAGTTTCACCCATTCACAGTTCACCCATTCACAGTTTCACCCATTCACAGTTTCACCCATTCACAGTTTCACCCATTCACAGTTTCACCCATTCACAGTTTTACTCATTCACAGTTTCTTCCATTCACAGTTTCACCCATTCGCAGTTTCACCCATTCACAGTTTCACCCATTCACAGTTTCACCCATTCACAGTTTCACCCATTCACAGTTTCACCCATTCACAGTTTCACCCATTCACAGTTTCGCCCATTCACAGTTTCACCCATTCACAGTTTCACCCATTCACAGTTTCACCCATTCACAGTTTCACCCATTCACAGTTTCACCCATTCACAGTTTTACTCATTCACAGTTTCGCCCATTCACAGTTTCACCCATTCACAGTTTCACCCATTCACAGTTTCGCCCATTCACAGTTTCGCCCATTCACAGTTTCGCCCATTCACAGTTTCACCCATTCACAGTTTCACCCATTCACAGTTTCACCCATTCACAGTTTCACCCATTCACAGTTTCGCCCATTCACAATTTCACCCATTCACAGTCTCACCCATTCACAGTTTTACCCATTCACAGTTTCACCCATTCACAGTTTCACCCACCCCAGCTTCACCAACCCCACTTACTTACTTACTACTGACGGGGGGCGCAGGCGCCGCGAACAGGCCGCGAGGCCCCTATCGCAACCCCAAGGTAAAAGAGCACAAGGATTAGCCTTGGGGGTGCGCCCAGTCCCCGCCAGTAGTCGGCAGGTCCGCGGTGGAGGCATCGGCGACCCTCATCCGGCCGGAGTCCCGGACGAAGGCGCGGAGGTCTCGGATATTGTCCGCGGTGGTCAGCTCGTCCATCCGCTGGGGGTGGCCGAGGTATTTGTGCCGCGCCTTGTTGAAGTAAGGGCAGAAGGTGACGTGATGCTCCGCGGTCTCCTCTCCTATGCCACAGAAGGGACAGGTGGGAGGGCAACCGGTTTGCAACGATATATGTCTCTGGAAGAATCCATGGCCGGATAGGACCATGCACATCTCCCTGAGGTCGGTTCTGTTAAGCGAAATCAGATAATCAGAGACTTTCCTGTTCAGGTTAGGCATGGCAGAGCGGCTCTGCCTGTACTCGGTGCAGCTGTTCCAGTGGAGCTGGTGCTGCTGATGGAGCCACCTGTTGATATGGCGGGTGACTTGCGACCTGGGGGTGGGTAGCCTCATCAGACGGTGGTTGCCGTCTGGGTTGCTGCCCTCCTTGGCGAGAGAGTCCGCGAGCTCGTTGCCCAGGATGTTGCTGTGACCAGGTGTCCAGATAATTCTAATCCTGTTAAGGACTGAGAGAGATTGCACACTGCGGTGGCATTGAGATACTGTAGCAGCGGAGATATTCTCAGTGGTTAAGGCCTTAATAGCAGCTTGGCTATCAGTGTAGAAATTAATGTCAAAGTTATTAATGTTCGCCTGAAGCAGTTGCTGGGCACACTGCTCAATGGCGCAAATTTCAGCTTGGAAAACTGAGGTGTTCTCACCGAGGTGCAGACTTTCCTGGAAAAGCATCTTACCCTCGTGGAAAATGGCAATACCCGCTCCAGCGCGGCCGTTGAACAGCGAGCCGTCGGTGAAGCAGTGAATGCCCTGGCTGCGCCGGTTCACACCGACATCCAGCGGAAGATTGTCTCGGCCAGGGATGGCGGTCTTGAAGCCCCTCCTGATGTTGAGGGCGGGAGGTCGACTATCCACATTGCCCAGGTCCATGTGGATGTTGTTGAGGTCGCGGCGGACAAAGTCCATATGCGGGATTAATGTTTTCATTGGCATAAAGCCAGAGGGTGCGTTATTTAACGTTTTATCTCTGATAAGCCGGGAGGCAGACTTCATAGCCTCCGCCCTAATAAATAGGTGAAGCGGAGGTAGGTTAAGGATAGTGTTCAGCCCCTCGTAAGGGGTGGACGGGTACGCACCTGTGATGGCACGGCTTCACCAACCCCAGCTTCACCCTCTCTATTTATTCATTTAGTCCAATTTTACTTTCCGAGAAGTTTCTCTGCTCGCTGATCTCCTTAGGAAGCTCATTTCTCTAGCAAAGCTTGAGCCAGTTGAAAGCACCTGCAACTCACAGAACTGGACACCCACCCGAGGTCCCGGAGCTGTGAACCCTCGATTCAAATTCTATAGCAAAGCTAATAAATCATATTGAGTCAGCTTGAGCACTGTATTTTGTTCGAGAGGCGGCTTCTTAGACTCTTAGAGACAGAAACTTCTACATGTAACTCAAGGCGTTTGATCTACCAACTCTTGTCTCACTTCAAGCTATGAGCAGCGATTCAGTGTAGCTGAGTTTTAGGATTTTTTCATTTGATTTGATGCTGCTCAACTTTCAGACTACCGACTAAACACCCAAGTTCGAGGTTGGTCATCATGTGAGGGTGATTCTCATGCAGAGGATTTCAGTCGAATGGGGCGCTAGTTCGGGAAATTTACAATTTACAGGCACTCCATTTTCACCATGTCGCTATTTTCACTCCCAGTTTCACTCCCAGTTTCACTCCTCGATTTTCACTCCCCGATTTTCACTCTCCCATTTTCACTCCAAGTTTCACTCTTCAATTTTCACTCCCCCATTTTCACTCCCCCATTTTCACTCTCCCATTTTCACTCACAGTTTCACTCCTCAATTTTTACTCTCCCATTTTCACTAACAGTTTCACTCCCTGATTTTAACTCTCCCAGTTTCACTCCTCGATTTTCACGCCCCCATTTTCACTCCACCATTTTCACTCCCCCATTTTCACTCCCCCATTTTCACTCCCCCATTTTCACTCCCCGATTTTCACTCTCCCATTTTCACTCACAGTTTCACTCCTCAATTTTTACTCTCCTATTTTCACTAACAGTTTCACTCCCTGATTTTAACTCTCCCAGTTTCACTCCTCGATTTTCACGCCCCCATTTTCACTCTTTTTTTACTTCTATCCTATACTAGCTTTCTGAGAATGCTAAATAAGTCCTGCAATTGAAACATCCCTTGAAACGAAATCTCTATTAATTATAAAGTTTCGCTCCGATTCAGAAGACTAACTCAGTTTCAATTTCTGTCCTTGCTATAAACGTCAAGAAAATCTGCCCCCCCGCCAGAGGACTGCAGGCAGCTCGCTCAACCAAAATTGCAGTTTCAGTGAAGTGGCGCGAGAGGGGACTGCCAGGCTGTTGGGTTGAGTAAATAAAATAAAGTTCACTGAGCTCCCCTGACTGCGTTGCTGCAGTTTTCAGACTGAAGTCAGGGAGAGGAGGGTGTGGTAAGCGGTGTGGGATTTCTAGTCTGAAGTGTGGGGTCCGGCGTGTGGGGTGTGGTTGTGAGATGTGGGGTCTGGGGTCTGGGGTATAGGGATTGGGGTTTGGGCTCTGGAGTCTGGGGTGTGGGGTCTCGAATGTTAGGTTTAGGGAAAGTAAAAATAATTCTTTTTTTTCTTAAAATTCTTACAACGAGTAGCTTTATTCTACATTGCATGCATGAAGCGGGGCTAAGGGGCCCACCCCGGTTTCACCCACTCCGGTTTCACCCACCCCGGTTTCACCCACCCCGGTTTCACCCACCCCGGTTTCACCCACCCCGGTTTCACCCACCCTCGGTTTCACCCACCCTCGGTTTCACCCACCCCGGTTTCACCCTCCCCAGTTTCACCCACCCCAGTTTCACCCCCCCAGTTTCACCCACCCCGGTTTCACCCACCCCGGTTTCACCCACCCCGGTTTCACCCACCCCAGCTTCACTCGGCCCCAGCTTCACCTACCTCATCTTCACCCACCCAACTTCCCCTTACGAGCTTCACGAGTTAATGCGTAGCAAGCATAATTTTCAGTCCATATAAATGAATTCACTCACCAATACAAGACAAACTATTTAAACCAAACGCATTTTCACTAAAAAATATCCGCAAACCCATTCTAATTCTGCATCATTCGCATTTCTAAAAAGTGAGACAGGCCTTTCCATGAGCCTGAGAGGACTTGACTGTGAGAGCAATTCTAAATCTTGAGATTTGAATTTTGCATTCTTTTGTAAAATTTCCATTCAATAAAAAATGTCGCTTTGTCGTTAAAAAGCAAAAGAGAAGCTATTTGCATCTGCAATTCTACCCTACTGACAAATTGAAGAAGCAAACTGAAGGTTTTATTCAACCCGGCTCTGTCTGCTTGCCTCAATACAGGGTGCCAGGAGGGGCAGCAGCATGGACCAGAAAAAGAAGTTATTGATTTCCAAGCTCAGTTGCAGGCAGGCGTAAACAGCCAATACCAAGCTAATAGAGAGGATTAAGGCTCTTGTCTGGCTATTCTTTCTACTCTTTCCGCTGTATTGTTCTACCAACTATAGCATACAAGCGGTAGGACTGCCTTTGATCTGCAGTGCATTAATCCAATAAGAGTCCGCTGTATTCGTTATTTTAATGTCATTTTAACACGATTAATGTCAGTTTCAGACACTCAATTGTCAGCTTCAGATGCTAAAATGTCAGTTTCAGACACTAAAATGTCAGTTCCAGACACAAATGTCAGTTTCAGACACTCAAATGTCAGTTCCAGACACTAAAATGTCAGTTTCAGACACTTAAATGTCAGTTTAAGACACTAAAATTTCAGTTTCAGACACTCAAATGTCAGTTTAAGACACTAAAATTTCAGTTTCAGACACTCAAATGTCAGTTTAAGACACTCAAATTTCAGTTTCAGACACTCAAATGTCAGTTTAAGACACTCAAATTTCAGTTTCAGACACTCAAATGTCAGTTTAAGACACTAAAATTTCAGTTTCAGACACTCAAATGTCAGTTCCAGACACTAAAATGTCAGTTTCAGACACTCAAATGTCAGCTTCAGATGCTAAAATGTCAGTTTCAGACGCTAAAATGTCAGTTTCAGACACTAAAATGTCAGTTCCAGACACAAATGTCAGTTTCAGACACTCAAATGTCAGTTCCAGACACTAAAATGTCAGTTTCAGACACTTAAATGTCAGTTTAAGACACTAAAATTTCAGTTTCAGACACTCAAATGTCAGTTTAAGACACTAAAATTTCAGTTTCAGACACTCAAATGTCAGTTTAAGACACTCAAATTTCAGTTTCAGACACTCAAATGTCAGTTTAAGACACTCAAATGTCAGTTTAAGACACTCAAATTTCAGTTTCAGACACTCAAATGTCAGTTCCAGACACTAAAATGTCAGTTTCAGACACTCAAATGTCAGCTTCAGATGCTAAAATGTCAGTTTCAGACGCTAAAATGTCAGTTTCAGACACTAAAATGTCAGTTCCAGACACAAATGTCAGTTTCAGACACTCAAATGTCAGTTTAAGACACTAAAATTTCAGTTTCAGACACTAAAATTTCAGTTTCAGACACTAAAATGTCAGTTTCAGACACTTAAATGTCAGTTTAAGACACTAAAATTTCAGTTTCAGACACTCAAATGTCAGTTTAAGACACTAAAATTTCAGTTTCAGACACTCAAATGTCAGTTTAAGACACTAAAATTTCAGTTTCAGACACTCAAATGTCAGTTTAAGACACTAAAATTTCAGTTTCAGACACTCAAATGTCAGTTTAAGACACTAAAATTTCAGTTTCAGACACTCAAATGTCAGTTTAAGACACTAAAATTTCAGTTTCAGACACTAAAATTTCAGTTTCAGACACTAAAATGTCAGTTTCAGACACTTAAATGTCAGTTTAAGACACTAAAATTTCAGTTTCAGACACTCAAATGTCAGTTTAAGACACTAAAATTTCAGTTTCAGACACTCAAATGTCAGTTTAAGATACTAAAATTTCAGTTTCAGACACTCAAATGTCAGTTTAAGACACTAAAATTTCAGTTTCAGACACTCAAATGTCAGTTCCAGACACTAAAATGTCAGTTTCAGACACTCAAATGTCAGTTTAAGACACTAAAATTTCAGTTTCAGACACTCAAATGTCAGTTTAAGACACTAAAATTTCAGTTTCAGACACTCAAATGTCAGTTTAAGACACTCAAATTTCAGTTTCAGACACTCAAATGTCAGTTTCAGACACTCAAATGTCAGTTTCAGACACTCAAATGTCAGTTTAAGACACTCAAATGTCAGTTTAAAACACTAAAATTTCAGTTTCAGACACTCAATTGTCAGTTTAAAACACTAAAATTTCAGTTTCAGACACTCAAATGTCAGTTTCAGACACTAAAATTTCAGTTTCAGACACTCAAATGTCAGTTTCAGACACTCAAATGTCAGTTTCAGACACTCAAATGTCAGTTTCAGACACTAAAATGTCAGTCAGACACTCAAATGTCAGTTTCAGACACTCAAATGTCAGTTTCAGACACTCAAATGTCAGTTTCAGACACTCAAATGTCAGTTCCAGACACTAAAATGTCAGTTTCAGACACTCAAATGTCAGTTTAAGACACTAAAATTTCAGTTTCAGACACTCAAATGTCAGTTTAAGACACTCAAATTTCAGTTTCAGACACTCAAATGTCAGTTTAAGACACTCAAATTTCAGTTTCAGACACTCAAATGTCAGTTTCAGACACTCAAATGTCAGTTTCAGACACTCAAATGTCAGTTTAAGACACTCAAATGTCAGTTTAAAACACTAAAATTTCAGTTTCAGACACTCAAATGTCAGTTTAAAACACTAAAATTTCAGTTTCAGACACTCAAATGTCAGTTTCAGACACTAAAATTTCAGTTTCAGACACTCAAATGTCAGTTTCAGACACTCAAATGTCAGTTTCAGACACTCAAATGTCAGTTTCAGACACTCAAATGTCAGTTTCAGACACTCAAATGTCAGTTTCAGACACTCAAATGTCAGTTTTATTCCAAAGTGTAAATTCTCAGTTCCAGCTGCCTAGCGTTCAGTTGAATTTCGTATCTAAAATCACGGAACTTCTTCATCTACGTGAGCGCAGAACGGGGAAAATCTTCACTGGGGATCTTAGAAAATCAATCAAGGACTCAGCAGTTCAAAAATCACGAAGAAGTTATGCCTCTGGCCATATCAGTCTCGATATCCGCCGAGTGACCAACTCGGAAGTCACACGGCTTAGAGAACTCGCCTCAGGGCGCGGCTGTCCAGTCTCCCGATTCCAAGGGTTCAAATCCTCTACAGTAACTAACTAACTAACTATCTAACTAACTAACTAACTAACTAACTAACTAACTAACTAACTAACTAACTAACTAACGAACTAACTAACTAACTAACTAACTAACTAACGAACTAACTAACTAACTAACTAACTAACTAACTAACTAACTAACTAACTAACTAACTAACTAACTAACTAACTAACTAACTAACTAACTAACTAACTAACTAACTAACTAACTAACTAACTAACTAACTAACTAACTAACTAACTAACTAACTAACTAACTAACTAACTAACTAACTAACTAACTAACTAACTAACTAACTAACTAACTAACTAACTAACTAACTAACTAACCAACTAACTAACTAACTAACTAACTAACTAACTAGCTAACTAACTAACTAACTAACTAACTAACTAACTAACTAACTAACTAACTAACTAACTAACTAGCTAACTAACTAACTAACTAACTAACTAACTAACTAACTAACTAACTAGCTAACTAACTAACTAACTAACTAACTAACTAACTAACTAACTAACTAACTAACTAACTAACTAACTAACTAACTAACTAACTAACTAACTAACTAACTAACTAACTAACTAACTAACTAACTAACTAACTAACTAACTAACTAACTAACTAACTAACTAACTAACTAACTAACTAACTAACTAACTAACTAACTAACTAACTAGCTAACTAACTAACTAACTAACTAACTAACTAACTAACTAGCTAACTAACTAACTAACTAACTAACTAACTAACTAACTAACTAACTAACTAACTAACTAACTAACTAACTAACTAACTAACTAACTAACTAACTAACTAACTAACTAACTAACTAACTAACTAACTAACTAACTAACTAACTAACTAACTAACTAACTAACTAACTAACTAACTAACTAACTAACTAACTAACTAACTAACTAACTAACTAACTAACTAACTAACTAACTAACTAACCAACTAACTAACTATCTAACTAACTAACTAAACTATCTGGTAGCAATGTGGCTATGCACGACATGGCTGCATTCCGCTGTCATTGGCTGGGGAGAGGGCAACCAATGATTTCCCGAGAGTCTCTGATGGATAAGTCGGACAGACAGGGGTGAACTGGGGCTCCGAGAGCGATTAGGGAGCGGCAAAGTCGGCCAGATTATCAAGGAGAACTCTTCGCACGGACGAAAATACTGGCGAAATGTCGCTGCTGCCGTATGAGCAGGGACTTTACTCAAACTACTCCGAGTTTCGAGCCTACAAGTGGTTGCTATGGGGCGTGAGCCCGGCTGTGCTCACCGTAGGGACGGTTGGCAACGTGCTGGCCACCTGGGTGCTGTGGCAGGGCAGCAAGCGGTCCAGCACCTTCGCCTACCTGCTTGTGCTCGGCATCGCTGACCAGGTGGCGCTGCTGTCCGGCCTGCTCCGCAGCTGGCTGACCCACCTCACCGGCCTGAACCTCAGCCTGCACAGCGCCTGGCTCTGCGTGAGCGGCCACTTGGTGTCCACGGCGTCAACTTACCTGAGCGTGCTGCTCATTGTGGCCGTGACAGTCGAGCGGGCCGGCATGGTGCAGCAGAAGACTGTGCGACCCGCCAGCGACTCTGTGCGCAAAGCCCGCATCACCGTGGCTGCACTGGTCACCGCCTGCCTGCTGATCAACGCGCACTGGCTGTTCACCCTCGACCTGTACGACCACACCTGGCCGGGCACCAATGAGACCATGCTCATCTGCGAGCTGCGAGAGAATTTCGTCTACCTGAGGGAGGAACTGGCTTGGATTGACTCCACTCTGTACTGCTTTGCGCCCTTCTGCATCATCTTGGTGAGCTGGCCTCGATTGGCTTGTTGACTTTTTGTTTCGGTCATAGATTGGTCATAGGTCATAAGTCATTCGTCGGTGAAGGAAGGGAAGAGGGTGTGTTTGGGACAGGGAGTGAGGTGGGTGTGTTTGGGACAGGGAGTGAGGTGGGTGTGTTTGGGACAGGGAGTGAGGTGGGTGTGTTTGGGACAGGGAGTGAGGTGGATGTGTTTGGGACAAGGGAGTGAGGTGGATGTGTTTGGGACAGGGAGTGAGGTGGGTGTGTTTGGGACAGGGGGTGAGGTGGGTGTGATTGAGGCAGGGGGTGAGGTGGGTGTGTTTGGGGCAGGGAGGGAGGTGGGTGTGTTTGGGGCAGGGTGGAAGGTGGTTGTGCTTGGGGCAAGGGAGTGAGGTGGATGTGTTTGGGACAGGGAGTGAGGTGGGTGTGTTTGGGACAGGGAGTGAGGTGGGTATATTTGGGACAGGAAGTGAGGTGGGTGTGTTTGGGACAGGGAGTGAGGTGGGTATATTTGGGACAGGGAGTGAGGTGGGTATATTTAGAACAGGGAGTGAGTAAGGGTGTGTTTGGGACAGGGAGTGAGGTGGGTGTGTTTGGGACAGGGAGTGAGGTGGCTGTATTTGAGGCATCTATATGTATGTATTTCTCACTAAGCCAAATTTTCACTCCCCCTACGACACAACTTACAATCTCCCTAACCTAAATGAACATTCTACCCCGTAAAATCATTGTACATACTCCATAATCTCACTCTCCCCCTTGGCCAGATATGCAACTGCCGCATAATCTACGTCCTGAAGACTTCGGCCCGCTACCCAGGACCCGCCGTGCAGGGTGGCTCAGCGGCCATGGAGCTGCGGGGACTTCGCGCGGCGGCGGCGGCGGCGGCGGAGGGCGCAGCACCGCGGACAAGTCGAGATCCCGCACAGCCGCCGGCCCGCCGCCCAGCAGCCAGGCGGGCTTCAACCGGAACTTCCGCCAGGTGACGGTGACCCTGCTGTCTGTGTCGGGCCTGTTCCTGACCACCGCTCTGCCCATCACGGCGTTGAAGGTGGCCACTTCGCTGGGCAATTTCGTCACGGTGGACTACACGGACCCGCTGTTCCACAGCCGCTACCTGCTGGTGCAGGCGTGCACGGAGCTGCTGATGTACACCAACCACGCCTCCAACTTCTTCCTCTACTGCCTGTGCGGCAAGAAGTTCCGTCGAGAGCTGGCGGCGAAGCTGGCGGCGCTGCTGACCGCCCTGGGCCGGCGGCCGAGGACCAACAACAACAACACGCTGATTGGCACGAATCACAGCGCCGCGAATTTGCAGTCGACTCGCGTCAATCAGCGCTGCGCAGTCCAAGTCCAGGTGAGTCACGTGACGGAGAGGGAGATCGAGTAGCGGTGGAACCGCATGAAAAACCGCATCTCGAGTGATTCAGACTGGAGGTTGCGGGTTCAGTTATGTTGTCTTGGAGCACCGAGTTGACATTCGCTCAGCCCTGAGCCTTGTTAGCTAGTGTTTGTCAGGGCAGCAAGGGGGCTCTAAGCATTGGCACTGCCGCAAATCAAGGCGCTGGCAGACCTACAACAAGGGAGAAGGCAAGCAGGCCGCTCACTCCTGAGCGCCCGAACTCAAACAGGGTTTGGGTTAGGATGTTATCTAAAGGTTCATCTTGATATGGTTAAAGAAAGTATTGACTTCTAGACACCTGGGAATTTCCGTGATAGGTGTACTATAGCTTTCTGCAGCCCGTTTGGGGCTTGAAAGCATTGATTTTAATCCAAGATTCGATTGCCAATGCAACGCAGCTTTTGTCTATGGTAGCAAGGCTGGCACAGCGGCATCCACGCTTGGATCGATCGCTTGCATCGACGCTGTGCCAACCTTGCTACCATAGACAAAAGCTGCGTTGCTTAGCAATTTGACGGTCATTATTCGCATTTTTTATGCAGAACAATACATTACTACAAACAATGCATTGTTTTTAGGATCGTCAAACAGAAAAACAATGCAAAGAATCAGCGGTCGCAGCACGTGACAACGATTTGTCTATGGCTCGCGCCGCTATTTATCCATTGCATTGGCAAACGTATCTTGGATTTAAATCAATGCGCGTAAGCCCAAATGGGCTGCAAAAAGCTATATTACATGTACTGGTAGGTGTAAATAGGGATTTCAACCATAAACTGCGCATGTCGGCCAGTGACAATACACCATTGCATAAATTCTGAATTGCATGTGTTAACAAATGTTATATTTAAGCAATCATAAATAGGAATTATTGCCTCCAAAAATATTATTTTTGTCCTGGCTCCGCTGCGAATCTCTGTCACAGTCGAAAAAACATAAAATTCAACCGTTTGATCAATAACAATACGAGCCAATGAGCGATTTTTGCGACGTAAATTGTTGTAACTGTTATGTCTGAACTGTCAAATCTGCCATATAGCTCTCGAAAATTGTTTTAACAAAATTAATTACCATATTGTTGCTGCTCCCACCGCATAAAAGTTATTGCAAAAATATATTGTGATTTTAATTGACCTATAATTGACGTCAATTGTCTCTTATCGCTTGATTTAAATTAAAATTTGTCACTGTTGCCTTGAGACAGAGTGACAGAGATCGATACAGAGTGAGAGACTGATTTAGAGTGACAGAGACTGATACAGAGTGACAGAGACTGATACAGAGTGACAGAGACTGATACAGAGTGACAGAGACTGATACAGAGTGACAGAGACTGATACAGAGTGACAGAGACTGATACAGAGTGACTGAGATTGATACAGAGTGACAGAGACTGATACAGAGTGACAGAGACTGATACAGAGTGACAGAGACTGGTAAAGAGTGACAGAGACTGATACAGAGTGACAGAGACTGATACAGAGTGACAGAGACTGATACAGAGTGACAGAGATTGATACAGAGTGACAGAGATTGATACAGAGTGACAGAGACTGATACAGAGTGACAGAGACTGATACAGAGTGACAGAGATTGATACAGAGTGACTGAGACTGATTTAGAGTGACAGAAACTGATACAGAGTGAGAGTTACGGAGGCCTTACGAGTCAGATAAAAAATACTAGCAAAGAACTCCCAAAATATCACTTCTTGTCTCGATGGGATATAAAAAATTAATTTACTGCCTGGCAGCCAGAATGCATGATGCATGGCATGGTGAGCGCAATCCCTCACGTCCGAATCACGCAAAAGATACTGCTCAGTCCAGAGAGATGATCAGTCTTCTCAACTGCTACTTGAACGGTCACGGAGAGTCTTGAGAAGCGGGTGCAGATCCCCGATCAAGACAGAAAACCTGAGCAGAGTCCGTTTCCTGATTTTCATAGCACTGGGGGCAGCGATTCTCTCCAGTCTCCTGTCTTTCGTCTTGTCAGTGCTGTCATTTCAATTTTGTTTTAAGCCAACTATTGAAGTTGGCCAGGCTATCTGGTTTCGTCTTTTTCTTGTATATTTAACCCAGTTTTACTGTCCGTCACCTGCCTTCAGTTTCTCCATGCTTTCACCTGTCTTTTCCCATGCCTTTCACCTGTCTTTTTGATGTCTTTCACCTGTCCCTTTGATGTTTCACCTGTCCCTTTGATGTCTTTCACCTGTCCCTTTGATGTTTCACCTGTCCCTTTGATTGATGTCTTTCACCTGTCCCTTTGATTGATGTCTTTCACCTGTCACTTTGATGCCTTTCACCTGTCACTTTGATGTCTTTTACCTGTCCCTTCGAAGTCTTTTACCTGTACCTTTAATACCTTTCACCCGTTCCTTTGATGCCTTTTACCTGTCCCTTTGATGTCTTTCACCTGTCCTTTGATGCCTTTTATACATGTCCTTTGATGTCTTTCACCTGTCACTTTGATGTCTTTCACCTGTCACTTTGATGTCTTTCACCTGTCCCTGCGATGTCTTTCACCTGTCCTTCGATGTCTTCCACCTGTCCCTTTGATGTCTTTCACCTGTCCCTGCGATGTCTTTACCTGTTCCTTCGAGGTCTTTCACTAGTTTTTCCGATGTCTTTTAACTGTCTGTTTCGAGGCCTTTCCTATATGCCATTCACCTGCATATCCTGAGCTTCATTCACTCAACCTCTCAATTCGAGACTGTCACGTGACAATTCTGCTAAGAAATTAATTTTACTCCCCATAGCCCATCCTGTCGTCTCTGTTCGGAAATATTCATTTTTTATCTAAAATCTCAGCAGGGGCAGCTCAACCCCCTTCATCGGTCCGATCCGCTGCACCGCCGCTGAAAGTTTGGAGAATTTTTTCAATTTCCCGAGCAAATCTGATGATGCTGAGTCTGCGACTCACGGGAATTGGGGGGCTCAGCTGCTTTTACTTTCGGATGCCCAAAGACCGCCGCAAGAACGCCAGCTTCAATCGGATGCATAATTAAATGCCGAGAAAGTAGAATGCACGAGGGGGCTTTTGGGACAATTTTTTTAGCGTCCTCCATAATCCCATTAAATCCATCCATATTATCAACGACACTTGCAGCAGAGTGAACTGCAGTGCCTTTCAGTGCTTGCATACTGTCTGACCTTCGCAATGTGTGCAGATTATGCGAGCAGCCGAGTAACTTCAACAAGAATCCGAAGTGTTATTGTTAACTAATCTTGCGCCTCGAAGCTCGAAATTCTCGATTTCGACAACCTTCAAGTTCGAGCTTGCGAGCTACAATACAGGAGCGACAGACTCGCGAGTTTGTGAGGCTTTAAAGAGAGAGTTTGCGCTCCAGTTTCCTGCTCAAGGTCTCATATAGCAGCAGCAGCAGCCTCTTATAATGCAGACCTTCGGCCGCTCCAATTATAGGCCGGCATGAAATACCCCAGCGGCCAGGAAAGCCTCTCCTTCCCTCATCCATCTTATCTTCCGCCTTTATCCGCTACATCAAGAGACAGCTAGCGGGGAGGAACTTGAAAATAAAGCTGATTAACTGCGCAAGTGTAGTGCTAATGCGAGCCAGAGTAAGCCGGTATGTCAGGTAGGAAGGAGCTGATTAAACAGCACACACTGCAGACCCGAAATTAGCTGGAATAAATTATACAGCAGAGACCCAGCTACTCAAGAGCCCAAGCTGCTCAGTTTCCGCCAAAGTCTCAAGTCTGTGCAATCCAATTTTAAATTAAAAGCACAGAGCGCGCAGTTTGATTAAACAGCCAGAACTCGGAATCAGGAAAGTTGGGGAAAGTTGCCAGTTAATTTGGATCGCTCTAAGGGTGGGCTGAGGGATGTGACAAGTAGGCTGTGGGATGTGTCCAAGAGTGGGTTGAGACATGTGTCACGAGTGGGCTGAGGGATGTGATAAGAGTGGGCTAAGGGGTGTGTACAATGGAGGGCTGTGGGACAGAGTGGGTGTGTACAAGGGTGGGCTGTGGGACAGAGTGGGTGTGTACAAGGGTGGGCTGTGGGACAGAGTGGGTGTGTACAAGGGTGGGCTGTGGGACAGAGTGGGTGTGTACAATGGAGGGCTGTGGGACAGAGTGGGTGTGTACAATGGAGGGCTGTGGGACAGAGTGGGTGTGTACAATGGAGGGCTGTGGACAGAGTGGGTGTGTACAATGGAGGGCTGTGGACAGAGTGGGTGTGTACAAGGGTGGGCTGTGGGACAGAGTGGGTGTGTACAATGGAGGGCTGTGGGACAGAGTGGGTGTGTACAATGGAGGGCTGTGGACAGAGTGGGTGTGTACAAGGGTGGGCTGTGGGCAGAGTGGGTGTGTACAATGGTGGGCTGTGGGCAGAGTGGGTGTGTACAAGGGTGGGCTGTGGGACAGAGTGGGTGTGTACAAGGGTGGGCTGTGGGATAAAGTGTGTGTGTACAATGGAGGGCTGTGGGACAGAGTGGGTGTGTACAAGGGTGGGCTGTGGGACAGAGTGGGTGTGTACAATGGAGGGCTGTGGACAGAGTGGGTGTGTACAAGGGTGGGCTGTGGACAGAGTGGGTGTGTACAATGGAGGGCTGTGGGACAGAGTGGGTGTGTACAAGGGTGGGCTGTGGGACAGAGTGGGTGTGTACAATGGAGGGCTGTGGGACAGAGTGGGTGTGTACAATGGAGGGCTGTGGACAGAGTGGGTGTGTACAATGGAGGGCTGTGGGACAGAGTGGGTGTGTACAATGGAGGGCTGTGGACAGAGTGGGTGTGTACAATGGTGGGCTGTGGGACAGAGTGGGTGTGTACAATGGTGGGCTGTGGACAGAGTGGGTGTGTACAATGGTGGGCTGTGGACAGAGTGGGTGTGTACAATGGTGGGCTGTGGACAGAGTGGGTGTGTACAATGGTGGGCTGTGGGACAGAGTGGGTGTGTACAAGGGTGGGCTGTGGGCAGAGTGTGTGTGTACAATGGTGGGCTGTGGGACAGAGTGGGTGTGTACAAGGGTGGGCTGTGGGACAGAGTGGGTGTGTACAAGGGTGGGCTGTGGGCAGAGTGGGTGTGTACAAGGGTGGGCTGTGGGACAGAGTGGGTGTGTACAAGGGTGGGCTGTGGGATAAAGTGTGTGTGTACAATGGAGGGCTGTGGGACAGAGTGGGTGTGTACAAGGGTGGGCTGTGGGACAGAGTGGGTGTGTACAATGGAGGGCTGTGGGACAGAGTGGGTGTGTACAAGGGTGGGCTGTGGGACAGAGTGGGTGTGTACAAGGGTGGGCTGTGGGATAAAGTGTGTGTGTACAATGGAGGGCTGTGGGACAGAGTGGGTGTGTACAAGGGTGGGCTGTGGACAGAGTGGGTGTGTACAATGGAGGGCTGTGGGACAGAGTGGGTGTGTACAAGGGTGGGCTGTGGGTAGAGTGGGTGTGTACAAGGGTGGGCTAGATGGGATAACCAGCAGTTATCATGTGAACATAAAAAACTCACTAAACAGCCGTGAGCACACCGAGTTGCACTGTGTGAAAGCTAAATTATTGCATAAACAAATATGATGGCTTTGAACACTAAGAAAACCATTCAGTTTGCAAAAGCAATTCATATTTATTTAGCGGCGGCTTGTACATATAATAATAACATGCATCATATTATAATCGAAGCGGTTGAATCTAAAAGTCTACCAGAATTTACATACAAGAAAGTGTCAATCAATCAATCAGTTCTCAGTGCATCAATTTTGAACATTTTTAACAACTTTAATTTACGACAAAGAGGATCCGTGACTTCATGAAGGGAAAAGTAGGCAATTAGAGCTCATCAGGTTATGTTGTTAATAAAAGCAAATCAGAGGCCAGGCTCAAGCTTTATGAACATGAGAGCAGGTCGCTGCCAGCATCAGCGACGGTGTCGGAGGCAGATTAAAAAAATCCAAGTGAAAGAGGCCAAAAACTCCGTTAGTCTGTCTGCTTAGAGGTGAGGCCCGTTTAAATTTTGCAGGGAGAAAGTAGGGGAGAAGAGAGGGGAGAGGGGGAGAGGGGAGAGGGGAGAGAGGAGAGGGGAGAGGAGAGGGGGAGAGGAGAAGAGAGAGGGGAGAGAGGAGAGAGGAGAGGGGAGAGAGGAGAGGGGAGAGAGGAGAGGGGAGAGAGGAGAGGGGAGAGAGGAGAGGGGAGAGGGGAGAGGGGAGAGGAGAGGAGAGAGGGGAGAGAGGAGAGGGGAGAGAGGAGAGAGGGGAGAGAGGAGAGGGGAGAGAGGAGAGGGGAGAGAGGAGAGGGGAGAGGGAGAGGGGAGAGAGGAGAGGAGAAGGGAGAGAGGAGAGAGGAGAGGGGAGAGGAGAGGGAGAGGGGAGAGGAGAGGGGAGAGAGAAGGGAGGGAGAGAGGGAGAGAGGGAGAAGGGAGAAGAGGGAGAGGGGGCGCAGCAGAGATAGGAGGCATCCAGCTTGACATTCAACAGCAGGCCGCACCCCATAGCAGTCGTCAAGCAGGAGTTCGCCGCAGCAGCAGCAAAAGCAGAAGAGAGTTCCGAGACGCAGAGCCGAGCACAGAGACTCAAGCCCGAACCAAACTGAACTAAAAGCAGAGAAGACACTGTAAGCACACCAACAAAAGTGGAAACAGACTGAAGCGAAACAAAGCAAAACAAAGCTACATGCAGCAGCAGCGAGAGGACAAGCAATGGGACGGGCAGAGACTGCATAGCAACCGGCCTGACCAGGTGCGAAGCAGAAAAAGCAGCAATAAAAAAAGCAGCGCCAAGAGTTGCTGAGGGACAGAGGGGGGACGGAGGTGAAGATAACAGCAAGACAACTTATTCTCCCACTTTGTACCTGCTGTATGGCTGTTCAGTCGATCCGAAACTATTTTTTACCTGGAAGCGAACTGCATTCAGGCGGGTGCGGGCAGCAATACTGAAAGACGGCAGGTTAATTTCGTGATTCGAAAGAAGAAAACCGAAACAGAAATACAAATAAAAATTCCACGGTTACTTTACTCTGCTGTGCTTCGTACTCGTATAAAAAGCGGGAGTTGATACTACTGCAAGTAGTTGATCGGTGCTGGAAGGGTGAATTATAACTGATTGCCATTTTTTACAGTAGAATAAAAATTTTAAATACATTTACGAGGCGATTAACTAAATTAGTAGTCAAAAAGTAGTATATGACGGGAGAACTACGATTTATATATTTATTCTATATATAAATTCAGATTGCGATTTATAAAAAAACGTGGCGGATGAAATTTGAGTCCGATAGTACTAGGTAAAAAATTAATACTTTAAGAAAGTCAATGATGCAGAGAAACAAGGGGTCACGGGCTCTCAGGGGAGGGAGGGGTTAATCTACAGAGTGGCCTGGCTCAGCTGCTGCTCGAGGCGTTTCAATTTGGACTTCAGATTTTTGTATCGATTGTACTCGGCTTGCATTGGCAGGCGGTCCACTTTGGCCATCTTGTGACCTGCGGAGTGGAGAGACATGTGTCATTTCAGTGGTTTCACGAGCTAAAAAGCCGATATGTATCGAAAAATACAAAACTAGAGAAATAAAGCCGATATGTATCGAAAAACACAAAACTAGAGAAATAAAGACGATATGTATCGAAAAATATAAAACTAGAGAAATAAAGCCGATATGTATCGAAAAATATAAAACTAGAGAAATACAGCCGATATGTATCGAAAACAAAAAACTAGAGAAATAAAGAGGATATGTATAGAAAGAATACAGAAAACCCTGCGCTAGTTTCTAAATAGACCAGTGGATTTTTTAGCATGAAATTTCTCACTTAATGAAGCCCTCTAATATTTGAATAACAAAAAATGTCACTTAAGCAGCAATTTAACTGCAATGGGAACAAAAGCTAAGCCTGTCAGAACCTGACTGACCCCCCTAGTGCCTCAGCAGAGCGATTTTCAGCTGAGCTTATAGCTTTATTAATTAGCCACAACATGAAAGTTTGCAGAACGGACAGGTAAGATTACTCGCTAGAACTGCATTAGGGGGGGGGCTTGAATTCCTGCATCCCTTTAATCCAGTTCCGCCACGGAATCCTCCATGCCCAGAAATCCCCATGGGAATGTCCCTGCAGTCATTATCAAAGCACTCATGGACTGCGGATTTAGCAGAGAATATAAAATCCGAATATTACCGAGGAAGGCCGGGCTTCACAAGAAAGCACTGCTTTGGCCTAACTTTTCTGCCAGCTCTATTACTGTCAGGCCATAAATCATACGGGTCTCTGGCTTAATTTTACTTTATGTTTCTACAATGTCCAAGCAGCAGGCGCTGACAGCAGCAGCACATTCGAAACGATAGCATTAGCATCAGCACCAAAAATGGCACATCAGAAATCCCACACTCAAAAATGGCACATCAGAAATCCACACTCAAAAATGGCACATCAGAAATCCCACACTCAAAAATGGCACAACAGAAATCCCACACTCAAAAGTGGCACATCAGAAATCCCACACTCAAAACTGGCACATCAGAAATCCCACACTCAAAAATGGCACAACAGAAATCCCACACTCAAAACTGGCACATCAGAAATCCCACACTCAAAAGTGGCACATCAGAAATCCTATCAGCAAGACCTTGAAATCCCACATTACAAATCCCATGCAAGCTAAAAACTGCATTCGAATTCCGACATACGGAATGACCCAGACAAGAGTGCCGAAGCATAAGTGCAAATAAGGTGACAAATTGCAGCAAGGCGCCCGCAGCTGGTCAATAGCAAACAATTTTTACAATTTGAAAGCCGGAGCTAAAGCTCTTAAACTACATGGGGAACTTTGGTGGGCCTCGATGCTGACATTGAAACGCTTTTAAGTCTGATGGCTATATGATTCAGAGACTTATAACTGCTAATTTAAGCCTGCATCTGAATCTTGAGGCTATGGACATGGGGTTCAAAATACTGGCAGAGTGAGCAGCTGCCTGAGTGCCAGATTCCTTTCTGCCACTACGCCGTAGTTTCTGCCTGCCTGTCTGTCTGCCTGCCTGTCTGTCTGTCTGTCTGCCTGTCTGTCTGTCTGTCTGTCTGTCTGTCTGCCTGTCTGTCTGCCTGCCTGCCTGTCTGCCTGTCTGTCTGCCTGCCTGTCTGTCTGCCTGCCTGCCTGTCTGTCTGCCTGCCTGTCTGCCTGCCTGTCTGTCTGTCTGTCTGCCTGTCTGCCTGTCTGTCTGTCTGTCTGTCTGTCTGCCTGTCTGTCTGTCTGCCTGTCTGTCTGCCTGTCTGTCTGTCTGTCTGTCTGTCTGTCTGCCTGTCTGTCTGCCTGCCTGTCTGTCTGTCTGTCTGCCTGTCTGTCTGTCTGTCTGTCTGTCTGCCTGTCTGTCTGTCTGTCTGTCTGTCTGTCTGTCTGTCTGTCTGTCTGCCTGCCTGTCTGTCTGTCTGTCTGCCTGTCTGTCTGTCTGTCTGTCTGTCTGTCTGTCTGTCTGTCTGCCTGTCTGTCTGTCTGTCCGTCTGTCTGTCTGTCTGTCTTCGTGTCTGCCTGTCTGTCTGTCTGTCTGCCTGTCTGCCTGTCTGTCTGTCCGTCTGTCTGTCTGTCTGTCTGCCTGTCTGTCTGTCTGTCTGTCTGTCTGTCTGTCTGTCTGTCTGTCTGTCCGTCTGTCTGTCTTCATGTCTGCCTGTCTGTCTGTCTGTCTGTCTGCCTGCCTGCCTGTCTGTCTGTCTGCCTGTCTGCCTGTCTGTCTGTCCGTCTGTCTGTCTGTCTTCGTGTCTGCCTGTCTGTCTGTCTGTCTGTCTGTCTGTCTGTCTGTCTGTCTGTCTGCCTGTCTGTCTGTCTGTCTGTCTGTCTGCCTGTCTGTCTGTCTGTCTGTCTGTCTGTCTGTCTGTCTGTCTGTCTGCCTGTCTGTCTGTCTGTCTGTATGTATGTCTGACTGTCGGTCTGTCTGTCTTTCAGTGTCATTCTCACCCAAAAGCAGGCGCACACTCACCAGTCTGGCTCTCAAAGTCGTGCTCAAACGTCTTGAGCAGTTTCTGCAGTTTGTACTTCTCCTCCTTGGTCAGGCGGATCTCCTCAGTTAGCAGCGCCAGGTTGTTGGTGGCGGCAGCGGAGGCCGCTGAAGCGCCAGAGGAAGGAGTCTGTCTTGAGGCTGCCGGCGCTAACGGAGGCCCGGCAGCGGGCGCAGCGGCGGTCTGGCGCAGCAGGCTGAAGTCCTGCGTCACCAGGAAGTCGCTGCTGCCGGCCCGGCTGGGTCTGGCGGCGCCGCCAGCGGCTCTGGAATTTTTAGAAAATTGTGCTTGAGAGAGACTGAAGGGGAGGATTCAAGTGGATTCGAGGGGATTCGAGGGGAGCCTGAAGGACTGAGGGGATCTGCAGGCGATCCTAAAGGACTGAGGTGATCTGAGAGCCTGAAGGACTGAGGGATCTGCCAGGGAGCCTGAATGACTGAGGGGATCTGCAGGAGAGCCTGAAGGACTGAGGGGATCTGCAGGAGAGCCTGAAGGACTGAGGGGATCTGTAGGAGATCCTGAAGGACTAAGGGGATTTGAGATCCTGAAGGACTGAGGGGATCTGTAGGAGATCCTGAAGGACTGAGGGGATCTGTAGGAGATCCTGAAGGACTGAGGGGATCTGAGATCCTGAAGGACTGAGGGATTTGAGATCCTGAAGGACTGAGGGGATCTGCAGTCGAACTGATCGTGGCTCACCTCGCCCCATCGCCAGCGGACCAGTCGTAGCCGCCAGACGGAATACTAATAGTAGCATAGTTATTCGTACTGCCCAGTCCGCCGCCGCCCCCACCGCGCCCTCGTCGGCGCCGTCCCCATCGCCAGCGCCGCCGTCGGCTCTGGCCAGCAGCTTCTTGACCTGCCTGTAGCGATCGTACAGCGGCCTGATCAGCTCCTTGTCCCGTTTGGTGCTGGGCCGGCCGTGCAGATTCTCGTACAGCAGCAGCGCCTTCTGCAGCGCCAGCTTCTCGTCGGCGATCTTGCCGCGAGTCCATGCGGTCCAGCGCCTCTGGACGGTTGGCCTGGCGTCGCTTCTCCTCCAGGCGGCTGATGAGAGTGTTAGTATGTGTCCTCTGTGGCTGAGGGCGCCGCTTGCTGCTGCTGCTGCTGCGGCTGCTGATGCTGATGATGATCGGAGTGATGCTGGAGCGGGGTTTGGGGGGGGGTTGGGAAAAGCACATCTCAATGCACGCTGATGAAGCTGCACTTTTTGAGAATGGATTCGAAATTCTAGTGCCCTTTAGGACACATTCTAGTGCCCTTTAGGACACATTCTAGTGCCCCTTTAGGACACATTCTAGTGCCCCTTTAGGGACACATTCTAGTGCCCCTTTAGGACACATTCTAGTGCCCCTTTAGGACACATTCTAGTGCCCCTTTAGGACACATTCTAGTGCCCCTTTAGGACACATTCTAGTGCCCTTTAGGACACATTCTAGTGCCCCTTTAGGACACATTCTAGTGCCCCTTTAGGACACATTCTAGTGCCCCATTAGGACACATTCTAGTGCCTCATTAGGACACATTCTAGTGCTCCTTTAGGACACATTCTAGTGCCCCTTTAGGACACATTCTAGTGCCCCTTTAGGACACATTCTAGTGCCCCTTTAGGACACATTCTAGTGCCCCATTAGGACACATTCTAGTGCCCTTTAGGACACATTCTAGTGCCCCATTAGGACACATTCTAGTGTTCCTTTAGGACACATTCTAGTGTTCCTTTAGGACACATTCTAGTGTTCCTTTAGGACACATTCTAGTGTCCCATTAGGACACATTCTAGTGCCCCATTAGGAAACATTCTAGTGCCCCATTAGGACACATTCTAGATCCCCATTAGGACAAAATCATTGTGTCTCATTAGGACAAATTAATGCACTAATAAGTATAGCATCATTAGTAAACATTCAAAGCCAGTTGAAGTCAGACAAGACACAAAGAGCAGACAAGGACACACTACTTACATTACTGGCACTGCCCGAGGCTGCCGCACTTGATCTTCTAACCCGGTTGCTGTCCTGCAATGTTACACAAACCGCATTTTCAGTTGAGTAGTACCACATGATCACACATCTCAGAGGCTATTAGGAACAATCCCTTGAAATTTGAGGTCACATTTTCTAAGAAATCAACGCACCGGCTGGTCGGATCTGAGCGCCGTGACGGCGGTGTTGGCGGTGGACGGAGGCGTGTAGTCGGTGACGCTGTGGGCGGACAGCGGCGTGTGCGCGGTCGGCAGACTGGCCGACTGCGGAGTCTCGGACGTCGGCGAAGCGGCCGTAGCGGCGCGTCCAGTCGTCGGCAGTCGTCAGCGAGGTGACTGCGGCAGACGCCGACGCTGAAGCCGACGCCGACGCCGACGCCGACACTGACGCCGCCTTGGCCGCTTTCAGCTGCCGTTTGGCGGCCTGCAGCCGGGCGTGGGCGTCGCCCAGCTCGGGGTCCCGGGCTCGATCCTCGCGGTCGGGCCGGCGGCCGCGCTCGGCCAGGAAGCGGCTCTCCAGGTCGTTAAGTCGGCGGGTCAACGACTGGACGGTGCGCTGAAGCTGGCGGACCGACGGCTGCTGCTGCTGTTGCTGCTGAAGGTCGTCGGCAACTGAGGCAGAAGCCTGAGCAGCCGGCATTGGCAGCTGCTGCTGCTCAGAAGCCGAAGCTGAGCCAGAATGATGGCGGGAGTTGTGATTCTGGTGGTGCTGATGCTGGTGCAGATGGTGATGGTGATGATGGTGATGGTGTCCGGTTGTGGACGAAGTCGATGTGGACGAAGTGTTCTCGGACACTTTGGCCAAGGTGGACTGGCCGGCCGATGTCTGCTGCTGCTGCTCGTGCGACGAATGCTAAAGTGAAAATGGAGTGTAAGATGCGTTTATGTTACTTAGAAAGTGGATAGTATAATAGGAATATCGGATCACTTTGTACATAAATGACTGACAAGAATAAAATTAACTGATAAGTGCGGTTCTTAAACCATTCGGAGGGCGATTCTAAACAGTCACTGATGGCGATTCTAAACAGTCACTGATGGCGATTCTAAACAGTCACTCATGGCGATTCTAAACAGTCACTCATGGCGATTCTAAACAGTCACTCATGGCGATTCTAAACAGTCACTCATGGCGATTCTAAAGAGTCACTCATGGCGATTCTAAAGTCACTGATGGCGATTCTAAAGTCACTCATGGCGATTCTAAAGTCACTCATGGCGATTCTAAAGTCACTGATGGCGATTCTAAAGTCACTCATGGCGATTCTAAAGTCACTCATGGCGATTCTAAAGTCACTGATGGCGATTCTAAAGTCACTCATGGCGATTCTAAACAGTCACTCATGGCGATTCTAAAGAGTCACTCATGGCGATTCTAAAGTCACTGATGGCGATTCTAAAGAGTCACTGATGGCGATTCTAAAGAGTCACTGATGGCGATTCTAAAGACTCACTCATGGCGATTCTAAAGAGTCACTGAGGGCGATTCTAAAGTCACTGAGAGCAATTCTAAAGTCACTCATGGCGATTCTGAAGTCACTGATGGCGATTCTAAAGTCACTGATGGCGATTCTAAAGAGTCACTGATGGCGATTCTAAAGACTCACTCATGGCGATTCTAAAGAGTCACTGAGGGCGATTCTAAAGTCACTGAGAGCAATTCTAAAGTCACTCATGGCGATTCTAAAGTCAATGATGGCGATTCTAAAGAGTCACTCATGGCGATTCTAAAGTCACTCATGGCGATTCTAAAGTCACTGATGGCGATTCTAAAGTCACTGATGGCGATTCTAAAGAGTCACTCATGGCGATTCTAAAGTCACTCATGGCGATTCTAAAGTCACTGATGGCGATTCTAAAGAGTCACTGATGGCGATTCTAAAGACTCACTCATGGCGATTCTAAAGAGTCACTGAGGGCGATTCTAAAGTCACTGAGAGCAATTCTAAAGTCACTCATGGCGATTCTAAAGTCACTCATGGCGATTCTAAAGTCACTGATGGCGATTCTAAAGTCACTGATGGCGATTCTAAAGAGTCACTCATGGCGATTCTAAAGTCACTCATGGCGATTCTAAAGTCACTGATGGCGATTCTAAAGAGTCACTGATGGCGATTCTAAAGACTCACTCATGGCGATTCTAAAGAGTCACTGAGGGCGATTCTAAAGTCACTGAGAGCAATTCTAAAGTCACTCATGGCGATTCTAAAGTCACTGATGGCGATTCTAAAGAGTCACTCATGGCGATTCTAAAGTCACTGATGGCGATTCTAAAGAGTCACTCATGGCGATTCTAAAGTCACTGAGGGCGATTCTAAACAGTCACTGATGGCGATTCTAAAGTCACTCATGGCGATTCTAAAGTCACTGATGGCGATTCTAAAGTCACTGATGGCGATTCTAAAGTCACTGATGGCGATTCTAAAGTCACTGATGGCGATTCTAAAGTCACTGATGGCGATTCTAAAGTCACTCATGGCGATTCTAAAGAGTCACTGATGGCGATTCTAAAGTCACTCATGGCGATTCTAAAGTCACTGATGGCGATTCTAAAGTCACTGATGGCGATTCTAAAGAGTCACTCATGGCGATTCTAAAGTCACTCATGGCGATTCTAAAGTCACTGATGGCGATTCTAAAGAGTCACTGATGGCGATTCTAAAGAGTCACTCATGGCGATTCTAAAGTCACTCATGGCGATTCTAAAGTCACTGATGGCGATTCTAAAGAGTCACTGATGGCGATTCTAAAGACTCACTCATGGCGATTCTAAAGAGTCACTGAGGGCGATTCTAAAGTCACTGATGGCGATTCTAAAGTCACTCATGGCGATTCTAAAGTCACTGATGGCGATTCTAAAGTCACTGATGGCGATTCTAAAGTCACTGATGGCGATTCTAAAGTCACTGATGGCGATTCTAAAGTCACTCATGGCGATTCTAAAGTCACTGATGGCGATTCTAAAGTCACTGATGGCGATTCTAAAGAGTCACTCATGGCGATTCTAAAGTCACTGAGGGCGATTCTAAACAGTCACTGATGGCGATTCTAAAGAGTCACTGATGGCGATTCTAAAGTCACTGAGGGCGATTCTAAACAGTCACTGATGGCGATTCTAAAGTCACTCATGGCGATTCTAAAGTCACTGATGGCGATTCTAAAGTCACTGATGGCGATTCTAAAGAGTCACTGAGGGCGATTCTAAAGAGTCACTGAGGGCGATTCTAAAGTCACTGATGGCGATTCTAAAGTCATTGATGGCGATTCTAAAGTCACTGATGGCGATTCTAAAGTCATTGATGGCGATTCTAAAGTCACTGATGGCGATTCTAAAGTCACTGATGGCGATTCTGGCTCTAAAATGTCTTCAAGAGCACGAGCGGCTTGATATAAAAAACAAAGACCCGATTACCCAGGCACTCTTCCCAGCACTTGCCGGTCTCTGCAGGCTGCCAACATTATCGTAGACTGACCGCCTGGCCTCCACCGATGTCGAACCCGAAGCTCCGGGCGCGCCAGCGGAAGACGCGGACGCCCCAGTCCCAGTCGCCGCCGCCGCCGGCCCGCCCGCAGTCAGCTGGCTGAGGTCCAACCGCGGCACAGCCGGGCTGGGTGTCGCCTTTGGCGTCAGCGTCCGCTCCGACTCCTCCTCCTCATCTGGGCCGCCGCCGCCGCCGCTGCTACCGCCGTCCCGCGGCAACTCCTCGACGTCGTCATCATCCTCGTCTCCATCGTCGTCGGCGTCCTCGTCGGCAGCGGCGCCAAACAGATGGCTGGCCACGGCCGCTCGAATGGCGCGGCTCAGGCTGCCGCCGGGCTGCTGCAGCAAGCCCAACTGCTGCTGCTGCTGGGCCGCCAGCTGCTGCTGCTGTTGTTGCTGGGGAAACCGGGGCGACTCGCTGTAGGAAGACGGCTCGTCGTCCACCAGAGACACCCTCGATGACGACACCATGGAGGCGCCGCCGGCGGCACCGGCCGAGGCGGAGGCCGGAGTCGACGCCGACAGGGTTGGCTGCAGCGAGTTCCTAGGTTTCGGCTGGGGACCGCCTGACCTGAGCGCGACCGCCGCCGACTCTGATGAGCTGCTGTGGCTGCTGTTGTTGTTCGTCATGGAGTGACCGCCGCCGCCGCCGCCGCCAGTGCTGCCGGCGGAGAGTCGGCGCAGGCTCGGACTGTTTCCAGCGCCGCCGCTGCCTGAGCACTCCTTCACGGTGACCATGCGGGGCAGCTTGGCCTGCGGCGCTGGCTCGAACACGTCAGAGTAGTGCGCGATCAAATCCGACATGATCTTGTTGGCCATGCTCTGCACCTTCAGGCTCTGTTTAATGATTGACATAAATAGGGGAAAAACTCCGTTATAAACTACTGAATTCAAATTGAGTAGTAAGTCGCAATTAGACACAAAATAAGCCTAAAATACTGCGCTGGCTGACATGCGATGCTCATACAGTGCTCACTCTGCGTATCTCCGGCATGCTGGTTCAACATCTACTACAAGTAGTGTAAAAATATGGACTATATTGATATTCATTTTTAATATTGCGCCATTATTTACCACCTCACCGGTTTTATAAAATGATTTTATTGCGACTTTCAAATTCCCTGGAAATAAAGCGAAAGTTTTGCACTGTTCGAAGACTATTTGTGATTTTCAAAGCTTTCTTAATGCTAGTCTCTTGATAAATTGGTGACAGACAGACAGACAGACGACAGAGATGGGCAGACAGACACAGACAGACACACAGACAGACAGACACACAGACACACAGACAGAAAGACAGACAGACACACAGACACACAGACAGAAAGACA